>CANJKZ010000743.1:987500-1392500 GCA_947471745.1 Closterium sp. Naga37s-1
AGAGGCCAACAGTGCGCTGCTCACTGCACCTTTCCTGGAGCTCAAGTTCATAGAGGCTCTCGCCAACAACACCAAGCTCTTCTTTGGGGATAAGGTGGGTGCGGGTAGGTGGTTGGGTGAAGGTCTGGATGGGTGGGTGGGTTCGCTGCTCAAGTGCGCTGCCCACTGCACCTTTCAGCGGTTCATAGAGGCTCTCGCCAACAACACCAAGCTCTTCTTTGGGGATAAGGTGGGTGCATAGGTGGTCTGGGTGGGGTGCTGGGTGGGTGGGTGGCCATTGCTCCACTGTATAGTTACTGGCCATTCCGATTATGCAGCACTTAATATCTTGCTGAAATTTCGCGCTAGACAATTGCCCCGTTGCCTGCTGACAATGTGTGGTGGGGTGTATGTTTTGCGTCGATGTGGTTGCGTGCTTGTTATGATCTTCTGTGCAGATACCCTCGTTAATCGATCATCGACTCCTGTCCCATTGGGATGGTCAAGGCCCCCATAAGGTCTAGTTTGGGTAGCGTTAAAGAAATGTATCTTACAGTCTCCTAGCCTAGACCTGTTGAGAATAGTGAGTTTTGCATTTCCAGAAATTACTGTAGTGCTCAAGCGCAGTTCTATCATATACCGCATCCGTGAGTTACCGTACCAGATTTGCTAGAAGTGTGCTGATACAATAAGGAGCTAAAGCTAAGGAGTAAGTTTGGGAACCATGGCTCTTAGGGGGGCCTGAACTCTGCTGTAACGGCCTCACCACGAACTCTTAGTGGGGGTCCATCCATCGTGTCTAAGAAAAACTTACGGTATATTTCACCAGTACGAACCACTTTGGCTTCTAAAAAACACCAGGGCCTCAATATACCGGTACTTGCCAGAGGAAATAAATTAATACCGTACCACCCAGGTTGATGTTTAGCGATTCCGTAGATAACAAAATATGGCGCAAATGCGGGCGGTGGCGAGAATGGACCCCATTATAAATACTCAGACACACATCAGTTGACTCGATGCAGGTTACAGCACATGCGATGTTCCACTCCATTCCACTCCACTCCACTCTATCACCTGTGACTCAGAGCCACGCCCGCTCGAAGCAGCTCTCTGCGAGCCCTGACACCAACCTGGCTTGCTTCCACCGTCAACTCCTGCAGCTTTGGGAAGCTTCCCAGCAGCCCTCCGATGCCATCTGCAATCATTGCATCACACTCAAGCACGGTCAAATGCGTCAGCATCTCCAGTCTGCTCTTTGCAACCACCCGGTCTGAAAAGTCCTCGTTGTCGTCCACGATTAAAGCCACCAGCATGGGGCAAGCACGCAGCATCAGCACCATCTGCTCCTCCTTCAGCCCGAAGCACGACACCAGTGTGAGGCGTTTCAGCTGCCCGAAAGCAGCAGCGAGTGCAACAGATTGGAAGGACTGCGGCTGAGAGACTGCCCTTGAAACGGCAGCAGGAGCGAAGTGAGAAGGTGAGCGGGAAGTGGAAGAAGAAGAAGAAGAGGGAAGGGATGCAGGAGCGGAAGAGAGGCACATGAGAGGCGATTCAGAGGGAAGGGATGGAGGCAGCCACGTAGGCATGGGAGTGCAGGTGAAGTGAAAGTCCTTAAGGGTTAAGGAGTGTAAGGGAGGGCACAGCACCTCCACAAGAATCCCGGAGATGCCACATGATTGGCCTCCCATGTTCCGTGCTCTTCTGCTGCTGCCCACTGATTTTCGACTGCCCATAACGTTCCTTTTGCTACTGTTGTTTCTGCGGCCTGACTGTCCTCCCTCCCTTGAGACTTTATCCCCTTGCATCCCTCTTCCTTGTTGCAACGATATTCCTCCTCCCCTTTGCCCCGCTGTTGCGGCTGTATCACCAATTACTGCTGTTCCATCTGCTGGTGCTGCTTCTGTGGCTGCAGCACTCGCACCAGCAGCAGCACCAACATCCGCCGTACCAGCATCAGCATCAGCAGCATCAGCGGCAGCAGCATCAGCAGTTGCACGAGGCACGCGCATGGTCCTGAGGCTCTCAGTCGCCGCATTGCTCTGCTCGTAATACTGCTGCAGCAGAGATTCCATCACAGCCACTGCCTGCCCCTCCGGGTCAACCCCAGCAGCAAACTCTCCATCCTCCTCAGTCCCTTCAGCAGCATCAGCAGCTTCAGCAGCGTCAGCAGCATCAACAAGCAAGTCATCATCACCCGGTAGCATTCCGTCAAAGTCTTCCAGGCGCACCAACCCTCCTTCCCCCTCCTCGCATACCCTGCTCCGCGTGCCCACAAACACGCCCGCAGTCGTGGCAGCAGCAAACGCCTCACTCACCGCATCCTCCCACGCCGTCGCCGCGTCTTTCTGATTCACTGCCACTCGCAGCGCCCGCCACGTTGAGATGCCCGATCTGATTTTAGCGATGGCGAATTTGATCTCGGACAGGGCGTCTTGCGGCTGCGCCCGCGCCATGCGCGCCCAGTGAACAGCGGACGGCACGGCTGTGTGGCACTCCTTGGCCGATTCCATGAGAGTGATCATGTCTTTACTTGACTCTATGAGGTCGGCTCGGGCTGCTGCTGCCGCCGTTCTGATGTCTACGTACTCTCTTTCTTCTCCGTTTCTGAAGTTGCCTGCTCATGGTGCTATTGCTGCTGCTGCTGCTGCAAGCCCTGCTGCTCCTCCCACCCTTGCTAGTGCGGCACCAGCAGTAGTTGTAGCTTCATTCGCTCCCTCCACCCTGTCAACCTCTTCTGCTGCTTCACACTCCTCCCCTCTACCCCCCTCTCCAACCTCCCGTCCTTCCTCCCCTCCTGCCTCCCCTCCTACTTCCCCTTCCTCTCCTCCCCTCTGCACCACGCGCACCAGCATGCCAACGAGACTATCCAATGACACCCGTTGAAGCACCACGCTTCCCCCTCCCTCCCCCTCTCCATCCCCCCCTCCTCCTCCCCTTCCTTCTCCACTCCTAGTCCCAGCATCTCCCTCACTCGGCGCTGCAAGAGTCTCCGGCATTCCCTTCAGCACAAGGGACTGCAGGCCGCCGCAGTGCGCCAGCATGCCCGGGCGGAAGGACGGCAGCCCTGAGAGCTCAAGTGCGTGCAGACGGGGCGAGGAGAGGTGGAGGAGAGAGCGGAAGGGCGGGGCGCTAAACAGGCGGTAGGTGGTGCCGTGGAGGGCGAGGGAGGAGAGGGCAGGGTTGGCTTCAACCAGGGCTAAGAGGGCGTGGCTTGAGACCAAGGGGCAGTTGTGAATAGTGAGGTGGGTGAGTGTGTGGAGGGAGCGAGCGAGGGCGTGCAGGTCGAAGGGATCAATGGTGCAGGAGAGGAAGGCGAGAGAGGTGAGGCGAGGGAGGGATGCGAGAGGCGCGAGGCACGATTCGAGCTTGGCGGAGTGCAGGGTGAGGGACTTGAGGGAGGCGCGGACAGATGAGGAGGAGGAGGAGGCGAGGGAGGAGAGGGTGGAGGGAAGGGGGTTCCAGAGTGTGAGGGAGGTGAGGGAGGAGCAGCGGGTGAGGGGGGTTAGTTTCGAGGCAGGGATGAGGAGAGCGAGGGAGCGCAGAGCAGGGAAGGCGTGGATAGGAGGGAGGGGGGTGCCAGTGCAATTTCGGTGGATGATGGCGCGCCGGGCGAACGGAGAGTCAAGCTCCAGGGATGTCACGAGGCTGGAAGGTGGGAGGAGAGGGAATGGGAGGGAGGCCAGGGGAAGGAGGGAAGGGGAAAGATGGAAGGGAACGGAGGAAAGGGGAAGAGAAAATGGGACGGGGAAAGGGGGAGCGTGAAAGGCAGGAGTTAAGAGGAGAGGAACACGAGAAAACAAACTACGTGCTTCAAAAGGGTTGGCGGCATTGAGGCGTTGAGGAGAGGAAGGAGGGGAACGGAGAGGAGGAAAATTGAAAGGTCATTCCGTTGTGAGCTTGAATGGTCGATCGTGTGACTCGATATGCTGAGTCAAGTGTCATGTCAATAGCGAGGACGAGAGACGCAGCTCACGGGCATTGCTTGGCGAGCTTCGTCCACGCAGCAGCGCTCATGTAGAATTCCCCCCATTTCGCGACGAGCTTCAGCTTTTCCAGCTTCGGGCAGCTCGCACCGACGCTCGCCAGCAGCTCGTTTCCTCGGATCGAGCAAACCTCCACGGTAAGCGAGATGATGTGGGTAAATACCCTCGAAAAATCGTCGAAAGCTTTGAGAAAGCTGCGCACGTTGCGATACTGGAAAGGTGAGACGAAGAAGAGGTTGAGCGAGTGGGGCGTGCGGCGGGAGAGGCGGCGAAGGCGAGAGCAGGAGAGAGCGACGCTGCAGCGATCGCAGGGGTGGTTCAGTCGGGCGAGAAGCAGCAGAAGGAGGTCGTCCGGGAGCGATAGCAGGCGACTGTCCTTCGTTTCATCATCCAACGACGTTTTCCGGCACGTTCTTTTCATGGTCGCGAGCTAGTTTCGGCGAAGGGTAACGGTTAGGGTTACGCTGTGAACCGACTTCGGCTGTTGGAAGCTTCGTGATGATTACAAGAACCGAAGAAGAGGTGGCATTGATGGGACAAAGAACAGTTGAAACAAGTAAGCCACTAACGCGCGGAGCGCTTCTAAGAAATGTGGGGCTTCAAAACCTTTTGTAAAGCTACTTTCGAGTGACTTTCGAGTAACTGCTACTACTACTGTTGTAAGCTACTATGTGAAGGGAGGTAGGGCTGCGTTCAATGGCGCATAACCAGTGCGGCCCTTCGACACAAGCACTGCGTTCCTCGAAGGGGACAACCTCCCAGGGGCCTCGGCGAAGTTTGGTGTTGCTAGCATAGCAGGCTCTCTAAAGATTTTTTCAGCATTCAACATCGCGTACAGCAGCAGCAGCCGTTGTTCGCCCGTTACTGCTAACGGGGCTTCGCCAACTTCGCGCACTGTTTTACCAAACCCTGCTCTGCTGGCCTGGCCGAGTCGGCCTACGCTTTGGGACTAGCCCGAACCTCCATGCCAGCCTAGCACTAGCTAGTCACACGCACCGCGTAACCGTTGCATGTTTCGCACATACGTATTCTCTCATGCCTTCGCGCATACTTTGTACTCGTTTGACACCTAGTGCAATCCTCGCTATCTCGTTCCATTGCACCCGTAGCACTTCCAAACAGCCAAGTTTTTGTGGATTTTGTGTATATAAAGTTGTATGCGGTATAGAGGATGATACGACACGAAGCAAGGACTAGTGGATTCCTTACACTTGTTAACTGTATACACTACCGTATTGTTCCACTACAGATGCGAATCTGCTGTGCTCTCAACTTCTGTGATGTGCTTTCATGTTGATGGCTTCCATTCCAAAAGACTGACACTCAAACACGTAGTACCTTCCACATCCATTCGAGAAATCCAGGCTAGGAACGTGAAAAGGCTTCAAAAGTGGGGTCTTCACACTGAAAAAGAGCCATTGACAGACACACGAGACGTCAGGATGAGAAGTTAGCAAGAGCCAAGAGAGCAGGTTCAAGAGGGCCGGAGGGGGAGACTCCACCAGATCATTGTTGGTTGAAAGGAACAATGCAGAATTCAAGCAAATACATGCGGTATGTACTAACCTAGAGTAGACGAGCATAAGTAACGTGCACACTAACAGAAAGAAAAGAATGCAGAACACGACCGCCATTACACACCTCTTCGTTATGCCCTCACCCCGTTGAGCGTGAAGTTGCAGCGGACCTTCTGCCGCAACTGCCACACGGATCGCGGGTACAATGTGCTGTTGTGCCACCACCCCACGCTATCCCGCACGTGCACCGTCTCATTGCACACGTGCAGGTCGCTCACGAAGCCGAGCTCGCGGTAGTGCAGCAGCAGCAGGTCGTCCGTGCTGAGATTCAGGAGGGAGAGGGTGGGCGCGTCGTCACTGTGCGGCCCAAAAACCCCCATGCGCTCCACCTGCAGGGGCGAGGGGGAAGGTGAAGGCGGAGGGCAGGGAGTGCGGCACACAGTACAAGGAATGATGAGGTGTGGAGTTAGGAGTAAGAAACACTGAATTACAGTGAAATTTGCCTGTACTTCACTTTCGGAATTGGCAAGACAACAGGACGCACCTTCCGCGGGTCAGCAATGAACTTGCGGTGGCCCTGCTCGCCCAGGCACACCTTTGGACTCAGAAAGCAAGCAAGCAGCACGCTCCTGTTACAACAACAAGCCAGGCCTCACTCACTCACCTTTCGGGGATCCACAATGAACTTGCGGTGGCCCTGCTCGCCCAGGCACATCTTGGGGCTCACAAACCGCCCGCCCTCTCCATTACTATGACACGCGGGCTCCGGCCAGTGGAACACAAACCGCTCGATCAGAAACTCATCGTCCCTCTGCCCTCCCCACGCCTCGTCCGCAGAACCAGGAAGCAGAGCCCTCTTGGCCTCCTCGTAGTCTGTGTATTCGTGCGTGTATTGTGGGACTCCTAGGACCTCCTCCTCGTGTTCGATCCGCGGGCGGCAGTGACGCACGGAGAACCAGAGCGAGCCGAAGGTGATCACTGCTGGGGCGGGCTGTGCTGGTGCGTGTGACGGCGCGTGCGCTGCTGCTGCGTTGGTGGCGGCAGCTTCCGTGGCAGGAGTGGATGAGGAGGAGGAGGAGGAGGAGGAGGAGGAGGAGGAGGAGGAGGAGGAAAGGGAGGACGGGGAGGGGAAGCGTGAGAGGAAGGCTTGGATGGGAGGGATGGGGAGAGGAGTTGCGGAGGGAGGGAGGTAGAGAAAATCGTCCATGTCAAGATAGAGAACCCACTGGGAGGTGGTTCGCGAGCGATAGAGGCAGTCATGGAGGGCCAGGATCTGCCCGTGGTTCCACGGATTGAACGGCCGGATGCCGTCGAGCGAGACGATCTCGACACGGCCCCGCGCCATGTCAGCAGCCAGCGTGGCGCGGACTGCTGACGTGGCGCCGCCTGAGTCGTAGAGTGTGGAGTGGTCGACACCGAAGAGGAAGTGGTAGTGGAGAAACTCGAGGAGAGAGCGCGGGAGGACAGAGGGGCCGTAGAGAGGGGCGAGGCAGAGGTTGGTGTGGAAGGGGAGGGAGGGAGAGGAGGAGGGGTCGGTGATGGAGAAAGTGGGAGTGGAGTGCGGTTTGGCTTGGTGAGAGCTGCTGGGAGTGAGGAAGAGCAGGATGGGGGTGGGGGGAAGGAGTGAAGGAAGTGAGGAAGGGAAGTAACGGGGACCAAGGGACAGGAAGGAAATGAAAGAGTCGCATGGGAGAGACTGAAACGGTGAAGTCGGGGAGCAGGCGGGATTCAGAGAGAAGTTTGGTTTGATGTGATGTGAAAACAGCCAGCTCACCCCTTTGGGCACACAGGGGCGGATGGGATTGGGGAGACGATGGGGGAGAGGAGAGGGCAGAGGAGCAGAGGGCAGCAGGCATGCCAGAGGGAAAGCTACAGAGCAGAATGCACGTGTGTGTGTGTGTGTGTGTGTGTGTGTGTGTGTGTGTGTGTGTGTGTGTGTGTGTTTAATAGAGAGTGCTCGCACAACCACCTTAGGTCAGACCTCAGAGGAGAGTGGGTGGGTGGGAGGAGGGGAAGCAAGCAAAGCACCCACCTGAGCAGCAGTGGGATGAGCTCATCGTCCAAGACTGCAGCGACCACCCCGTCATTGACAGCAGGAATGGGCGAGGGGAAGGAGCAGAGCAGAATGAGGGTCTCATAGGTCGTCTCCCTGCTGTCTGCGGGGTAGATGATGCGCAGCGACCCCGTGACTTCTGTGTCTGCCAGTGATGCTGACGGGGCTGATGCTGCTGCTGACGTGGCGGATGAGTCTGATGTGGCGGATGACTCTGACGTGGCGGATGAGGCTGACATGGAAGAGGAGTGGTTGGATTGCTTCCATCTGGACGAAGGTGGTGGGAATGGGGTTGGGGGAAGGGAGCGGGAGGAAGGAAGGGGGTGGGCGGAAAGGGATGTGGGGAGGGAACAGAAAAAGTGAGTGTGTGGGTACAAGAAAAGAGGCATGAATGTTTTCAATGCAGAGGAACTAAGAAGAATCTTTAGAGCAACGGAACGTTTTATCTGAAGGCCTTTGGAGCACGAGGAGAGGAGAGGAATGAGGGAAGTAGTGAGGAGTGGGGGGAGATACACGCGCAGACAAGGCAAGGAGGAGCGCAGGGCGAGAGATTGGGTTTAGGGTAGGTGCAAGGTAGAGCCAGATCAGGACTGCCCACGGACAAGGATTTCGGGTTGTCCCAAGGAACGGGAAAGGGAGGAAAACAGGCAAGGGCGGGACACAGGCAAGGGCGGGACACAGGCAAGGGCGGGACACAGGCAAGAGTGGGAAAGAGGCAAGGGCGGAACGCACACACAGTGGTGGGCGCGGCGCAGGTCTCTCGCTGCTCGCAGCCCCACTCCCAGCGCTGCAAAGGACGCCTCACCCACCTGGTAAGAGCTGCAACGGGGATGGGCAGCAAGTGGGAGAGGGAGAGGGTACGGGTAGAGGGGGTGTGAGGTGGTGTGACAACGAAACATAAATGGCTGACTCAGAAAATCAGGGCCAAGTGAAGCCCACAAATATATTTTTAATCGACTAAAAATTCATCATAATGAGGCATCTTTTCAGTCGACTCAAAAAATGGTCTTGAGGTGGTGTGACAATGGATAACGGAGAAGCCTTTACCAAGACTGCCAGGTGATACGGCGCCCTGGAACCGAGAGAGTGATACCAGCACGACCAACTGCCCTGGGAGACCTGTATGCCTGATTCAGAGCTCTGGTTTCACCTCAAGTGCTGGTTTCACCTCAAGTGCTAGTTTCACCTCAAGTGCTGGTTTCACCTCAAGTGCTAGTTTCACCTCAAGTGCTGGTTTCACCTCAAGTGCTGGTTTCACCTCAAGTGCTAGTTTCACCTCAAGTGCTGGTTTCACCTCAAGTGCTGGTTTCACCTCAAGTGCTAGTTTCACCTCAAGTGCTAGTTTCACCTCAAGTGCTAGTTTCACCTCAAGTGCTGGTTTCACCTCAAGTGCTAGTTTCACCTCAAGTGCTGGTTTCACCTCAAGTGCTGGTTTCACCTCAAGTGCTGGTTTCACCTCAAGTGCTGGTTTCACCTCAAGTGCTAGTTTCACCTCAAGTGCTGGTTTCACCTCAAGTGCTAGTTTCACCTCAAGTGCTGGTTTCACCTCAAGTGCTAGTTTCACCTCAAGTGCTGGTTTTACCTCAAGTGCTGGTTTCACCTCAAGTGCTAGTTTCACCTCATGTGCTAGTTTCACCTCAAGTGCTAGTTTCACCTCAAGTGCTGGTTTCACCTCAAGTGCTAGTTTCACCTCAAGTGCTAGTTTCACCTCAAGTGCTGGTTTCACCTCAAGTGCTAGTTTCACCTCAAGTGCTAGTTTCACCTCAAGTGCTAGTTTCACCTCAAGTGCTGGTTTCACCTCAAGTGCTGGTTTCACCTCAAGTGCTGGAATCATGTTGGATTCACCTGAAGTGCCGGATTCACCTGAAGTGCCGGATTCACCTGAAGTGCCGGATTTACCTGAAGTGCCGGATTCACCTGAAGTGCCGGATTCACCTGAAGTGCCGAATTCACCTGAAGTGCCGGATTCACCCGAAGTGCCGGATTCACCCGAAGTGCCGGATTCACCCGAAGTGCCGGATTCACCTGAAGTGCCGGATTCACCTGAAGTGCCGGATTCACCTGAAGTGCCGGATTCACCTGAAGTGCCGGATTCACCTGAAGTGCCGGATTCACCTGAAGTGCACGAAGCTGTAGCCACCAAATCGGGGAAGCGTGCCCTGAGATGCCTGCGCATTCCCCCCCAGTGCCCCGTGACCCGCTGCTGCTGACAGTCGCGCCTGCAACTGGGATATCAATTCTTCCTGCGGCGAGAGGGAGAGCAGGAGAGGATGTGAGGTTGCGATGGAGAAGATTGGGGAATGAAAGGCACTTGACGTGCATAGGTGGGGCCGTGGAAGGCACCAGCAGTTTCCTCCTGTGCCCCGTGGCCAGCTGCTGCTGACCGTCGCGCCTGTAGCTGGGTGGGAGATGACCTCTTCCTTCGGACAGAGGAGAAGGAGGAGATTGATGGGTAAATTGAGGGAAGGGAAGGCACTGGGTGGGCGGTGTGGAAGTGGAGGGGGGAGGCAACAGCAGGCCCAAAAATGTGCCCCCCCCGTGACCACGATTCAAAAACCTCACCACCGTCATGCACCCCTCACCACTCCTCCATCACCTCACCTTCTTTTCCAGCTCCGCCTTGAGCCGCGTTGCCTCCTCCCCTCCTCCACCCGCCCCTCTTTCTCCCCTCTCCCCTCCTCTTTCCACCAGCTTCCGAGCAACCAGCTCCAACCGCTCCACAGCACTGTTCACCGCACTGTTCACTGTACTGTTTACTGCACTGTTTACTGCACTGTTCACGTTGCCAGGAGACGACACAGCAGCCAAGTGGGTTCTGATCTGCTCTGCATGCTGCACCAAATCAGCCACCCGGCCTGCTGCTTCCTTGATAGACACCTGCAGAGACTCATGCAGGGATTTCAACTCCTTCCCCAATTCCTTCCCTTCACTCCCCCCATCCGCTCCCTCCCCCGCCAACCCCCCCTGCTTCCCCCCCACCCCCAGTCTCAGCCCTCCCGCTTGCCCCAGCTTCGCAGCCACAGCAGCAGCAGCTGCCCTTGCAGCTTCAGCCGCTACCTTCTCTCCTATCCTTGCTAGCTCCGCCGCCGCCTCTTTGCTCCTCTCCACCAGCGCTTTACTAAGTTCCGAAACCGTCTCCTTGCTGTGCTCCCCCACCGCTGCTGACACTGATCCCGCCACTCCCTTAGTCACCTTTTCCAGCTCTCCTTGGAGCTCCAGCCTCAGTCCTGCTTGTGCCACCGGCCCAGCCACTCTCAGAATCATATCTTTCACCGAAACCACTTCATCCACAAGCTCCCGCTTGAAATTCTCGGTCAGCTTTTCGGAATTTGCCGAGAGCTGCCCGGCGTGCTTAGCTAAGAGGGAGTTGAGAGCGGCGGCGGAGAGAGGGGGCGGGTCAGAGAGGTGAGTGGTGGCAGCGGTGGTGAGAGCAGCGAGCTCGTTTTCAACAGTGAGGGAGTGGGTGCGTTGCTCTTGGACGAGGGAGTGAAGGCGGGTAAGGGAGTTGAGAGCAGCGCTGGTGCGGTTGTTGATTTCGGCAACTGTCGCTGAGAGGTTTGACATCTGCTCTGACTGCATGCTCTCGTGGTGGGTTATGCTGGGGGTTGGAGAGCCAACAGGGGGCGGGCGGGGAGGAGGAGGAAAGGGAAAACACTGGTGTGGGTTTTTAGTTCCAACTGCTGTGGCTGAAAAAGGTTTGACATCTGTTCTGACTGCATGCTCTCGTGGTCTGTTTTGCTGGGGAGGGTGGGGGATTGGAGACACAGGAGAGAGGGGGACGACGAGGGAGGGCGTTGACACATTTGTTCAGTTTGGCTGGACTTTTCGGTAAGGTAATGTCACTTGATCTCACTGCGTGCTCACAATGCATGGGTCAAGCTGCTGCTGTTGACTCTTTCAACGCACTGACCTGGACATGAGGGGCGACGTGGTAATGTCTTCCTTCCGCAGCGCGTCTGACAGCGACCCAACGTACTGTGAGGGAGCATGGCGGATTGAATGGGGAGGATGGGGAAGGGTGAGGATGGCGGGCTTGTGACTCACAGCAGAGGGGACATAATCGAAAAGCGGGCAGTTGAACCATAAAATGCGTTCCTCCTCTTTTTCCTGACTCATGACTTCAATGCTTGCCACACCCAACCCTTCCTCACCCCTTCCTCTTCCTCCAAACACCCCAACAATCCTCCCATTCCTCGTCTCCCCATGTTCTCCCCCACCAACCACGATGTGCCACGTGCTCACCAGCAGGCTGCAGAAGGACGTGACTATAACGAATCCCACCAGCCACTTAACCGCGTCCGCCATAAACTTCTGCTGAAGCTTCCGTCTGGGTCCCGGACTCTGCGGAGGTCCGCCATGCGGGGTGGCTCCGAGCCTAGCTTCCGCCACGGGGGACGAATCCGAACCTAGCGCCATTGCCGAGGGTCGGTCGAAGGCTCGGTAATGCGGCTGGCTCAGCCCTGATAATCCGCCTGTCGTTCCGCCAATAGGAATCGAGTATTGGGGGTTGGAGCCTGGCCGATCAGAAGCCATTGTTGCATGTATATTGGCCGAATGTGACGCGACAGTAGCAGGTGAATGGGGCAGTAACGCGGCGAATGCGACACTGGCGGGAACGCGACACTAACGGGGCGAACGCGACGGAGAGGGGAAAATAAGAGACACTGAAGTTGCGCCGTGCTGAAGTGACGACCGAGAATCAGGACTGGTTTGGTAAATAGTGAAATAACGACGATCTGTAAATAGTGGCCCTGTTCTGTTGCCGCACTACTAGTGCGGACCCCTCCGCACAGCACCAACTGATGCTTCGACAGGGCTTCTACCAGTTATCCTCAAAGCTTCCTTTTCAAGGGCGTATTCCTTGAAACAGGCTCGGGACCCTGAACTCCATCCCGAACCTGGCCAATGCTGAACACACGCAAAAGAACAGAGAACCAGTGGTGCTGCGCTATCCCCTCCTCCCAGGCAAACTGGGTGCGAGACTGGTGCTAACATGGGCCCAGTTCTGTTGCCCAGCGGCAAATGGAGGGCGGACAGCGCAGCACAGCACCACTGGTGCGGCCGGGTACTTCCGCGAAGCCAAGAACCCCCCACGTTGGTGCGATTCAGCTTCCTGCCACCCTCCGCGCAACTAGAGGAGCTTCGTAAAAGTTTTGCTGATCTGACCGTTAAAATGTTTTTCGCGACGATAATTGGTGAGTTTGGAGCAATACAGCCAACCCATACCAAAAATAATTCTCGTCACCAATGGGACATTGCCCTCCTCCGTAACGTGTTTTTTTCGGGGCATTTGTTCCTGCCCGGAACTACTTGTGCTGTCTCTGGGTCCGCGATTCGAGCGGGAACCAGTCTCGCACCAGTCTCGCACCCAGTTTGCCTGGGATGAGCGGACAGCACAGCACTACTGGTTCAACGTTCTTTTGCGCTTGGTAGGCCGCACAGCACAGCCAGCACTGGCCAGGTTCGGGAGAGAGTTCAAGGTCCCGAGCCTGATTCAAGGAATGCGCCCTTGGAATGGAATCTTCGAGGATCACCGGTAGAGGCCCTCTCGAAGCATCATCTAGTGCTGTGCGGAGGGGTCCGCACCAGTAGTGCGGCATCAGAACTGGGCCATGGTTCCCACTCGGAGAGGGAACCCAGGGGCAGCAAAAGTAGTTCCGGGCATTTTAAAAATTTGTTCTTAGTCCTGGATGGCCCTTTTGCTGTCAGACAATTCAACCATCCAGTGGTTGCTCGCGAGAGGAGGTTTAACAGTCTGCGAAGAGAAAAAAAATCTTTGCCTTGAAGGTGCGTAGAG
Source organism: Closterium sp. Naga37s-1 (assembly GCA_947471745.1). Lineage (NCBI taxonomy): Eukaryota > Viridiplantae > Streptophyta > Zygnematophyceae > Desmidiales > Closteriaceae > Closterium > Closterium sp. Naga37s-1. Next base: position 1,000,833 of record CANJKZ010000743.1, read on the forward strand.
GGGGCACGAAGCTAGCGAGAGCTTTCGAGCTTTTGGGTGCGTGCCGAGCCTCTTGTCGCACAGCTGGTGCTGTGCTGTGCTGTCCGCCCACAATTAGACGATGGGCAACAGAACAGGGCCTAGACGATGGGCAACAGAACAGGGCCAGTGAGTAGTGGTTAGGATGGTTGGGTCGAGAGCGTCATGGTTGGCTCGCGAATGTGGGCTGTGTCGAAACACAGGGGCGAAAGTCGCGTACTATATGACTTTCGGCAAAGTTACCAAACTCTTGAAACCCCGTCATACCAGGGGTGTCGCTTACAGGGCACATGCCCTGATTGCACTGAAATTGAAGGGTTCGAGACAATCTAGCCCTGATTCTTGTAGGGCTGTTTTGGGGCAAAATCCTGACTTCTAAGGACGCGGTAAAAGTAGACGATCAATCGTCAGTCGCGATCGATGTGCGGATTGGTTACCCTATTTTGTCAGAGGTCCACTGGTGATCCCCGATTGATCCTAGGGAAGGGTTACAGGCACGTCGGCCTGAGGGGTTATGGGCGCACTCACCCGCTACACAAACAAGTCCTTTTATCCCAATGGTCTAGTGGTTGGGATTCTGACATATTTACTACGCTGTAACTACACTACAGTACGTTTTTTGGCCAAATTTTTTGTACACTGTGTGAATGCGACTGATCACTGATCACGGGAGATCTGTCAAATCCCAGTAGCGATCGTTACAACGTCGCGATTGCCACGTTTCGCCAATCGATCTGCCCAATCGATTGCGGGGATTGATATGTGCAGACGATCCTGCGATATTTGCACTTTTACCACGTCCTAAGGACGTGTTGTAATTGGCAGTGCACTGAGAAGAATGAAGAACGAGGATGAATGAACTATGAATGAGGTGAGTACATATAGAAAACCCTAATTGGGTTGTACCCCCTATGGGATACCCCACTATAGCCTACACAACAGCATAAGCTATATAATGTTCTGACACACCCCCATAGGCAAAGTGGGGGAGAACAAGGGGTCACAAGACCAGTCAAGCAAAGCAGAGCAAGCTCAGGGTGGATCACAACGTCACCACACAGTCCGAGCACAACGACAAGGCCACAAGGCCAGTTCACATGCAGGAGTACACATATATATATAGAGCTAGACAAGCAAGAGCAGGTATATATATGTGACAGTACAAGTAAGGTCAAGAGGAGAGCAAGTGAGGCAAGACAGGTACAAGACCCAGCTGAGTGCAGAAGCGCTGATGGTCACAAGGCGCAAGTGCCTTGGTGAACACATCAGCAGTGTTGGCCTGAGAGGCCACGTACGCAAGTCGCAACTGACCACGCTGCTGCAGCTCACGAGCAAGAAAGTAACGGAGAGCAATGTGCTTCGTTCTGTGCTCCAAGCGCTGCTCTCGACACAAGGCCAGCATGGCCTTGTTGTCTACGTACAGCACTGGAGGAGAACGAGGCGGCTCTCCAAGGTCAGTCAGCAGGTAGGTGAGCCAGCGAAGCTCCTGTGCAGCCATGGCCCCGGCGTAGATCTCAGCCTCACAACTGGAGCCGAGAACAGAGGACGAGCGAGTAGCTCGCCACGAGACAGAGCCGGAACCAAGACTGAAGGTGTAACCCTGCGATGACCGCTGCGTAGCCTGGTCGTCAGCCCAAGAAGCGTCCGCGTGCCCAGTGAGGACCACTGGACTCCGCCCTCCAAGCACTAGTCCCATGCCCGACGTACTGCACAAGTATCGCAACACCCTCTTCGCTGCAGCCATGTGCTCTGGTCGGTGTCTCCCAGGAGCAACATAGCGTGCAAGAATGCTAAGAGGGTATGCAAGGTCAGGTCGTGTGCAGGTCATCAGGTACATGAGGCAGCCAACAAGCTCTGGATACGGGCCACTCGACTCTACGGACTCATCCGAAGGCAGAGCTGAGAGTGAGTGGCGAGTAGGCAGAGGAGTGGCCTGAGGCGAGGAGTACGTGAAGCCGAAGCGCTGAAGGACCTGCTGCACCATGTGTGACTGAGTCAGGGTAATGGTGCGACGTGCTCTGTCCCGGGTGATCTGCAAGCCAAGGTAGCTGCGCAGTTCACCCAGGTCTGTGCACGTGTGTCTCTTCTGCAGCTCGGACTTCACGTGGGCGAGTCCAGCAGTGTCAGCTGTGGCAAAGACCAAGTCGTCGACGTACACGAGGATGTAGAACGGCGGCAGAGAGGTGTCGGTGCGTAGAAACAGCGACGGGTCGGCAGTAGAAGGAGCAAACCCAAGAGCCGCAAGCGTAGTCCTCAGTGTGTCATGCCACTCACGTGGCGCCTGGCGGAGACCGTAGACTGGACGCCGGAGACTCCACTGGGTACCAGGAGGGAAAGACCCAGTGAAGCCAAGTGGGCGGCGCAGCCAGATCTCCTCGTGCAGGCTGCCCTGCAAGAAAGCAGTGCTGAAGTCGAGAGAGTGCAGCTCGTAGTCACGGTGAGCAGCAACGTGTAGCAGCACCCGAAGAGTTGTCATCTTCGGGGTGGGGGAGAAGGTCTGAAAGTAGTCAACTCCCTGTCGCTGACTGAAGCCACGAGCCACGTAACGTGCCTTGAAGACAGGCGGAGAACCCGGCGGCCGCTTCACCCTGAAGATCCACATGCCACTGACGATGTTCGCCCCAAGAGGGGGGACAGCGTCAACGTAGGTGCCTGTGGACTTCCAGGAAGCCATCTCTGCATCCATAGCTGCCTGCCACTGAGAGGAGTAGGGACCCTCTATCGCCTCCGCGTAAGAGCGCGGAGTCGGGATGTCAAGTGCATCCGGGTCTCCCTCAGGGGTAAGCAGTACGGACACGAGATGAGGTGAAGCAGCTGCCAGACACTGGAACTCCTCCTGCCTGTCCTCAAGGACGTCCGTGCCAAGGGCACACTCACCCCCGACTGACGGAGGACAGGCAGACCCAGACTCAGCGACAAGACTAGCAGCGTAGTCTAGGCGACAGCGAGCAGCAAAGTCGACGAGCTCAGTAACTAGGGCAGACGTAGCAGTAGACTCGAAGAAAGGGTCAGTGACGACAGTAGCAAGGAGACGCGTGACAGTAGGACTGGCAGCACGAAGAGAGTCCGACGCAGGGTCGGGAAGAGCAGGAAGAGAGGACTCAGGAGGAGAAGGCAAAGGGGCACGCAGAGGGGCAGTAGACGGACGCAGAGACATCCTGTGCGTGCCAGGGACAGGAGGAGGACGCTGACGCGAACCACGACCACTAGCGCGAGCAGCACGGACAGGCGACGCAGGGCGAGACGCAGGCTCACGACGCTCAGTAAGACCTCCAGTAGGACCAGTGTAGGGAGAAGGAGCAGGCAAAGGGGAGGTAGGCTGTAGCAGTGACCGCGACGGGACAGGCTGTGGACCCTCCAAGAGAGGAGGAGGACCAGGAGAGGGCGGAAGACCAAGAACCTGCTGCAGGAGTGGAACGAAGTACGGTCGAGGCCGCGTAGCTACGCCAGAAACAGCAGGGACAGCACCAGTACCCCCAGCAGGAGCACCCGCTCCAGCAGCACCTCCAGTAGCTCCAGAACCTCGAGCAACACCAGGAGCACCCCCAGCAGTACCGCCAGTGGTAGTCTCAGTGCCAACACCCTCAGCAGCACCAGCTCCAGTCGAACCCGCAGGCCCAGCAGCTCCAGTACTCCCAGTACGAGCACCTCCGGGACCCGCAACAGCAGCACCCTCAGTAGCCGACGAACCACCAGCACCAGCAGCACGGCTCCAGCGCCGGGCAAACCACTCGCGCAGCTCCTGTGGAGAGAGTGGCTCCCGGCGAGACAAAGCACGCGTAGAAACTCGAGGCGGAGGACCTCCAGGCGCAGCACTCCCAGGTCCAGCACCCCCAGGCAAAGCACCCCCAGGCGTAGCACCCCCACACTCAGCACCCCCAGGCTCAGCACCCCCAGGCTCAGCACCCCCAGGCTCAGCACCCCCAGGCTCAGCACCCCCAGACTCAGCACCCCCAGACTCAGCACCCCCAGGCTCAGCACCCCCAGGCCCAGCACCCCCAGGCCCAGCACCCCCAGGCTCAGCACCCCCAGCAGCACCAGAGTCACCAGTGACCTCGACAGGCTCGACTGCGTCTACCTGGGACACACCTGAAGGGGCAGGACCCTGAGGGGGGAGGGGGTCTACCGGGGGGGGATCTGGTACAAGGAAGAGCGGGGGCGGGGGGGGGGACGGAGTGCGGTAGGGGAAGAGGCGGTAGTAGGGTACCGACTCGTCGAACGTGACGTCCTGAGAGGACAGAACACGGCGAGAGGTGGGGTGGTAGAACTGCCACCCAGGCGCGTCTGGGGGGAACCCCAGGAAGACGCAGGGAGCAGCACGAGGGGACAGTTTGTCCGCAGACAAGTCGCGGACAAACGCCCGAGATCCCCAGACCCGGAACGCCGACGCATCGCCCACCTTCCCGGTCCACAGCAAGGCTGGGGAGGTCTCCGGCCTGGAGACCCTGGGGTGAAGGTTGATCTGACGTGCCGCGTACCTCACCGCAAACGGCCACAGAAAATGGGGGGCAGCCGCATGCATCATAGACGTACGAGCGACGTCCATGACCATGCCAATGCGGCGCTCAGCAATCCCATTTTGCTGCGGAGAGTCCGGGAGCGTGAAGGTCTGACGGATGCCTCGTGCACGACAGTAGGCTCGCAGAAGGCCAGAGGAGAACTCTCCGCCTCTGTCCGAGTGCAGACGCAGAACAGGAAAGTCGGAGCCAAAGCTCTGCCTGAGCTGGAGACGAGCTGCGCGGATCCAGTCGATCAGCACCTCAGTGACATCACCCTTGCCGCGCAAGGGGAAGACTGCAGTGTAACGCGAGTAGTCGTCAACAACGAGCAGGAAGTAGCGCTCGTGACCCTGCCCACGGACGCGGGCTGGGCCCCACACGTCCATGTGGAGCGTCTGCAACGGGGCCTCTGTCGGAGGAAACTGGGAGGAGTGAGGGGCAGCACGCTGGCGCCCCTCGACACAGGGGACACAGGTAGGGCCAGGGCCCTGAGGAAGGGGAGGGAGGGACCGGGGGAGACCAGACACTAGAAGACGGGAGGCCATGCCTCTGAGCCGAAGCAGAGAGGGGTGACCAAGACGGTGGTGCCAGAGAAGAGTCTCGTGAGACAGGAGACGACAAGAACAGGGGGCAGACTCAGGACCAGACCTGGACGCAGCAGCAAACACCTGACCCGACGAAGCGACTCTACCAGACTCAGTAACGGGAGGAGACGCAGTGGTCAGTGTGTACAGGCTCGACCCCGGCTGACGGGTAAACGTAGCCAGGTGTCGGCCTGTGCGAGCCTCTGTACAGTGCGTCACCCGCTGACGCGCAGGAGTGAACTGGTGTACACCCGCATCCTGTAGGTCAGCACCACTCACCAGGTTCGTAGAGAACGAGGGAAGGTAGAGACCAGACAGGGTGCCAGAGGGAGCCGCCGGACACGGGAGGACTGTGGAGAAGCGAGACAGGACAGGACCCCCAGAGGGGTCAGCCAGAGACACTGCAACCGGTCGACTCAGCGGTGTGAGTGTGGTGCGGTCCCTAAAGAAGGAGCGAGACGCCCCAGAGTCAAGGGTGAAGGTGAGGGAGGCCGAAGCCGACGTAGTACCTGAGAGCGCAGACTCACCAGTACCTAAGGACGCAGACACACGAGCACCTAGGGCAGCAGCGTCGCAAGCACCTAGGGCAGCAGCCTCACCAGGACCTAGAGCAGCAGTCTCAATACCCGGATCGGGCGGGAAACACCGGTAACAGTCACCCTCATCACTAATAGACACAGCATACATGGCAGAGAGAATAGCATCAAAGTCAAGATCATAGATGGCAACACCCGCCCTGGACAGGTCACCCCAACGAGGGATCTCTGAGGCCTCCGGGAACTGGTGACGCCACGCGTCCGTCAGGCGGCCAAAGCAGCGCTGAGTGGGGTGGGGACCCCCACACTGCTCACCCGCACGGTCGCCGGTGCGCAAAACGTAGGAGCACGGACCAAAACCCCCACCTCGCTGACGCGCAGTGTACCACTCACGAAGCTGCTGAGGGGACAAGGTGTCACGACCACGCTGCTGCTGCTGGCGCGAGCCACCACCGGAGCCACTCCTCTGCGAAGACCCGCGACCAGCACCACCTCCACCCCCGCCGCCTCCTCCGCCTCCGCCGCCTCCGCTACTGCCGCCGCCTCCACCTCCGCCTCCGCCGCCGCCACCTCCGCCACCCCCGCTCCCACTGCCACCGCCGCCGACACCTCCGCCTCCACTGCCGCCACCGACTCCTCCACCCCCACCTCCACTCCCACCGCCACCCCCACTCCCCCCACTGCCGCCACCTCCACCTCCACCGCCCCCGCTCGTTCCTCCAGCGCCCTTGCCCCCCTTGCCCTTGCCAGAGCGGCGTCTCCCACTAGGGGCAGACGCCACACCGACCGACTCAAGACCAAGGAGGTCGGCCGCAGCAGCAGAGGCAACAGAGGGCAGAAGGGGGGAGGGGGAACACCCCTCAAAGATGGGGGTGCGCGGGTCACCACGAGAGGCCCCTACAGCGACTATGCTCTTCTCGGCCGCTAGGAGGGACTTCTCGAGGAGGTCAACAGTGAGAGTGGTGGGACAGACAGAGAGAAAGTGGTCCCTGACTACGCGAAGGGAGTCAGGAAGGCGAGTGACTATGTAGTAAAGAGTGATGTACATGGGGGGGGGGTTCTTGGCGCAGAAGTCAGCAGGGAGTGCAGCGCGGTAGCGAGTGTCACTAGTGCGGAGGTGCGTAATGAGGTCAGCGACTGTGGGAAAGGCAGCAAGGTCAGGAAAGAGGTACGGTAGCATGAGACGGCTCAGTGCAGCAGTGGCAGGGGAGGAGTAGCGCGCAACTACAGCGTCGTACAAGGTCTGAGCACTCTTGTACTGACTAAAGTGTGCACGCTCGGAGGTAGGGAGGTGGCGACGCACTGCAAGACGTGCAGCAGCGTCGCGCGTGGCCCACTGGGAGCGAACAGTGGCGTCGGCGTCAGCAGCAGGGGCAGTGGAGGCGCCAGAGGTGAGGTCAAAGAGAGAGAGACCATCTGCCCTATCGCACTGTAAGAACAGCTGGAGGTCATCCACCCAGACCTCAAAGTCAATGGCCCGACCCTCAGCGTCAAAGACTAGAACACTAGGGGTAGCCATGACCCTAGACGACTGGCAGCGCAAACAGTAGGGTGAGGGCAGTGCAGTGAAAGGGCGCTGTGCTCACCAGACTGGACAGGTCGGGCGGCCCGGAAGGAGGGCGGCGCGGCGGCACGGCGGCTCGGCTGCCGGGCGGCTCGGCGGCTCGGCGGCTCCGCTGCTGGGCGGCACGGCTGCTGGGCGGCTCGGCTGCTGGGCGGCTCGGCTGTTGAGCGGCTCGGCTGCTGGGCGGCTCGGCTGCTCTGCTGTCGGGCGGCTCGGTTGTGTTGCTGAGGGGCAGCACGGCTCGGGCTGCTCGGGCGGTGCGAGCGGCTCGGGCGGCTCGGGCGGCTCAGCTCCTCAGCGGCACAGGCGGCGTGGGGACCGAGACGGCGGCGCGCGGCTGGGACGGGCGGCGCACGGGCGGCGTGGGGCCGGGACTGCGGTGCGCGGCCGGGACGGGCGGCTCACGGGCGGCGTGGGGCCGGGACGGGCGGCGCGCGGGCGTCGAGGGGCCGGGACGGGCGGCGCGCGGGCGTCGAGGGGCCGGGACGGGCGGCGCGCGGGCGTCTAGGGGTCGGGCCGGGTGGCGCGCGGGCGTCTAGGGGCCGGGACGGGCGGCGCGGGGGCGTCGAGGGGCCGGGACGGGCGGCGCGCGGGCGTCTAGGGGCCGGGACGGGCGGCTCGCGGGCGTCTAGGGGCCGGGACGGGCGGCTCACGGGCGGCGAGGGGCCGGGACGGGCGGCGCGCGGGCGTCGAGGGGCCGGGACGGGCGGCGCGCGGGCGTCGAGGGGCCGGGACGGGCGGCGCGCGGGCGTCTAGGGGCCGGGACGGGCGGCGCGCGGGCGTCTAGGGGCCGGGACGGGCGGCGCTCGGGCGTCTAGGGGCCGGGCCGGGTGGCGCACGGGCGTCTAGGGGCCGGGACGGGCGGCGCGCGGGCGTCTAAGGGGCCGGGACGGGCGGCGCGCGGGCGTCTAAGGGCCGTGACGGGCGGCTAAAGGGGGCCACTAGGGGCCAAGAGAGAGGGGAGCGCGACTCGGGTAGGGGCAGAGTGCGCTCCGGGCAGGAAAAAAAAAAACGGTGGGCCCTAGGAACAGTTCCCACGAGGGAACCTGCTCGATACCATGAGAAGAATGAAGAACGAGGATGAATGAACTATGAATGAGGTGAGTACATATAGAAAACCCTAATTGGGTTGTACCCCCTATGGGATACCCCACTATAGCCTACACAACAGCATAAGCTATATAATGTTCTGACATGCACTACATCCGGCTCGAGACAATTGGAAGGCTCCAGGCAGGCAGGAGGCCAAACCCGGGCATTGATTTGGCAACGATTTTTTTTTATGACTTCAAGAGTTATTTGCGCAGGATATATTAGGACAATATGTTTTTGTGAGTTTTATGTAGACTTTTTACGACCTCGTGCTTTCCTAGAGCCTTCCTGAACCCGTTCCCCGAACCGAGCCAATGCAGTGCATCGCGAACTGCAACACAACGTGGCACGTGTCAGACATCAGGTCATCAGCCCTTAGTCTCCATATTAACTCATCCTAATTTTGAATTGCCTCACAAACGAGCCACTTCGGGTGTTCCGAGCCTCCACTTCGTGTCTATCGTGAAGTCTAACACTAGCTACGAATGCAGCCCAAGGGCCAGTTCTATGCACGATTCTGGAATTAACGGAAAATGTTTGGTGTATTATGTAACAAGTCCTTTTTTCTCTAACCATACCCTCGTAACCACGAACCTTTCTCCTCGTCCGCCCTACCCCTACGTTCCATGCATCACAACAAAACTGGCCCCTGGTTGGGCCCAATTACCAACCCCGCGGTCCTTGTGTCGTGCCCTTGCTTGTCAGAATCTAGACGAGAGAACGATTGCATTGAGAAGAAAGTTGGTACAAGTACTAATCCTAATTGGGTTGTACCCCTTATGGGCTACCTCACTACAGTCTATACAACATAAACATCATAATAGTTTGACTCACCCCCAAAGGCAATCACGGCCTTGTTGTCTACGTACAGAACTGGAGGAGAACCAGGCCGCTCTCCCAAGTCGGTCAGCAGGTAGGTGAGCCAACGTAACTCCAGTGCAGCCATGACCCCTGCGTAGATCTCAGCCTCACAATTGGAGCTGAGAACATAAGACGAGCGGGTTGACCGCGAAGAAACAGAGCCGGAGCCAAGGCTGAAGGTGTAACCCTGTGATGACTGCTGCGTAGCCAAGTCGTCAACCCAAGACGCGTCTGCGTATCCAGTGAGGACAACTCGACCCCGTCCTCCAAGCACGAGTCCCATGCCCGACGTACTGCACAAGTAGTGCAACACCCTCTTAGCGGCCTCCATGTGCTCTGGTCGGTGTCTCCCGGGCGCAACGTAGCGTGCCAGCATGCTAAGAGGGTAGGCAAGGTCAGGTCGAGTGCAGGTCATCAGGTACATGAGGCAGCCCACAAGCTCTGGATACGGGCCACTCGGCTCTACGGACTCGTCCGAAGGTGAAGCTGAGAGCGAGTGACCGGTAGGCAGAGGAGTGGACTGTGGCGAGGAGTACCGGAAGCCAAAGTGCAAAAGAGCCTGGTGCACAATGTGTGACTGAGTTTGGGTGATGGTGCGCCGTGCTCTGTGCCGGGTGATCTACAAGCCAAGATAGCTGCGCAGCTCACCCAGGTCAGTGCAGGTGTGTCTCTTCTGCAGCTCCAACTTCACAAGGGTCAGTGCCTCAGTGTCAGCAGTGGCAAAGACCAAGTCGTCGACGTACACGAGGATGTAGAACGTCGGCAGCGAAGTGTCGATGCGTAGAAACAGCGATGGGTCAGCAGTGGAAGGAGCAAACCCAAGAGCCGCAAGCGTCGTCCTGAGTGTGTCATGCCACTCGCGAGGCGCCTGGCGGAGACCGTAGATTGGCCGCCGGAGGCTCCACTAGGTACCTGCAGGAAACGATCCAGTGAAGCCAGGGGGACGGCGCAGCCAGATCTCCTCGTGCAGGCTGCCCTGTAAGAAAGTTGTGCTGAAGTCAAGAGAGTGAAGCTCGGGTCACGCTGAGCGGCGACGTACAGCAGCACCCGAAGAGTGGTCATCTTTGGGGTACGGGAGAAGGTTTGGAAGAATTCAACTCACAGTCGCTGACTAAAGCCTCGTGCAACGTAACGAGCCTTGAAGACAGGCGGAGAACCCGACGGCCGCTTCACCCTGAAAATCCACATGCCACCGATTATGTTCGCCCCAGGAGGGGGAACTAAAAAGACGTAAGTGCCTGTGGACTTCCAGGATGCCATCTCTGCGTCCATGGCTGTCTGCCACTGAGAGAAGGGACCCGTAATCGCCTCTGTGTAGGAGCGCAGGGTCGGGATGTCTGGTGCATTCGGGTTTTCCTCAGGTGCAAGCAACATGGCCAAGAGATGAGGTACAGCAGCTGCAAGACACTCAAAGTCCTCCTGCCTGTCCTCAAGGACGTCCGTGCCAAGAGCACACTCACCCTCGACGAATGGAGGACAGTCAGACTCTGACTCAGCAACAAGACTAGCGGCGTAGTCGAGACGACAAGCAGCAGCAAAGTCAACAAGCTCAGCAACAAGGGCAGACGCAGCAGCGGACTCAAACGAAGTGTCAGTGACAACAGTGGCTAGAAGACGTGTGACAGTATGACTGGCAGCACGAACCTAGTCAGACTGAGGGGCCCGGACCGTCAGCAAGAGAGGATGCAGGAGGAGATGGCAGGGGAACTCGCAGTGGAACAGAGGAAGGACGAAGTGCCATAGTGTGAGTGTCGGGGACAGGAGGAGGACGCGGACGAGGAACACGACGACCAGTGCGAACAGGCGAGGCAGGACGAGACGCAGGCTTACGGCGCTATGTAAGAGAGTCTGTCCGCTCAGTGTAAGGAGGAGCAGGCAGAGGTGAGTCTGGCTGTAACTGTGGCTGCGACTGGTCAGGCAATGGACACAGTAGAGGCGGAGTAAGGTCAGCAGAAGACAGGAGACTAAGAACCTGGTGAACCAGTGGAATGAAGTACGGTCACCGCCGCATAGTGTCTCCAGCACCAGTACCGACAGCTCCAGCACCAGTACCGACAGCTCCAGCACCACCAGCACTAGCACCTCCAGCTCCAGGGTCTCAAGCTCCAGCGCCTGCAGCTCCAGGGTCTCCATCTCCAGCATCTGCAGCACCACCAGCTCCAGCAGCTCCAGTACCTCCAGTACGAGCACCTCCGGGACCAGAAGCTCCAGCACCTCCAGCACCTCGATTACCAGCAGCACCACCAGCTTATGCAGCTCCATTACCTCCAGCACAAGCACCTCCAGGACTAGCAGCTCCAGCACCTCCGGTACCTCCATCTCTAGCAGAACCGCCAGCACCTGGAGCACCAGCACCACCACCACCTCTGGCAGCTCCAGTACCTCCAGCACGAGCACCTCCAGGGTCAGCACCTCCAGCACCTCCGGTACCTCCAGCTCCAGCAGGACTGCCAGCACCTCCAGGACTAGCAGCTCTAGCGCCTCCAGCTCCAGTGCCTCCAGCGGCAGACCCCCGAGCTCCAGCAGCGCCACTCCGAAGGCGGGTGCGCCGAGCAGAGCACTCGCGCAGCTGCAGTTGAGAGAGAGGCTCCCGCCGTGACGAGGCACCCGTAGGACCTCCAGCAGACACAGTAACTCTAGGCTCAGCACCCCCAGACTCAGAACCCCCAGGCTCCGCATCCTTAGGCTCAGCACCCCCTGGCTCCTCACGCTCAGGCTCAGCACCCCCGGGCTCCGCACCCCCGGGCTCCGCACCCCCGGGCTCCGCACCCTCTGACTTAGCAACCCCAGGCTCAGCACCCCCAGGCTCCGCACGCTAATGCGCAGCATACCGGATCGCAAACGGCCACAGAAAATGGGGAGCAGCCGCATGGATCATAAAGGTACTAGCTGTCAACCGGAGTGTTGTTTGGCCCCGTCCTCGCTTGGGCGGAGCCGACCTCGCGGTCGGATGTGCGGGGGTTGCATCCGACCTGTAGCAGTGGGCACGGGGGCCACTATAAGGGCGCCGAGCTGGAGGGCGTCTGGCTGGAGGGCGCCGAGCAGGAGGACGCCGTCCTGGACGCTTGGTTGGCGTCCTGGACGCCTGGATGGCGTCCTGGGAAGCTGGACGCCGACCGGGGAGTCGGCACGACTACCCGGGCGCCTGGTCGACGTCGTGGGCGTCTGCACGGCGTCCTGGGGGCCCGGACGCCAACCTAGGTGTCCTGGGGGCCCGGACGCCGAGCTGGGCGTCTGGTCGACGTCCTGTCGACGTCCTGGGAGGCTGGGCGCCGCCCTGGACGACGGCAAGGCGTTCTGGGCGTCTGGACGCCGACCTGGGGGTTCGGACGGCGTCTTGGGCGCCTGGACACTGGACTGGGGACGCTGGGCATTGGTGGCCGACTACGGACTGCGCTGGTCGATCAGGCGTGGTTGCCCGGTCGATCGCGATACCCGGGCGACGTGTGCGAAGGTCGCCGGGGTGACGTCTGCGAGGCCGACCTCGGGGGTGGTATCCCGAGGTCGACGTGGCTGGTGGGCGCAGTCGCTGGCGTGGAGTCTGCCAGGCGTCTGCGCTGTGCACGTGACAGGGAAGTGCGCACCAACCAGCTGCACGCACCTGCGAAGTAGATGCACCGTTGTCCTGCGGGTGCAACGCTGTGCAGCCGACTTGCTGCAGCGTTGGCACACTGTGGACTTGCAACGTTGGCAAACCGCTACTCTACAATGCTGGAGCGGTGCGAGCACTGCTGCGCTGGAGCGCAGTCGACCATGCTGCGCTGGAGGTCGACCAGCAGCCTAGCTAGCTCTGATGTAGTCTGTGTTGCCAATGTTGTTGCAATCATTGTTGTCATGTTTTCCTAGTGAAACTCTTGCAAATTCTCCCCGTGAACTAGCAAGCAGCGTGAACACAAGGAAACGACCAAGGAACGAACGCAGAGATCATACAAGCACCCATGCCTAGCCCGTAGTCTAGCTCCCGTTGCTAAAGTTATCTCCGCATGGTGCGGTGAGCGTGGAAAACACCGCGACGTAGTTCAGTCTAGCCGACTGGTCACCACGTCGGACGTGGTGTTCTACGAGAGCATGTCGCTGGAAGTGTGGAAGTCGGCGCACGGGCCGGCGTCAGGGCGGATTCCGGCTCACCCGCCAACGGACACCTCGACGGCGACGCTGCCTCTGCTCGCCGAGGTCGGTGAGCTTGCTGGTGAGGACGCCGGGGACGTCCCCGCTCCTTGCACTCCACCTGCCCCTCCCCTTGTGGCCGACTTGCATGGGCTGATCCCGACGTCTGCCTCCGGCGATGAGGGGAGAAGTGGGGCGTCACCTGTGGCGCCGACCCCAAGCATCGCCAGTGGCCGCCGTGATGCTGTGCCATTCGGTGTGGGCGCGAAGCTGACGCCGACCTGGAGGCAGCAGGTGGTGCCGCCGACTTTGGTGAAGCCGGCGAAGGAGGCTCCTGCAGAGCAGCAGCTGACAGGGGAGCAGGCAGCAGCATCGCCGACCAAGGAACAGTCGGCGACCGGGCAGTCGGCAAGGGAGCCGACCGCAAGGGAGCCGACCGCAGGGGAGAAGTCGGTTGGGATGCCAACTGAGGTGCAGCAGGACGCCGAGGACAGCGACGACGGCGACGATGGAGGGGACGCCGAGGAGGTCCAGCCGGGACCACGGCGTACAGGCCGACTTCGGAGGCCGCCTGACTTCTTCGTCCCTGCTGCCTTCACCACGGTGTACGACGTGGACGACGATGACCTGCTGTACGACGACGCCGAGGAGGATGAGGAGTTTCCGGAGCTCGACCCCGACATGCATGCCGACCCCGAGCACCGTTGGGACATCTCGACGATGACGGTGAAGGAGGCGTTGGCGAGCTGGAAGGGCCCGGAGGTGAAGGCCGCCATGGAAGAGGAGATCCGCAGCCTCATCAACATTGGCACGTGGGAGCTGGTTGAACGCCCGCCGGGAGTGAACATCATGAAGAACCGGTGGGTGTTGACGACGAAGTACCACATCGACGACACCGTCGAGCGAGAGAAGGCGAGGCTGGTCGTGAAGGGCTTCACGCAGGTGTACGGCGCCGACTACGACGAGACGTTCGCGCCGGTGGGCAGCTACGTAATGCTGAGGATCTTCCTCAGCATCGTCGGCGTCCTCAACCTCAACCTGATGCAGCTCGACATGAAGAATGCCTTCCTGCAGAGCAAGCTCGACCGGGTGCTGTACATGTCCCAACCAGACTACTTCAACGACGGAACCGGCCGGGTGTGCAAGCTGCTGAAGAGCCTGTACGGGCTGAAGCAGTCGCCGCTGTTGTGGTACTTGGCGCTCAACGATGTGCTGGTCGGCGCCGAGTGGAAGAAGAGCCAGGTAGACGAGGCTCTGTACTTCAAGGTCGGCGACGACGGAGTGGCCTGCTGGGTGCTGGTCTACGTCGACGACCTGCTCGCCGCCAGCAGCAGCGCCGCGATGCTGGAGGAGCTGAAGGAGCTGCTGGAAGCCGCCTTCGAGCTGCGCAAGATCTCGCCAGTGCAGAAGTACCTCAGGATGGAGATCGTGCGCGCCAGGTCGGCGGGGAAGCTGTGGCTGCACTAGCAGGGCTACGCCGACAAGCTGCGTAGGCGTTTTATGGACGAGCAGACCGGGCGCACCCCGAAGACACCGGTCTCGGTCGACGCCTACGCCGAGCTCACCTTTGACGACGAGGAGGTGCAGGAAAGCCAGGAAGAGGAGTACCGGCAGAAGGTCGGCTCGCTGCAGTTCGCGGCGACGACGACGAGACCAGACATTGCCTTCGCCTGCAGCAAGCTGGGGAGCGGCTTCTGCGGAGATAACTAGTGCAACGGGAGCTAGACTACGGGCTAGGCACGGAGCAAGAGTGATCGTAGCGTTCGTTCGTTCCTTAGTCGTTTCCAAGTGCTAACACTGCTTGCTAGTTCACGGGGAAAATTGGCAAGAGTTTCACTAGGAAAACCTAACAACAGAAGTTTAGAATGATTGCATCAACATTGGCAACACAGACTACATCACACCTAGCAAGGTCGACTGCCAGCGCAGCACGGTCGACTGCGTGCAAGCACGACTTGGTCGACCACGCTCCAGCAGAGCAGAGTCGCGGGTTGCCAACGTCGCAAGTCCGCGGTGTGCCAACGCTGCAGTAAGTCGGCTGCACAGCGTTGCACCCGCCTGACAATGGTGCACCAGCTTCGCAGGTGCGTGCAGCTGGTTGGCGCCCAACTCCCCGTCACATGCCCAGCGCAGACACTCCACCCGTGACGGCGCCCACCAGCCACGTCGACCTCGGGATACCACCCCCGAGGTCGTACTTGCGGAAAACACCCCCGGCGACATTCGCGCGCGTCGCCCGGGTATCCTGGTTGAACTGGTATTTCGCGGTCCTCCCGCGGTTTCGCGGCTCCCACGGTCCTCCCGTGGTTTCGCGGCTCCCACGGTCCTCCCGCGGTTTTGCGGCTCCCACGGTCCTCCCGCGGTTTCGCGGCTCCCATGGTCCTCCCGTGGTTTCGCGGCTCCCACGGTCCTCCCGCGGTTTCGCGGCTCCCACGGTCCTCCCGTGGTTTCGCGGCTCCCACGGTCCTCCCGTGGTTTCGCGGCTCCCACGGTCCTCCCGCGGTTTCGCGGCTCCCACGGTCCTCCTGCGGTTTCGCGGCTCCCACGGTCCTCCCGCGGTTTCGCGGCTCCCACGGTCCTCCCGTGGTCGGCTCCGCCCAAGCGAGGACGGGGCCAAACACAACTCCCGTTGACACTCCCCTGCCGCGTTTGACGCTTGGGCCCCCCCCCCCGCCCACACGGCAGTACTGCTTGGAGAATAGCCCGTCGGCGTGCACACAACGCACAGCACGGCGGTCACCGCACCAGCCATGCAAAAGGGCATGGCACCTACTGCTGCACGTCGTTTTCACCGTCGCCCATATCGGCCAGGCGCACTTGGCCGATTGCAACGGACCACCGGTTGAAGGCCGGATAGTACAGCGCCTTCGTCAGGAAGTCGGCCGGCTGCTCAGCGGTCGGGATGTACTTCAGCGAAAACTTCCCGCGCTTCACCATGTGCTGCAGCCAGGCGTGTCGCCGCTCCATGTGCTTGAGGTTGCCCGTCAACCCCATGCCCTCGCCGACCGTGATGGCCGACTTGTTGTCCACCCTGAGGACAGTCGGCTTTCCAGCGTCCAGCCGCTGGAACTCCACGAGGAGGAAGCGAAGGCGACGTCCCTCCTTGCCAGCTTCGACGGCCGCCACATACTCCGACTCGGTCGACGACAGCGTCGCACACTTGATGCGCTGGCTCGACCAGGAGACTACGGCCCCTCCGTAGACGAACACGTAGCCGCCCGTGCTCATCCGGTTCTGCTTGTCGCCCGCGTCGTTGGCGTCCACGTAGCCGACCAACTCCAGTGACTCCGGACCACCGCCGAACTCCAGGGCGGTGTCTCGCGTGTTGGCGAGGTAGGCGAGGCAGCGGTCGACCTCGCGCCAGTGCTGATCGCTCCTCACCGTGAGGCCGCTCCCCAGCTTGTCGCACGCGAATGCGATGTCCGGCCTCGTCGTCGTCGCCGCGAACTGCAGCGAGCCAACCTTCTGCCGGAACTCCTCCTCCTCGCGCTCCTGCGCCTCCTCGTCGTCGAATGTCTGCTCCGCGTAGGCGGCGATGGAGACCGGCGTCTTCGGAGTGCACCCGGTGTGCTCCTCGTCGATGAAGCACCTGCGCAGCTTGTCAGCGTAGCCCTGCTGGTGCAGCCACAGTTTTTGTGCCGGCCTGTCGCGCACGATCTCCAGGCCGAGATACTTCTGCACCGGCGAAATCTTGCGCAGCTTGAAGGCAGCCTCCAGCAGTTCCTTCAGCTCCTTCAGCATCGCGGTGCTGCTGCTCGCGGCGAGAAGGTCGTCGACGTAGACCAGCACCCAGCAGGTCACCTTGTCGTCGCCGACCTTGAAGTACAGAGCCTCGTCGACTTGGCTCTTCTTCCACCCGGTGCCAACCAACACGTCGTTGAGAGCCGTGTACCACAGCAGCGGCGACTGCTTTAGCCCATAGAGGCTCTTCAGCAGCTTGCACACCCGGTTGGTCCCGTCGTTGAAGTAGTCCGGCTGGTACATGTACAGCACGCGGTCGAGCTTGCTCTGCAAAAAGGCATTCTTCATGTCCAACTGCATCAGGTTGAAGTCGAGGACGATGACGATGCTGAGGAAAATCCTCAGCGTGACGTAGCTGCTTATCGGCGCGTACGTCTCGTCGTAGTCAGCGCCATACACCTGCGTGAAGCCTTTCACGACTAGCCTCGCCTTTTCGCGCTCGACAATGTCGTCGATGCGGTACTTCGTTGTCACCACCCACCGGTTCTTCATTATGTTCACCCCCGGCGGGCGTTCGACCAGCTCCCAAGTGCCCATGTTGATGAGGCTACGAATCTCCTCCTCCATGGCGGCCTTCACCGCCGGGCCCTTTTAGCTCGCCAACGCCTCCTTCACCGTCATGGTCGAAATGTCCCAACGGTGCTCGGGATCGGCGTGCATGTCGGGGTCGAGCTCCGAAAACTCCTCATCGTCCTCGGCGTCATCGTACGCCAGCTCGTCGTCGTCCACATCGTACACCGTGGTGAAGGCAGCGGGGACGAAGAAGTCGGGTGGCCTCCGAATTCGGCCCGACTTCCGAGGTCCGGGCTGCACCTCCACCACGTCGCTCGATGTGCCTTCATCGAATTGCTCCCCTGTCGTCCGCTCCTCTGAAGCGAGCTCCGCGTTCAACGGCTCCCCTGTCGACGGCTTCTCTGAAACGTGCTTCCCGTTCGAAAGCTCCCTTGCCAACTGCTCCGCGGTCGGCTTAGCTGCTGCCTGTTCCCCTGTCAGCTGCCTGCTAGCCGCGGGCTCCTCCGCGGTCTCCTCCGCGGTCTCGTCCGCGGTCTCGTCCGCGGTCTCCTTCGCGGTGTCCTTCACGGTTTCCTCCGCGGTGTCCTTCGCCGTTTCCTTCGCGGTGTCCTTCGCGGTTTCCTTCGCGGTGTCCAAAGTTGGCTGCACCTCCGCGGCCCGCTTCTCCGCGACTGGCTGGGCATCACGTCGGCCACCGGCGATGCTCTTGGCCGGCGCCGCAGGTGACGCCCCACGGCTCCCCTCATCGCCGGAGGCCGACACCGGAGTCAAGCCATGCAGGTCGACGGGAAGGGATTGGGAAGAAGGCGTAGGAGGTGGTGAGGCAGGGGCGACCACGACATCCTCATCAGCCCGCTCACCGACCTCGGCGAGCAGAGGAAGCGTCGTCGTCGAGGTGTCCGTCGGCGGGTTGGCCCGCGTCCGCCCCGACGCAGGCCCGAGGTCCGACTTCCAAACCTCCAGCGACAGAGTTTCGTAAAACACCACGTCCGACGTGGGACCACCCGGTTGGCGATGATGTCGAGGAGCTCCCAGCCTTTGCTCTCCTCCAACACGCCGAGGTGAAGGCCCCACCGGGCCTTCGTCTTCAGCTTCCCACCGCGCTGCTGCTCAGGGACGAGGAATTGCGCCATGCAGCCCCACACCCGCGCCATCGACAAGTCGGGCTTCTGCCCGGTGAGGAGCTGGTACGGCGTCGTCCCCGCGGGCAGCGACGACCGCTCCAGGCAGTTGCGAGCCCAGACGGCCTGCCGTAGAGCGAGATGCCACCAGTGGTGCTGTACGCCCATGTGCAGTAGCATCGTCCGCACCGACTCCACCACCGTCCTCATCTCCCGCTCCGCCATGCCATTCTGTTGCGGGGTGTAAGGGCAGGTCAAGTCGTGAATGATTCCCTTGCTGTCCACGAAGGCGGTGAAGTCCATTCCGAGGAACTCCCCTCCGCGGCCAGAACGCAGTTGCAGCACCGAATGCTTCGCCTGCCGCTCCACCAGCACGCCACTTCTGGAACTCAAGCAGCACGTCCGACTTCTTGGCGACCGGCCTCACCCACACATAGTGGGTCTTGTGGTCCTTCAGCAGCAAAAAGTACAGGCTGCCGTCCTTGGCAGCCACACGAAATGGCCCGCACAAATCGATGTGCACGACGGCCAGGACGTGGTCGGCTTCGGAGCCGTGGTCGGGGAAGGTGTGCCGCGCCA
The DNA here is from genome assembly GCA_947471745.1 of Closterium sp. Naga37s-1. Classification (NCBI taxonomy): domain Eukaryota; kingdom Viridiplantae; phylum Streptophyta; class Zygnematophyceae; order Desmidiales; family Closteriaceae; genus Closterium; species Closterium sp. Naga37s-1. The sequence continues at coordinate 1,020,048 of CANJKZ010000743.1, forward strand.
GCTTCCCGCCGATGCACGAAACACACGGTGAGTCGGCGCCAGATGCCGACTGGAGGTCCAGCCCGGTGGCGACCCCGTGCTTCGCCGAGCTCCGTATGGTGTCCATGCCAACATGCGCAAGCCTCGCGTGCAGCCTGTTCGGGGTTGCCTTCGTCGCCGAGACTATCGCCCGCAGAGCCACCTTCTCTTTCGCGGGCGTCGCCGATTTGTCCGCGCATGGGCGCAGGTCAGTGCAGAGGACCCGGCCAGTGTACGTCGCGCGACCGAGCACATCCCCCGCTGCGGAGACGAGCAACATCCGGTCGCCGTCGTCCTTCAGCGTCACCCCGCTCTCCTTCAGCTGGCCAGCCGAAAGAAGATTCGCCTGCACGCCCAGGACGTAGAGGACGTCGGAGATGAGCACCCGCTTTCCGGCCTTCCCCTGCAGAGCAACCGTGCCACGGCCGCGAACGTCCTGCAGCGCCCCATTGAAGCCGCGCACGTGCTTCACGTCGCCGCTCGGCCCCAAGTCGACGAAGGCCTCCTTCGTCCCCATCAGGTGGTGCGAGCAGCCGCTGTCGAGCGGAACAACCGCGGGGTTCGCTTGCACAGCTGCCGCCACCGCTTGGAAATCCTCGCCAGCTTCTTGCGCCAGCGAGACGGTCGGCTCTACGATACCGACTAGCGAGCACGACGCCTCCTTGTCGCCTCGCCCTTTGCCACCCGCGGAAGAGTCGGCGTCCTTCGCCGAGGTCGACTTCGTCGACTGCTTCTCCTTTCGCGGCTGGTTTCCTCGACGCGGACGACGGCTGCCAGACCTCCCGCGGCCTCCCTTGGTTTCGTCGTCTTCCGAGTCACTGTGGTCGGGACACTCGAAGGAGAGGTGATCGGGATCGCCGCACAGCCAGCATTCCCGACGGCGACCTTCTCCTCCACGACCGCCATCCTTGGCAGACTTCTGCTTGTCGGCGTCCTTCGCCGGCTTCCCGCCACCGCGGTGACTGCCACCAGACTGCCCGCGCTGTCCCGGTCGACCACCTTGCTTCGCGGGGGCGACGTAATTCACTTGCGCGAGGAGCTCCTGGGACCGCTCAGCCTCCTGCATTGCCTCGTCCTGCTGGATGTACGAGGTCAATGTGTCCTCGTTGAGCGTCGCCCGCGTGCTCGGCGCCATCGACAGCCACTTCAGCAGGTTATAGCTGCTCGGGAGTCTCTGCATGACATGTGTGACGTACGACGACGTGGAGTACTCCGCGCCAGCCATCCGAATGGTGGCGAGAATTCGCCGAGCTCGGTTGCAGTAGTCAGTCGCGGTCTCCTCGTCGCCCATACGCAGGTGCGTCAACTGCCCCTCAAGCTGGGCGATGAACAAGTCGTCGGTGACCTGGTAAGTTGACTCGATGAAATGCCACGCCCGGTGGCCGGCGTCGAGGTACTCCCTGCACGACTCCAGGACGATCTGCACGCCCGGCGAGCAGCACCGCAAAATGACCGTAAAGGTCAGCAACTGCACGGCGCGAAATTCCGCTCGCAATTCGGGGTAGTGCTCCTCCAGCGTCGTCATGGTCCCGCGGGCGAAGCCCATCAGCCCGGCCATCTCCAGCTCGATAGCTTCCTTCCACGTGAGGATGTCGGGACGACCGACCAGCAGAGGGGTGACCGAGATCCTGTCCGGCGTAAACTTGAAGTAGCCGTAGCTCGGCGCTATTCCTCCCGCGGTCACGTGTGTCGCCGACATCGGCGCCAATTCACTTCGTCTGCCTCCGACGTAGTTTCGTGGGGCCCATGCAGCTGTCGATGTTACGATAGTGTCTTAACTAGTAACCAGGTTTAAGGAGGGCCTAGGCTTAGAAGCCTAGGCCAAGCGGGTGTCGAATGAGTTATGCCAAGGGGGATTGGGAATGTGTGTTGTTCACTATAGCACACAAGGTACATATAGCAAACTAGCAAAGGTGCACCACCAACAACAAGGAATCATAACTACACTAGAGCTAAAGCTACAAGTAGTTATAAACATATATAAATATATATCGCGACACACCCCCTTAACTGCCTGCAGCACATAGCTAGAGTAAGTCACACCCCCTGAAGGGGTATTGCAGGCGTTGTGAAAGACTGTAGAGAAGTAAGCGAGGAGGAGGAGGCGAGAGAGAGACAGGAGAGGAGAGGAGATAAGAACAAAGGAAGAGGTGAGTGAGGGATGAGGAGAGGAGGTGGGGGGGTGGCGGCGACGTCCCCTCTTACTAACCCCCTTTTACACAGGGGGGGTTGAGTGGGGGATGAGGAGTGGAGGTGGGGGGGTGGCCGCAGCGTCCCCTCTTACTAACCCCCACATCCCCACCCCCAATCAACCAACCCCCTGTAACCTCACCCCCCATTTCAACCGCCCCTTGGAACCGCACTCCCTCCCCCCTTTTCTTCCTCCAGACCCCTCCCCACCCACGATGGTCCCTGTCCAATTCTTCACAGGTGGGGCTGCTGGTCACGGGTGGGGCTGCTGGTCACGGGTGGGGCTGCTGGTCACAGGTGGGGCTGCTGGTCACAGGTGGGGCTGCTGGTCACGGGTGGGGCTGCTGGTCACAGGTGGGGCTGCTGGTCACGGGTGGGGCTGCTGGTCACAGGTGGGGCTGCTGGTCACGGGTGGGGCTGCTGGTCACAGGTGGGGCTGCTGGTCACAGGTGGGGCTGCTGGTCACAGGTGGGGCTGCTGGTCACAGGTGGGGCTGCTGGTCACAGGTGCCTGGTGCTGGCGGCTGGAGCTGGTGCTGGTGCCTGGTGCTGGCGGCTGGCGCTGGTGCCTGGTGCTGGCGGCTGGCGCTGGCGCTGGCGCTGGTGCCTGGTGCTGGCGGCTGGCGCTGGTGCTGGTGCCTGGTGCTGGCGGCTGGCGCTGGTGCCTGGTGCTGGTGGCTGGCGCTGGTGCTGGTGCCTGGTGCTGGCAGCTGGCGCTGGTGCTGGTGGCTGGCGCTGGTGCTGGTGCGTGGTGCTGGCGCTGGTGCCTGGTGCTGGTGGCTGGCGCTGGTGATGGTGCCTGGTGCTGGCGGCTGGCGCTGGTGATGGTGCCTGGTGCTGGCGGCTGGCGCTGGTGCTGGTGCCTGGTGCTGGCGGCTGGCGCTGGCGTTGGTGCCTGGTGCTGGCGGCTGGCACTGGTGCTGGTGCCTGGTGCTGGCGGCTGGCGCTAGTGCCTGGTGCTGGCGGCTGGCACTGGTGCTGGTGCCTGATGGCTGGCGCTGGTCCTGGTGGCTGGTGCTGGTGTAACGGCGCTGGTGCCGGTGCTGGTGCTGGTGACTGGGTTCGGTGCTGGTGCTGGTTCCTGGTGCTGGTGGCTGGCGCTGGTGCTGGTGCCTGGTGCTGGCGCTGGTGCCTAGTGCTGGCGGCTGGCGCTGGTGCTGGTGCCTGGTGCTGGCGGCTGGCGCTGGTGCTGGTGCCTGGTGCTGGCGGCTGGCGCTGGTGCTGGTGCCTGGTGCTGGCGGCTAGCGCTGGTGCTGGTGCCTGGTGCTGGCGGCTGGCGCTGGTGCTGGTGCCTGGTGCTGGCGGCTGGCGCTGGTGCTGGTGCCTGGTGCCGGCGGCTGGCGCTGGCGCTGGTGCCTGGTGCTGGCGGCTGGTGCCGGTGCTGGTGCCTGGTGCTGGTGCTGGTGTTCCGCCGCCACTCCCTTCCCCCTTTTCCTCTCTCCCCCACAGCATTCCGCCGCCACTCCCTTCCCCCTTTCCCTCTCCCCCCACAGCGTTCCACCGCCAATCCCTTCCCCTCCTCCCTCTCCCACCCACAGCGACCGCCGCTGCACACGCGAACAGTCGCGACAGGGGGGGTGACGGGCAGGGGGGTGGGGGGTGGGGGCAGTCTGCCCCCTGCTCGTGTCGTCTCCTGTCTCACTAGACTCTCCTCTGGCACCACCGCCTTGGTCACCCCTCCCTGCCTCGTCTCAGAGGCATGGCCTCTCGTTTCCTTGTCTCTGGTCTCCCCCGGTCCCTCCCTCCTCTTCCTCCGGGGCCTGCCCCTACCTGCGTTCCCTGCGTCGAGGGGCGGCAGCGCGCCGCTCCTCACTCCTCCGAGTTTCCTCCGACAGAGGCTCCGCTGCAGACGCTTCACCTGGACGTGTGGGGCCCCGCCCGCGTCCGTGGACAGGGTCACGAGCATTACTTCCTGCTGGTGGTTGACGACTACTCGCGTTACACCACAGTCTTCCCCTTGCGCAGCAAGGGTGAGGTCACTGAGGTGTTGATCGACTGGATCCGCGCAGCTCGTCTCCAGCTCAGAGAGAGTTTCGGCTCAGACTTTCCTGTTCTGCGTCTGCACTCCGACAGAGGCGGAGAGTTTTCCTCTTACCTTCTGCGGGCCTTCTGTCGTGCACAGGGCATCCGCCAGACGTTCACGCTTCCGGCCTCTCCACAGCAAAATGGGATTGCTGAGCGCCGCATTGGCATGGTCATGGACGTCGCTCGTACGTCCATGATCCATGCGGCTGCTCCCCATTTTCTGTGGCCGTTCGCGGTTCAGTACGCGGCGCATCAGATCAACCTTCAGCCCCGGGTCTCCTTGCCGGAGACCTCCCCTACACTGCGGTGGACGGGGAAGGTTGGCGATGCGTCTGCGTTCCGTGTCTGGGGATCTCGGGCTTTTGTCCGCGACTTGTCTGCGGACAAGCTGTCCCCCCGCGCTGTTCCCTGCATCTTCCTTGGCTTCCCCCCTGACGCGCCTGGTTGGCAGTTTTACCACCCCACCTCGCGCCGTGTTCTGTCCTCCCAGGACGTCACGTTTGACGAGTCGGTTCCCTACTACCGTCTCTTCCCCTATCGCACTGCCCCCCTCCCCCCGCCGCCGCTCTTCCTCGCGCCAGGTCCTCCCCCGGTAGACCCCCTTCCCCCATAGGGTCCTGCCCCCTCAGGTGTGTCCCAGGTAGACGCAGTCGAGCCTGTCGAGGTAGCTGTTGACTCTGGTGCTGCTGGGGGTGCTGAGCCTGCGGGTGCGGAGTCTGGGGGTGCTGAGCCTGGGGGTGCTGGGTCTGGGGGTGCTGAGCCTGGGGGTGCTGAGTCTGGGGGTGCTGAGCCTGGGGGTGCTGCGACTGGGGGTGCGGAGCCTGCGGGTGCTGGGCCTGCTTGTGTGGAGTCTGGCGGTACTGGGTCTGGAGGTCCTTCGGGTGGTTCGTCCCGGCGGGAGCTACCCTCTCCACAGGAGCTGGGCGAGTGGTTTTCTCGGCGCTAGAGTCGTGCTGCTGGAGCTGGAGGTGCCGTTAGAGCTGGAGGTTCTACTGCTGCTGAGGGTGCTGACGCCACGGGTCCCGGACGTGCTCGTACTGGAGGTACTGGAGCTGCTGGGCCTGGGGGTGTTCCTGGTGCTGGAGCTGCTGGCGGTGCTGGAGCTGGCAGTGTTGCTGGAGTAGGTGCTACTGGAGATGCTGGAGCTGGGGCTGTTGGGTCTTCCGGTGTTCCTGCTGGAGCTGGAGCTGCTAGAGGTGCTGGAGCTGGAGGTGCTGCTGTTGCCGGTGCTCCTGTGGGTGCTGGAGTAGCTGCTCCTGGAGCTGGTGGAGCTGCTGGAGTAGTGGCCGGCCCTGGGGGTGCTGGTCCTGTCCCTGCTGGTTGTGGAGGTGCTGCGCGGCCACGGCCGTACTTCGTTCCGCTCCTTGAGCAGGTTCTTGGTCTTCCGCCCTCTACTGGTCCTGCTCCTTCCTTAGAGTGTCCACTGCCTGTCCAGTCCGAGTCACAGTTACAGCCCGCCTCCCCACTGCCTGCTCCTCCTCCCTACATTGGTCCTACTGGAGGTCTTGCTGAGCGTCATGAGCCTGCGTCTCGTCCTGCGTCGCCTGTTTATGCTGCTCGCACTAGTCGTCGTGTTCCGCGTCCGCGTCCTCCTGCGGTCCCGGGCACACACCAGATGGCACTGCGTCCTTCCACTGCTCCACTGCGTGTCCCTTTGCCGTCTCCCCCAGAGTCCTCTCTTCCTGCTCTTGCTGACCCGGAGTCTGACTCTCTTCGTGCTGCCAGTCCTACTGTCACGCGTCTCCTGGCTACTGCTCTCACTGACCCTTCCTTTGAGTCCACTACTGCGTCTGCCTTAGTTGCTGAGCTCGTCGACTTCGCTGCTCGCTGTCGTCTAGACTACGCCGCTAGTCTTGTTGCTGAGTCTGAGTCTGTCTGTCCTCCATCCGTCGGGGGTGAGTGTGCTCTTAGCACGGACGTCCTTGAGGATAGGCAGGAGGAGTTCCAGTGTTTTGCTGCTGCTTTGCCTCATCTCGTGTCCATGCTGATTGCCCCCGAGGGAGACCCAGATGCACCAGACATCCCGACTCCGCGCTCTTACGCAGAGGCGATAGAGAGTCCCTACTCCTCTCAGTGGCAGTCATCCATGGACGCAGAGATGGCTTCCTGGAAGTCCACAGGCACCTACGTCGACGAGGTTCCCCCGCCTGGGGCGAACATCGTCAGCGGCATGTGGATTTTTAGGGTGAAGTGGCCGCCGGGTTCTCCGCATGTCTTCAAGGCACGTTACGTGGCTCGAGGCTTCAGTCAGCGGCAGGGAGTTGACTACTTTCATACCTTCTCTCCCACCCCGAAGATGACCACTCTTCGGGTGCTGCTGCATATAGCCGCTCAGCGCGACTACGAGCTTCACTCTCTTGACTTCAGCACTGCTTTCCTACAAGGCAGCCTGCACGAGGAGATCTGGCTGCGCCGCCCACCTGGCTTCACTGGGTCGTTTCCTCCTGGTACCCAGTGGAGCCTCCGGCGGCCAGTCTACGGTCTCCGCCAGTCGCCCCGTGAGTGGCACGACACACTGAGGACTACACTTGCGGCTCTTGGGTTTGCTCCTTCTACTGCCGACCCGTCGCTGTTTCTACGCACCGACACTTCTTTGCCGCCGTTCTACATCCTCGTGTACGTCGACGACTTGGTCTTTGCTACTGCTGACACTGCTGGACTCGCCCACGTGAAGTCCGAGCTGCAGAAGAGACACACGTGCACAGACCTGGGTGAATTGCGCAGCTACCTTGGCTTGCAGATCACCCGGGACAGAGCACGGCGCACCATTACTCTGACTCAGTCACACATGGTGCAGCAGGTCCTTCAGCGCTTCGACTTCACGTACTCCTCGCCTCAGGCCACTCCTCTGTCTACTCGCCACTCGCTCTCAGCTCTGCCTTCGGATGAGTCCGTAGAGCCGAGTGGCCCGTACCCAAAGCTTGTTGGCTGCCTCATGTACCTGATGACCTGCACTCGACGTGACCTTGCATACCCTCTTAGCATCTTGGCACGCTATGTTGCTCCTGGGAGACACCGACCAGAGCACATGGCTGCAGCGAAGAGGGTGTTGCGCTACTTGTGCAGTACGTCGAGCATGGGGCTCGTGCTTGGAGGGCGGAGTCCAGTGGTCCTCACTGGTCACGCAGACGCTTCTTGGGCTGACGACCAGGGTACGCAGCGGTCGTCACAGGGTTACACCTTCAGCCTTGGTTCCGGCTCTGTTTCGTGGCGGTCTACCCGCTCGTCTTCTGTTCTCGGCTCCAGCTGTGAGGCTGAGATCTACGCCGGGGCCATGGCTGCACAGGAGTTACGCTGGCTCACCTACCTGCTGACTGACCTAGGAGAGCAGCCTCGTTGGCCTTGCGTCGGGAGCACAGACTGGAGCACAGAACGAAGCACATTGCTCTTCGCTACTTCCTTGCTCGTGAGGTGCAGCAGCGTGGTCAGCTGCGACTTGCTTACGTGGCCTCTCGGGCCAACACTGCTGATATCTTTACCAAGGCACTTCAGCCTTGTGATCATCAACGCTTTTGTACGATGCTAGGTCTTGTGCCTACTTGGCCTCACTTGCTCACTTCTTGACCTTGCTTGTACTGTGATCTATCTATACCTGCACTTGCTTGTTTACCTTTATATATAATCTTGTATGTGAACTGGCCTTGTGGCCTTGAACTTGTGCTCGAAATGTGTGGTGACATTGTGATCCACCCTGAGCTTGCTGTGCTTTGCTTGACTGGTCTTGTGACCCCTTGTTCTCCCCCACTTTGCCTATGGGGGTGTGTCAAACATTCATGCTGTAGTCTTTCTAGGCTGTAGTGGGGTAGACAGTATGGGGTACAGTTTCCTAGGGTTACATATTTGTACCCAACTCATTTCCTAGTCAATCATTCCTTGTTATTTCACACATTGACTACAGAGCACTGAACAAGGTAACAGTGAAGTCGCGATACCCCATTCTCCGCGCCGACGAACTGATTGATCAACTACGAACAGCACGGGTCTTTTCGAAAATTGACTTACGGGGAGGTTACCATCAGATTAGGGTCGAACCATCGGACTCCGCCAAGACAGCATGTAGGATTAGGTACGGGTCATTCGAGCACACCGTGATGCCCTTCGGGCTGACCAACGCACCAGCGACTTTTCTGGACCATGAACGAGGCGTTTAGGCCGCTCTTAGATAAATGCGTGATAGTTTACCTCGACGACATCCTTGTCGATAGTCGCGATAAGCAGCAGCACTTAGCAGATCTGGAAGCAGTATTCAAAATTTAGAAGAGCACCGCCTACTGACCAAGGGTTCCTAGTGCGAGTTTTTCAGGAGAGGCTATAGTTTTTTGGGCACGTTATTTCGGAGGCTGGAGTTGAGATCGACCCAAAGAAGCTGGACACGGTCAAAGCATGGTACCCCTCGACAAATATCACGGAGCTGTAGAGTATTCTAGGGCTCGTTAATTATGTGCGTCAGTTCGTCCTCGACATGGCGCGATTAGCAGCCCCACTCACGGATCTACTACAGAAAAATTCGCTTTTACGCGGGGGGAGACATCTTTTACGATAGATCCGCTGGCTCGATTTCCTTAAGTCAAACTTCCACTACACAGTCACCTACAAAAAAGGGGCATCGAACCGACGCACTGACCCGCCCCACTGCCCATATCCACGCCATACTACTCGCCCAGACCAGCCCGCTACTAACAGGAATATTTACCCACGGCTATCAAACCGACCCATTCTTCACAGGAGGAAATTAGCAGCAGTTCGCAGCAGCAAAGGGGGTTTATTACGTAAAAGCCGGCACCGACCGCATCTAGGTACGGGGCTACACGTTACTACGGGAATTACTTCTACATGAGGCATATGACTGAGTTACCTCAGGCCATTTCAGAGTAGAGAAAACACGACAGCAGCTGCAGCGGTATTATTACTGGCCCGAGATGCTGACCGACGTGCAACGACACGTGGCATCGTGTCCCACCTGCCAACTAATGCAATCATCATGGAAGCAGCCGACAGGACAGTTGCAGCCGATACCACCCCCAGAGCGTGCTTGGCAGTAGGTGAGGCTAGACTTCGTCACGGGGTTACCGGCTGGAGCAAGCGGGAACGACGCGATCCTGTTCATCGTCAATCGGCTGACGAAAATGGCACATTTCGCAGCCTGCAAGAAGTCAATCACAGCCGAAGAAACAGCCCGCCTCTTCATCTCCACCGTTGTTCGACTGCACGGGATACCAGCATCGATCATCAGTGACCAAGACACAAAATTCACCAGCAACTTCTGGCGGAATCTGTGGCAGCAGTTCGGCACGCGATTACAGTTTAGTTCTTTGTACCACCCCGAGACCGACGGACAGACAGAACAGACAAATCAAACCATGGAGCAACTCATCCGAGCCACGTGCAACGGCCCGACCACCTGGGAAGAGCAACTGCCACTCATCGAGTTCGCGTACAACAACTCGCCATCCGCCACGACCCAACAATCACCGCTTTACCTGAACCACGGACAAGACCCCACAGTACCCATGAGTCCGAATCCTGACAACCCGGTGCCACGAGCGCAACAGTTTGCAGACATTTTACAAGCAGCACAGACCCAAGCAGCGGACGCAAGAAAAATCAAACATCATCGCTAAGCGCAATGCCGACCGCCACCGCCGACCTGTCACTTACCAGCCCGACGACCTCGTACTACTCGACACTCAAAACCTCCGCCTGCCCATCACCCCAAAACTCCGCCCCCGATATTGCGCATCAGCCACATGATCACATCCGTCACCGCCCACCTTCTCCTCCCTGCTGACTGGTACGTCAGCCCGTCCTTCCACGTCAGCCTGCTTCGCCCATACGTGCCATCCACCAGCCAACTGCCTTGCAACTGCCCCGCCAGCATGACACGACCGCCAACGGAGCCAGTCATCACACCCGAGAAAATCTTAAGCCACCGGGTCCGCAATCCACGTGGAGCCCGCAGAATCGAATTCCTGATACGTTGGAAAGACCACACGCCAACTGCCTGCAGCACATAACTATAGCAAGTCACACCCCCAGAACCTGGGCAAGAGGTAGAAGAAGCAGGGGAAACAGCAACACAGATCAACCATGTTCAATGCAACAACGGCAAGTGCAGGACCCGAGAGGTGGGCGTGAGAGCAATCGTCGTGGCTACAACGAGCAGCTGGACAGCACGGCTCAGCACCTCCGGGGGCGTGCCTGCTACAGGCAGCAGATGCAGTGATGGCAGATAGAGCCACAGTGACCTCAGCCACGGCAGATGCAGCAGCAACAGGTGCAGGACCCGGCAGGTGGGCGTGAGAGCAGGCGCTGTGGCTGCAACGAGCAGCTGGACAGCACCGCTCAGCACCTCCGGGGGCGTGCCTGCTACAGGCAACGGCTGCAAATGCCCGACTTACTTCTTCCACCCCTTTACCCGCCACTCAACCCCTCTGGTGCTGGCGGCTGCGCTGGTGCTGGTTCCTGGTGCTGGCGGCTGGCGCTGGGGCTGGTTCCTGGAGCTGGCGGCTGGCGCTGGGGCTGGTGCTGGTGCTGGCGGCTGGCCCTGGAGCTGGTGCTGGTGCTGGCGGCTGGCCCTGGTGCTGGTGCTGGTGCTGGCGGCTGGCCCTGGTGCTGGCGCAGGTGCTGGCGGCTGGCCCTGGAGCTGGTGCTGGTGCTGGCGGCTGGCCCTGGTGCTGGTCCTGGTGCTGGCGGCTGGCCCTGGTGCTGGTGCTGGTGCTGGTGCTGGCGGCTGGCCCTGGTGTTGGTGCCTGGTGCTGGCGGCTGGCCCTGGAGCTGGTGCTGGTGCCGGCGGCTGGCCCTGGTGGTGGTGCTGGTGCTAGCGGCTGGCGGGTCCAATGGCAGGTGATGGGCCCTGGTGCTGGTGCTGGTGCTGGCGGCTGGCCCTGGTGCTGGCGCAGGTGCTGGCGGCTGGCCCTGGAGCTGGTGCTGGTGCTGGCGGCTGGCCCTGGTGCTGGTCCTGGTGCTGGCGGCTGGCCCTGGTGCTGGTGCTGGTGCTGGTGCTGGCGGCTGGCCCTGGTGTTGGTGCCTGGTGCTGGCGGCTGGCCCTGGAGCTGGTGCTGGTGCCGGCGGCTGGCCCTGGTGGTGGTGCTGGTGCTAGCGGCTGGCGGGTCCAATGGCAGGTGATGCGCGCTGGGCGGGACGGAGGTCTCTGCTGGCGGTGGCGCTGCTGGCGGGGTCTCTGCTGGCGAGGTCTCTGCTGGCGAAGTCTCTGCTGGCGGTTGTTGCTAGCGTTGTAGCTGCTGGCTGTCCCGCCATGCCCTTCCCCTGCTTCCCTCTCCCCCACAGCGTTCGGCCGCCACTCCCTGCCCTTCTTCCCTCACCCTCCCCACAGCGACCGCCGCTGCACACCTTAACAAGCACGATGGGGGGTGGTGACGGGCAGGGGGTGGGGGTAATGCGACGGGCAGAGCGACGGCGGGATAAGGTGCGGTTGGGGCGACGGGAAGCAGGGCGGCGGGCGACGGTGTGCGGACGGGTGGCGGGAATCTGGTGACGGGCGGCAGCGCGACGGGACGGGCGACGGGCTGCAGCAGCGGAAGACAACTGTGTTCCCCTGGACAGAATTGAACACCACCCCGTCCTCACCGAGTACCTGCGCAGCCGCAATTTCTGAGATTAAGGAGGGCCTCCTTAGGGTGGGGGGGTGGGGGGGGGGGGGGGTAGTGTAAGGAAAATTCATTTTCCTTACTTCGCGTCCATGCTCAGCGCGTACACCACTGTTCCCGCCAACAGCACCCAACAGTAAACTGTTACCACTCGCGACACTCGCTTCGACACGACCCAACCACCATTATTCACGACGCGACCCAACCTCACGGTTCGGTTGGTAACCCGCGCTCCGGACCTCCGCCTCGACAATCCCCAACCTCGGCGCTAGGCCCGTTACCACTGTTTTCACTATATACTCTTCACTCATGCCTTCGCTCATTGTACTGTTTTGCTTCGATAGTGCAATTCTCGCCCGCTCACTCAATTGCACTTGTAACAAATATGTAGCCCTCAAGAGTACCTAGTTGATTATGTACATGTTCTCTCAAACAAGCATTTATCGAGTTGTCACCTCTAAGTGGTACTTCTATTGTAACATCGCATGAATAGTCACAAAACTATTTATGAATATAGAGACTTTGCAACGGTAAAATTTATTTATAGGAGTTACATTTATGAATAGAGACTTTGCAACGATAACACTATTTATAGAGTTACTTTGATACGACTATCGAACTACTGAATTGCAACTGGGTACCTTATCTTATCTCAACACTCACCTTCGATTTTGGAGTTCAATCCTGTTGTTGGTGCTGTCGACGTGGTTAGGTCCAGTCTATCAGAAGATCTGCACTGTGGATACCAGATTGATCCTAGATAAGGGCTGTAGGTATGCAAGCCTTGGGAACTATGGGCTCACTCACCCGCTTCTTAACAAACCCTTTATTCCCATAGGTCTTGTGGTTGGAATTTCGAGGTGGTATCGGAGTGAAAGGTCTCTGGTTCGAGTCCCCATATACGCACATGCTGGCGCCCATATCGTTGCTGCTGTGCCATAGCCTAGGGTGTCAAAAGACCTGCATGGGGATGCCATATTGATCCTAGGGAAGGACTACATGCTCGCTAGCCTGGGGGGTTATGGGCGCACTCACCCGCTTCTTGATAGGCCCTCTTATCCGAGTGGTCTAGTGGCTAGGATTCTAAGATAGGCAGCACTATGGAGCATTGGAACTTTGATTGAGGCAATCGTTTCATAAGAAAATCTGTAGTTATCTCACTAGTGAGACAATAACAAAGCTGTAACTTGCCCTGATCGATTTCGTCTATGATTAATATTTGCTGCTGTAATATGTGTTTCGTCCTGCTTGCGAAGCCAGTCTTGCTAGCAATTGCTAAAACTGCGGAACGTCAACCATTTTGTCTTTACTTAGTAACTCGCAAAAGTAAAGTCCTTCCTTCGTTGCTATGTAGGCGGCTACGAACTCAGTCGCGAGTGAAAAGACAATGAGCTCTTGTTTGCTTGATTGCTACGAGGTTGTTACAAGGCAGAATTCATATCCCGTCTATTTTTAGTATCTCCCACAAGGTTAGCATCAACATAGCCAGGAAGTTCAAGCTTCGACTGCGGTTTCTTATGGTAAATAAGCTCGACAGTGTCTAGATAAAGTAGGAAACTACAGCTTCAAGTTTCCTTAGGTTCTCCCCTTCAAGTCGCTTGAGAAACCGCATGAGCTGGCTAGCCGAATAGGAGAGGTCAGGACAATAGGTGATGGCTGCAAATGGAAGACAACCCAAAAGCTGTGAATATCGAGTCACCTTGAAAGAAGAGAGTTGCTCACTAACATTGAACTGATTGAAGCAATACGGAGTAGCAGTTGTAGTCGTCGACAAAATAAAAGCTGCTTGTTATGGTTCTCGACTTATTTAGCAACGAATAGTTGTATAAGTTTAAGCGACGTTCAGGCCAGTTACAGTCATCAAAATCGTAAGCGAAATATAATTGTTTGTCCACAACTACCCTTCCAAGTGGGTATGAATGGAATTGTTCCGATGAGGACAAATTCGGAGAAGTTGGGTTTTGGACAGCTTGTAACCCAGTCGTTCGGTAGCGAGTCTATGACTCATCCTTAGGAATAGTTGTAGTATTGGCAAAGTGATAACACAGCTCTGGATCGACATTGTTGTGTGGATCATTCTCATCAATCTCGATCGGAACTGAGCAGTGTAGGGCGGCACCAAGAGCTGTTGATGCACCAGAGACAATTTCCTCCACTGCATCAGATTCGTCAACGTCCATTCCAAATGTGATATGACCAGTGAAACTAGCTGATTCAACTCATCCCTATTGGTGTGCCATGCACTCCAGATGTTGAAGGTGAGGCTATCATAGAAGAGAACATCACGTGTCGAAACTGCCATGCTTTCCTTCACGTCCCAAATATTCTAAGCTGCGAATCGCTTCTCGATTTCAATATGTAATCCCCGCTTTGCAAGGAACTGTTTGCAAGTAGCTTTAAGGCAATATGTGTGTAGCAACACTACATAGTCTATCGCGAAAGGCTCGTGATGTGCCGACAAGCGATCTTGCATAAGCAGCTTTCATATAATGACTTGGAGGGTCCTATTCATTTGTTTTAGTACACTTTGCTGTTGATGCTGCTTTCATATAATGACTTGGAGTGAATGTGATATATTGATGCCCCGCTCAGCCAAGTAAGCCTTGAAGTGCAGTGACTAATATTCCAATGCTTCATAAGCTTATAATTTTTTTAGCAGTAGGTCGATCTTCCTTTCAGCTACTTCGACGAAGGCATCGAAGGCGGGGTTGCATGAGGGTATGCTAGCATGCTAGACATATCATATTGCAGCGCCGTTGAAGGTAATGACGTAGTTCATGTTTGCTCTTCCTTCTTATCGCGTGATGACCAAAATATCATTGTAAATGTTCTCGAGTGGCTTGTATGCATGTGCACTCGAGTTATGGTGTAATGGAAAGGGATGTCGAGGAAGATGTACTTTAGGTAATTGTGTGCAGATGTGTCAAGAGTGTTGTAACTCCATTCTACCAATCAAAAGTAAGGCTTCTTCGAAAAGAACTCTTGAGACAGCGTAACTTTCGAAGTTGTATGTTGTGTTGCTGGTATGCCAAGTTGCTTCTGACATACCGTATGGCCCCGGATAGTAGCGCACGTGCGCTTATAATAAAATCGATTTTTTTAAGGGAGGCACTTCTAAATGAGTTTTGGGCATAAGCGCCGGCGCTTATATAATGACAAATACAAATATATATATATATATATATATATATATTTAGAGCACCAGATTGTACATTTTATTCTTGCCATTTCAACCGAGGCGAAATGTTTTAGCGTCACAAAGCAGAATCGCGCGCAAGCGATATTCTGCCAACACACAGAGGCAAAGACACATCATGCCACTGGACGCGCAGCCAGTCAGGTCTTCGCGAGTCAAACGAAGCGAAATTGAAAAAAGACTCGCTTCAGAAAGTAATATCGTTACCATTTTAAACATGATTTCAAATTAAAACTGTATGTGCGCTTATAATAAGTAAAGGGTTTACAGGGGGGGCGCTTATAATCGAGTTTCGGCCATAAGCGCCATGCTCCAGATATAAGCGCCGGTGCCTTTAATCGGACGGCGCCTATATCCGGGGCCATACGGTAGCGTAACTTGCAGGACGACAATAAAAGTTGGAGTTGGAGTAGAAGGCATTGAAGTTCGATGACCTTCGATGAGTTTGACGCATAGGTCGACGAGTTGCGGATAAGTCGACGAAGAGTGGTCCAGTTGAATGAGAAGAAGTTGAAGGTACGGATGGACGCTGCATCTGTTTCGAAAATTGCTGGTTCTACTTTTGAGATATGGATTTTTTTGAAAGTGTGTACACTTTCCAAAAATATATATTGTGAACGCGCAGCTGCCTGTAACGCAGCAAGGCAAGTGCTGAACTTCATTCTGAGTACATAACGAGGGTTGGAGGCCATTAGGCCTCCACCCACGTCTTCGTTTCGGAACTTCCGTTCCACTTCATTCTCGTCCAACTACGTGCTCGTGTTCTAGTTTTCCCGTTCTCTCCTCAGCCATGCCAACTAGTTTCCACCGTGCCCAGAAAACTAGGAGGCAGAATCGCATATGCTTTTTACACATAGGATCGTGATGTTATACACATATGCTTTTTATCTTAATTTAGTTTACTTCTCTCCCTCTTTCTTACTAGATCGAGCTCCTAAAACGAAGTTCCAGCGCCATCAACGGCAAGAGGGTCGCGTCCGCGACTTCACCTCTGGGGCGCGATACAGGGCTCAGTGGGGCCCAGAGCAAGTGGCGAACGTGCCACTGGTGCGCATGGGACGAGATCGTCACTGGCGCGATTGCCGAGTGACGCGCCTGGCGACGAAATCGCCACTGGTGCGCCTGGCGACGAAATCGCCACGGGCGCGCCTAGCTACGAAATCGCCATAGGCGCGCCCGTGGCGACGGAATTGCAACATTCGCGCCTCGCGACGAGCTCGCCGATGGCGCGCCTGGTGACGAGATCGTCGTAATTGGCGGTGCCTTCCAACGAAATCGCCACAAGCTTCTCAGGCGACGTAATCGCCAGACATTACGGGCAAAAATTGTAGTGACGCGCACCTATACGAAACTGCCAAGGCACGCACACCTCTTGACTAATCTTCTACCGGTATGTGTTGTCCGTTTTTTAACACACAAGCTTATGTTTCCTTGGCTTGTTTATTTTCTTGGTCGCAGCGAATGGATTGCGAGGCAGCCAACGTGGCACGAGGGCATCACTCGTGCCAATGTGGGCAAGGTTGGCCACATTGTCAACCGTTGCATCTCCACGACCGTCCCCATGGGGGGAAGGGGACCGATTGGTCCCGTGCTGGCCATAGGGCCGTTCCCCATGGGGGAAAGGGGACCGAGGGTCCTGTGCTGGCCATAGGGCCGTTTCCCATGGGGGGAAGGGGACCGAGGGTCCCGTGCTGGCCATAGGGCCGTTCCCCATGGGGGGAAAGGGACCGAGGGTCCCGTGCTGGCCATAGGGCTGTTCCCCATGGGGGGAAGGGGACCGAGGGTCCCGTGCTGGCCATAGGGCCGTTCCCCATGGGGGGAAGGAGAGCTAGGGTCCTGTGCTGGCCATAGGGCGTTCCCTTCGGGGGGAAACAGGATTGCGGTTGGCAAAGGGCCGCTACACATGGCATGGATGATGCTTATTGCAGGCATTAGCTCTATGTGGCTTCATGTCGCCCTCGGTTGTTATGAGAACATTGTTTTGTCCCAAACAAATTCCGGATCATTGTTTTGTTTTCGTCACAAATAATGCTGGCACCTTTGCTTGGGGGACTTGTCACTGTAAGACACCTATGGTATACATTATAAAGTGCAACTATATATGCCGTATCTGCTTTTGGCGACCCAAAATCCTAAGGCACTGGTGCAACAAGCACAAACTCTTCTGGATCTATGCCGCATTGGAGAAATCTATGGTTCTCACTAAAATGCATGTCGTAGAAGCCGCTTGGAAAATATTGTTCTCACCAAAATGCATGGTTTTAGGTGAGGACATACGTATAATTTGAGCGCCAATGGCATTCGTGGAGATTGCAGCTTGGTCGTGGTGCCTGATACGCGGGAAATCTTGCCGCCATATAAGAAGACTGCTAACTTAAGGTTGTTGCATCACACCGGTAGTGTATCATTGCACTGGACACGTGGACAATCCTATACGACAAGCTACTCTGCCTCAACTGCCAATACAAGCAACCAACTTCAACCACATCCACCACAACGACGTCCAAGACGAAGCAACTTTCAGCTTCATCGACACGGTGCTACCGCCAACAACTTTCATTCTTCGACGCAGGGCTGACGATATCAGACTATTTTAGTCTGATTGTCTGAAATTTCAGACTATTTTCCTGACATTCTTGATTTTTCAGAGTTGGCTGATTTGGAAAAATGAGTGCTTCAGACTAATGGTTTTTTCGATACTGAAAATTTCAGAGAACTTGCTTACCGGATAATGAGTTTTCATACTACAGAGTACGAACTCCCCTTCGCCATACCTAATACTTCGAAGAAAACCCATCCCTCGGAACTTGTGCAGAAGGCTCGTTAGTAGGAAAACCTGCCTTAGTCTCTGAATTATAAAAATTTCAGAGTTATACTTCTCTGGTTCCTGAGAAATCAGAGTATTCACTTTTTGGAAAATGGGCCTCAGACTAAAAAAAATTGGGGGGCCAAAAAAATCAGAGTGGTTTTATTTGAAAAGTCAGCCCTGCTTCGACGTCACCATCGACACGACCAATACAACCCACACCACGCTCGTCTCTCCACTGGCACATGTCTCAGAAGACCCATTGAAATGAAGCACGTTGCCTTGCAAGGAACAGAAAGCAAGCTTTCTCAATATGGAATTTTTTGAAAGTGTGTACACTTTCCAAAAATATATATTGTGAACACGCAGCTGCCTGTAACGCAGCAAGGCAAGTGCTGAACTTCATTCTGAGTACATAACGAGGGTTGGAGGCCATTAGGCCTCCACCCACGTCTTCGTTTCGGAACTTCCGTTCCACTTCCCACCCGCCCCCCCCCATCGGTACTATCACGTGTAATTGATCGTTGGACGAGAATGTTGTAATTTCTCATTCAAATGAAGCACGTTGCCTTGCAAGGAACAGAAAGCAAGCTTTCTCAATCATAGATTCGCTAAAAGTTTCAGTTGTATCAGTGACTGATGCGACCGGGGTTGTTTCTTCACGCAGGAACCAAGAAGATCAATGCTTTTGTCACAGTCAGGGCTGACTTTATCAGACTAAAATAGTCTGATTGTCTGAAATCTCAGGGTATTTTCCTACGGATCCTGATTTTTCAGACTTGTAAGATTTTCAAACACGAGTGCCTCAGACTTACTTGGTTTTGGATCCTGAAATTTTCAGAGTACTGACTTAGCCGATAATGGGTCTTCATACTACAGGGAGTACGGATCCTGAAATGCGGATCTGTGATTTCTACGTACATTCCGCTACGTCATATGTTGCCAGTGTACGAACACACTTCATGGCGCTGTCACGCGCAGAATCTGTCCTTGGCAACTTTTGCCACCCTTTTCCCTTAGAAATCTGCCAACTTGGCTCACTCTTCCACTCACGCGGGGCCATCACTGCAGCTACGCGGTGTCAGCGAGGGAAACTGGTTAGCGTTGCGCCCCACGTGCTACATTTGTGGCAGTACTGTACTGCAGTGGTTGTAGTGTGTTCTGAGTACTTCAGACTTGTGTTTTTGCGGAACCTGAAAAATCAGAGTGGCCATTCTCTGGGAAATATGCCTCAGACTAAAAATTTTCAGAGCCCCCAGAACATCAGACTGGATTTTTTTGAATAGTCAGCCCTGGTCACAGTCCTTTATATGACAGTCCGCCCAAGTGCTGAAGGCGAGAACTCGGTCATTGTCAGCTGAAGTACAAATACGTTGTAATTCAAGTACGAAAAAACCGTTCGGTTGCACCGCTTTTGCTATGTAAACCTCCCCTTGAAGAGTGGAGTATTATCTCACGATTTTTGTTGTCACATTCTAGGTGTACTTCTCAAAGTTAGCGAACAACGGAATGATTGGAATAGAAACGAATGGGGTACAAATGAGCAACCCTAGAAGCTGTACCCCCTAGAGTGCAACTCACTATAGCCTATCATATCAATGTTCAACATTTGACACACCCCCATAGGCTAAGTGAGGGGCATCAAAGCAAGCAAGGTGAACAAACGGTCACAAGACCAGTCAAACCAAGAACCAAGGCAAGCTCAGGGTGGATCTCAAGGACACCACACAAATTCCGAGCGCAAGCAAGCGGCCACAAGGCCAGTTCAAGAGTTCACTAGGATATAAATACAAAGCACAACAAGCAGAGCAAGCAACAGGACTACACCAACCGAGGGCCTACCTCAACAAGCCCCAACTGCACACAGAACCTGTGGTGGTCACCAAGCGCCAAGGCCTTGGTGAAGACGTCTACAGTGTTGGCCTCTGAGGCCACAAAGTCCAGGCGTGCCTGACCGCGTCGCTGCAGCTCTCGCAGGAGGAAGTACCTCACGTCAATATGCTTCACTCTGCTCTCCAGTCGAGGCTCTCGACACAGGAGGATCATGGCCTTGTTGTCAGCGTACAAGGTCGGTGCAGAGCGAGGCCGCTCACCAAGGTCAGCGAGCAAGAAGGTCAACCAGCGAAGCTCCTGTGCCGCCATGGCACCAGCGTAGATCTCTGCCTCTGCACTGGAAGTAGCCACAGACGACGACCGTGTAGACCTCCACGACACAGCACCAGCTCCCAGACTGAAGCAGTAACCCTGAGTCGAACGCTGAGTCTCCACGTCGTCAGCGTAGGAAGAGTCGCAGTGACCAGTCAACGCCACTGGCTGAGTCCCTCCAAGCACAAGCCCCAAGCCTGATGTAGTCGCCAGGTACTTCGCCACCCTCACAGCAGCTGTCCAGTGGACAGGGCGGTGTGTCCCAGTCGCAACAAAGCGAGAAAGGATGCTGAGTGGAAAGGCGAGGTCCGGTCGAGTACAAGTCATCAGGTACATGAGGCAGCCCACCAGCTCTGCGTAGGGTCCACTGGACTCAAAGGGCTCGTCAGGAAAGGGGCCCGTGAGTCTGTGGTCAACAGCAAGAGGAGTGGGCTGTGTGGTGGAGAACTGGAAGTGGAACCGCCGAAGGACCTGCTGCACCATGTGTGACTGCGTCAGTGTGATGGTGCGAGCGGCTCTGTCCCGGGTGATCTGCAGGCCAAGGTAGCGCTGCAGCTCACCCAGGTCAGTGCACTTGTGTCTCTTCTGCAGTTCGGACTTCACCTGAGCCAGGGCTGCCCTGTCTGCTGTAGCAAACACCAAGTCGTCGACGTAGACAAGGATAAAGAAAGGAGTAGAACCCGCTCGAACAAACAGCGACGGGTCGGCGGAGGACGGGCTGAACCCAAGGTCACAAAGCGTGGAGCGAAGAGTGTCGTGCCACTCACGGGGCGACTGGCGGAGACCGTAGACTGGTCGCCTCAGGCTCCACTGGGTCCCAGGTGGGAAGGTGTCAGTGAAGCCAGGAGGACGGCGCAGCCAGATCTCCTCGTGCAGTCGGCCCTGGAGGAACGCAGTGGAGAAGTCGAGGGAGTGCAGCTCGTAGTCTCGCTGCGCTGCTATGTGGAGTAACACCCGAAGAGTAGTCATCTTCGGGGTCGGGGCGAAGGTCTGGAAGAAGTCAACTCCCTCACGCTGACTGAAACCCCTAGCCACGTAGCGCGCCTTGAACACCGGCGGTGCTCCAGGCGGCCGCTTCACCTTGAAGAGCCACATGCCATCGACTACGTTCGCCCTGGGAGGGGGAACTGCGTCGACGTAGGTGCCTGTGGATCTCCAAGACGCCAACTCTGAGTCCATAGCCGCTTTCCACTGAGAGGCCCACGCCCCTGACACTGCCTCGCGGTAAGTGCGAGGAGTCGGTATGTCAAGGGCGTCGGGGTCTCCCTCAGGGGAGAGCAGCATGGCACACACAGAGGGAGAAGCGGCTGCCCAGTACTCCAGCTCAGACTCTCTGTCCTCTAGGACGTCACAGCCAAGGGCAAACCCACCCCCGACGGACAGAGGACGGTAGGGAGGAGCTGGCACCACACGGGTGGCGTAGTCAAGGCGGCTGGCGGCAGCAAACTCAGCGACAGCGGCAGTGAGAGCCGAGACAGACGACGGAGGGAAACGAGGGTCGGTGACAAGAGTGGTGAGGACACGTGCGGCAACAGGACGAACAGCGCGGTAGTAGTCAGAGATAGGAGTGGGGAGGGCAGGTAGAGAGGACGGAGGAGGAGACGGGAGAACGGACACAGGAGAAGGAGAACGACGACGAGACGAACAAAGGAGGGCAGTGTGGAGGTCAGTAACAGGGGACGAGTGACGAGCACGCGGAGGACAACGAGTGATCAAGTCGCGACGGACAGAGGGAGGAGGAGACTGAGGAGGAGGAGAAGACCAGACCGCCGGACGGTCGTCAGGAGGAGGCAACGGAGGAACAAACACAGGAGGAGATTGGGAGCGGACAAGAGGAGAGGAGGAAAGGCCAAGGGCCCGCAAGCCACTCACAGGTGGGAACAACCGCCGCTCTAGAGGAAGCTGCGGTGGCGGCTGCGGCCGCTGCGGCTGCGGCCGCTGCGGCTGCTCCTGCTGCGGCTGTGGCTGCGGCTGCGGCTGCGGCTGCTGCTGCTGCTGCTGCTGCTGCTGCTGCTGCTGCTGCTGCTGCTGCTGCTGCTGCTGCTGC
Organism: Closterium sp. Naga37s-1; assembly: GCA_947471745.1. Lineage (NCBI taxonomy): Eukaryota > Viridiplantae > Streptophyta > Zygnematophyceae > Desmidiales > Closteriaceae > Closterium > Closterium sp. Naga37s-1. The sequence continues at coordinate 1,042,081 of CANJKZ010000743.1, forward strand.
TGCTGCTGCTGCTGCTGCTGCTGCTGCTGCCGCTGCTGCTCCAGAAGGTCCAGCACCCGCAGCTCCTGCCGCTCCCTCTCCAACCGCTCCTGCTCCTCACGCTCACGCCGACGGGCAGCCTGGAGACGCGTGTCGTGGCGGTGGGGGGGCGGGGTGGACTCCGCAGAACCAGGGTCTCCAGCGTCAGTCTCCTCAGACTCAGCACCCCCAGAACCAGTACCGCCAGTGCTAGGACCTCCAACTCCAGCACCCCCAGAACTAGCACCGCTAGTGCCAGCACCCCCAACTCCAGCACCCCCAGAACCAGCACCTCCAGTGCCGGCACCTCCAGCTCCAGCACCCCCAGAGCTAGCGCCACCTGCGCCAGCACCTCCAGCTCCAGCACCCCCAGAGCTAGCGTCACCTGCGCCAGCACTTCCAGCTCCAGTACCCCGCGACCGAGCACCCCCAGACCGAGCACCGCCAGCGGCTGCACCTCCAGCTCCAACACCAACCGAGTCCACAGTAACCTGTCGCGGAAGTGCCGAAGGCTGCTGAGGGGACTGTGAGGAGGACTGCGGGGAGGGAGACGCTACCTGACGCGCGACCGAGGGGAGAGGGGTAGCGTGGGACACACCAGACGGGGCAGGACCAGGGGGGGGCGGGGGTACCGGAGGAGCGGGAGCAGGAGGAGGAGAGGGTGCGAGGAAGAGAGGGGGAGGGGGTACCGGGAGACCTCGACAGGGGTACCGGGTGTAGTAGGACACGGACTCGTCAAACCGGACGTCACGGGAATCTAGGAACTGGTGGAGGGGAGGGTGGTAAAAGGACCAGTCAGCAGAGTCCACTGGGAAACCAAGGAAGACACAGGGGACGGCGCGTGCCGAGAGCTTGTCCGCGGAGGTGTCGCGAACAAGTGCAAGGCAGCCCCAGACTCGAAAGGCCGACCCAACACCAGGGGATCCAGTCCAGAGACTGGTCGGTGAAGCCTCGGGCCGCGAGACACGCGGCTGGAGGTTCAGCTGGTGTGCGGCGTAGCGAACCGCGTGAGGCCACAGAAAATGGGGCGCACGGGCATGAATCATGGACGTGCGGGCGATGTCCATGACCAAGCCTATGCGGCGCTCAGCAACCCCATTCTGCTGTGGGGACTCTGGCAGCGTCCAGGACTGGGTGATGCCCTGTTCGCCGCAGAATCCGCCGAGAATGCCGGAGCGAAACTCGCCCCCACGGTCGGAGTGAAGACAACTGACTCGACGACCATGAGTGCCCTCAGTGGCTAGAAGCCACCTGATCAGCGTAGCAGTCACCTCGGACTTCTTCGCAAGAGGAAACACTGTGGTGTACATGGAGAAGTCGTCGACGACCACCAGAAAGTAGCGCTCCCTCCCAGACCCCTGCGTCGGGGCAGGGCCCCAGACGTCCAAGTGGAGAGTCTCGAAGGGAGCGGTGGCCGGACGAAGGGAGGAGGAGTGGGGAGTGGCACGTAAGCGACCGGCGACGCACGGAGAGCAAGGAGGGGCAAGCGAGGGAGGGAGCGACGGGAAGGTGCGTGGGAGACCTGTGACTGAGCATGCCACGAAGGCGAGGGATCGACGGGTGGCCAAGACGGTGGTGCCACAGGACGGTGCGGTGGGCGAGAGAGCGACAGGAGCAAGACGCAGCGACTGGACTGGACACAGCGACCGGACTGGACACAGCCACCTGACCGGACTCTGCTACCGGGGGGGACGAAGCCACCAGACCAGACGCAGCTACCTGCGGGGGCGGAGTGTGCAGGACGAAGAGACCTGAGTGGGGCTCTCTGGTGAACGTGGCAAGAACTGCCCCGGTGGAAGAGTCCGTACAGATCGCAGTCCTCCCGTGCGCAGGAAAAGTGACTGTGATCCCCCGGTCCTGAAGGTATCCAACACCCACCAAGTTCCGAGAGAACGAGGGGATGTAGAGACCAGTGAGGAAACCAGAGGGGACAGCCGGACACGGGAGGGTGGTCGAGCTACGAGCAACTGCTGGTCCTGAAGTAGGATCAGCCAGGGCAACTGGGACTGGAGCCGAAAGAGGTGTGACAGTGGTGTGGTCGCGGAAGAAACACTGAGACGCGCCGGAGTCCAGCGTGAAGGAGAGCGACGCAACAGCAGTCGTCACGGCTGGGCTAGTGACTACACAAGCACCTACACTAAAAGCACAAGTACCGACACTAGCAACAGGCAAAGGTCCTAAGCTAGGTACACGTAAGCCAAGAGATCCGTACGTGACAGAATAAACAGCATCCATAGACATATCAAACACAGGGAAACCACTACGAAACAGACCGGGCCAGATCGGGGGAGCCGACTCAGGCCCAAAACGCTCACGGTAAAGGTCGTCGAGGCGGCTGTAGCAGCGCTGTGCAGAGTGGTCAGGACGCCAGCAGGTAGTGCCAGCACCAGGGCCGGTCAGGATCCGGTACTGGCAGGGGCCGACGTCGCGGCCACCGCGACGAGCCCCCCAGCTGGCTGGGCCGCTGCTGCAGCCAACGCGACCTCAACCACCAGGCCCCCATGGCTGCTGAGGGCGCCACAGCTGCTGAGGGCGCCCCTGCCGCTGCGGAAGCCACTGCTGAAAAGGCCGCTGCTGCTGTCCCTGCTGCTGGAGAACCCTAGCGGACTCCATGATAAAAGCTAGCGGGGTGCAGGAGCGGCAGGCTAGGAGCGACAGGAGCGACAGGCTGCTGTGAAAAACGAGAACAACTAGGAGCGCAAGGTGAAACCAGGCGAGTAACTGCTGGAGCACGGAGCGAACTAAGCTAGGAGCGCCAGGTGAAACCAGGCGAGTAACTGCTGGAGCACGGAGCGAACTAAGCTAGGAGCGCCAGGTGAAACTAGGCGAGGAACGGCTGGAGCACGGAGCAAACTGAGCTAGAAGCGCCAGGTGAAACTAGGCGAGGAACGGCCGGAGCACGGAGCTGAGAAGATTTGAACAAGAATGAGTGAACTATGAAATGAAGTGAGTACAAATATGAAACCCTAATTGGTTGTACCCCCTATGGGATACCCCACTATAGCCTACACAACAGCATAAGCTATAATGTTCTGACACACCCCCATAGGCAAAGTGGGGGAGAACAAGGGGTCACAAGACTAGTCAAGCAAAGTAAAGCAAAGCAAGCTCAGGGTGGATCACAAAGTCACCACACAGTCCGAGCACAGGGTCAAGGCCACACGGCCAGTTCACATGCAAGAGTACACACATATATATAAAGCTAGACAAGCAAGAGCAGGTATATATATATGTGAGAGTACAGGCAAGGTCAAGAGGAGAGCAAGTGAGGCAAGACGGGCACAAGACCCAGCTGAGTGCAGAAGCGCTGATGATCACAAGGCGGAAGTGCCTTGGTGAAGACATCAGCAGTGTTGGCCTCAGAGGCCACGTACGCAAGCCGCAACTGACCACGTTGCTGTAGCTCACGAGCAAGGAAGTAGCGGAGAGCAATGTGCTTTGTTCTGTGCTCCAGTCGCTGCTCTCGACACAAGGCCAGCATGGCCTTGTTGTCTACGTACAGGACTGGAGGAGAACGAGGCGGCTCTCCAAGGTCGGTCAGCAGGTAGGTGAGCCAGCGAAGCTCCTGTGCAGCCATGGCCCCGGCGTAGATCTCAGCCTCACAACTCGAGCCAAGAATAGAAGACGAGCGAGTAGCCCGCCACGAAACAGAGCCGGAACCAAGGCTGAAGGTGTAACCCTGTGACGACCGCTGCGTAGCCTGGTCGTCAGCCCAAGAAGCGTCCGCGTGCCCAGTGAGGACCACTGGACTCCGCCCTCCAAGCACTAGCCCCATGCCCGACGTACTGCACAAGTAGCGCAACACCCTCTTCGCTGCAGCCATGTGCTCTGGTCTGTGTCTCCCAGGAGCAACATAGCGTGCCAGAATGCTAAGAGGGTATGCAAGGTCAGGTCGTGTGCAGGTCATCAGGTACATGAGGCAGCCAACAAGCTCTGGGTACGGGCCACTCGACTCTACGGACTCATCCGAAGGCAGAGCTGAGAGCGAGTGGCGAGTAGACAGAGGAGTGGCCTGAGGCGAGGAGTACGTGAAGCCGAAGCGCTGAAGGACCTGCTGCACCATGTGTGACTGAGTCAGGGTAATGGTGCGGCGTGCTCTGTCCCGGGTGATCTGCAAGCCAAGGTAGCTGCGCAGTTCACCCAGGTCTGTGCACGTGTGTCTCTTCTGCAGCTCGGACTTCACGTAGGCGAGTCCAGCAGTGTCAGCTGTGGCAAAGACCAAGTCGTCGACGTACACGAGGATGTAGAACGGCGGCAGAGAGGTGTCGGTGCGTAGAAACAGCGACGGGTCGGCAGTAGAAGGAGCAAACCCAAGAGCCGCAAGTGTAGTCCTCAGTGTGTCGTGCCACTCACGTGGCGCCTGGCGGAGACCGTAGACTGGACGCCGGAGACTCCACTGGGTACCAGAAGGGAAAGACCCAGTGAAGCCAGGTGGGCGACGCAGCCAGATCTCCTCGTGCAGGCTGCCCTGCAAGAAAGCTGTGCTGAAGTCAAGAGAGTGCAGCTCGTAGTCACGGTGAGCAGCAACGTGCAGCAGTACCCGAAGAGTGGTCATCTTCGGGGTGGGGGAGAAGGTCTGAAAGTAGTCAACTCCCTGCCGCTGACTGAAGCCACGAGCCACGTAACGCGCCTTGAAGACAGGCGGAGATTCCGGCGGCCGCTTCACCCTGAAGATCCACATGCCACTGACGATGTTCGCCCCAGGAGGGGGGACAGCGTCAACGTAGGTGCCTGTGGACTTCCAGGAAGCCATCTCTGCATCCATAGCTGCCTGCCACTGAGAGGAGTAGGGACCCTCTATCGCCTCCGCGTAAGAGCGCGGAGTCGGGATGTCAAGTGCATCCGGGTCTCCCTCAGGGGTAAGTAGTACGGACACGAGATGAGGTGAGGCAGCTGCCAGACACTGGAACTCCTCCTGCCTGTCCTCAAGGACGTCCGTGCCAAGGGCACACTCACCCCCGACGGACGGAGGACAGACAGACTCAGACTCAGCGACAAGACTAGCAGCGTAGTCTAAGCGACAGCGAGCAGCAAAGTCGACGAGCTCAGTAACTAGAGCAGACGCAGCAGTAGACTCGAAAGAAGGGTCAGTGACAACAGTAGCAAGGAGACGCGTGACAGTAGGACTGGCAGCACGAAGAGAGTCCGACTCCGGGTCGGCAAGAGCAGGAAGAGAGGACTCAGGAGGAGAAGGCAAAGGGGCACGCAGAGGAGCAGTGGACGGACGCAGAGACATCCGGTGCGTGCCAGGGACAGGAGGAGGACGCTGACGCGAACCGCGACCACTAGTGCGAGCAGCACGGACAGGCGACGCAGGGCGAGACGCAGGCTCACGACGCTCAGCCAGACCTCCAGTAGGACTAGTGTAGGGAGAAGGAGCAGGCAAAGGGGAGGTAGGCTGCAACTGTAGCTGGGACGAGACAGGCTGTGGACACTCTAAGGGAGGAGGAGGACCAGTAGAAGGTGGAAGACCAAGAACCTGCTGCAGGAGTGGCACGAAGTACGGTCGAGGCCGCGCGGCGACGCTAGAAGCAGCAGGGACAACACCAGAACCCTCAGCAAGAGCACCCGCTCCAGCAGCACCACCAGTAGCTCCAGAACCTCCAGCAGCACCAGGAGCACCCCCAGTAGGACTGCCAGCGGTAGTCTCAGCGCCAGCGCCAGCAGCACCAGCTCCAGTGCACCCAGGATGAGCACCTCTGGGACCCGCGACCGCAGCACCCTCAGCAGTCGAAGGACCTCCAGCACCAGCAGCACGCCTCCAGCGCCGGGCAAACCACTCACGCAGCTCCTGTGGAGAAAGTGGCTCCCGGCGAGACGAAGCACTCGGAGAACCTCCAGGCGGAGCACCTCCAGGCTCAGCACCCCCACGCGTAGCACCCCTAGGCTCAGCACCCCCAGACGTAGCACCCCTAGGCTCAGCACCCCCAGGCTCAGCACCCCTAGGCTCAGCACCCCCAGGCTCAGCACCCCCAGGCTCAGCACCCCTAGGCTCAGCACCCCCAGGCTCAGCACCCCTAGGCTCAGCACCCCCAGACGTAGCACCCCCAGGCCCAGCACCCCTAGGCTCCGCACCCCCAGGTACTGCACCCCCAGCCTCAGCACCCTCAGCAGCACCAGAGTCACCAGTGACCTCGACAGGCTCGACTGCGTCTACCTGGGACACACCTGAAGGGGCAGGACCCTGAGGGGGGAGGGGGTCTACCTGGGGGGGACCTGGTACCAGGAAGAGTGGGGGTGGGGGGAGGGACGGAGTGCGGTAGGGGAAGAGGCGGTAGTAGGGGACCGACTCGTCAAAGGTGACGTCCTGGGAGGACAGAACACGGCGAGAGGTGGGGTGGTAAAACTGCCACCCAGGCGCGTCAGGGGGGAACCCCAGGAAGACACAAGGAGCAGCACGAGGGGATAGTTTGTCCGCAGACAGGTCGCGGACAAACGCCCGAGATCCCCAGACCCGGAACGCCGACGCATCGCCAACCTTCCCCGTCCACAGCAAGGCTGGGGAGGTCTCCGGCCTGGAGACCCTGGGGTGGAGGTTGATCTGATGCGCCGCGTACCTCACCGCAAACGGCCACAGAAAATGGGGGGCAGCCGCATGCATCATAGACGTACGAGCGACGTCCATGACCATGCCAATGCGGCGCTCAGCAATCCCATTTTGCTGCGATGAGTCCGGAAGCGTGAAGGTCTGACGGATGCCCCGTGCACGACAGTAGGCACGCAGAAGGCCAGAGGAGAACTCTCCGCCTCTGTCCGAGTGCAGACGCAGAACAGGAAAGTCCGAGCCGAAGCTCTGCCTGAGCTGGAGACGAGCTGCGCGGATCCAGTCGATCAGCACCTCAGTGACATCACCCTTGCTGCGCAAGGGGAAGACTGTGGTGTAACGCGAGTAGTCGTCAACAACGAGCAGGAAGTAGCGCTCGTGACCCTGTCCACGGACGCGGGCTGGGCCCCACACGTCCATGTGAAGTGTCTGCAACGGGGCCTCTGTCGGAGGAAACTGGGAGGAGTGAGGGGCAGCACGCAGGCGCCCCTCGACACAGGGGACACAGGCAGGGCCAGGGCCCTGAGGAAGGGGAGGGAGGGACCGGGGGAGACCGGACACAAGAAGACGGGAGGCCATACCTCTGAGCCGAAGCAGAGAGGGGTGGCCAAGGCGGTGGTGCCAGAGGAGAGTCTCGTGAGACAGGAGACGACACGAACAGGGGGCAGACTCAGGACCAGACCTGGACGCCGCAGCAAACACCTGACCCGACGTAACTACCCTACCAGACTCAGCAACTGGAGGAGACGCAGTGGTCAGAGTGTACAGGCTCGACCCCGGCTGACGGGTGAACGTAGCCAGGTGTCGGCCTGTGCCAGCCCCTGTACAGTGGGTCACTCTCTGACGTGCAGGAGTGAACTGGTGGACCCCCGCATCCTGTAGGTCAGCACCACTCGCCAGGTTCGTAGAGAACGAGGGGAGGTAGAGACCAGACAGGGTGCCAGAGGGAGCCGCCGGACACGGGAGGACTGTGGAGAAGCGAGACAGGACAGGACCCCTAGAGGGGTCAGCCAGAGACACTGCAACCGGTCGACTCAGCGGTGTGAGTGTGGTGCGGTCCCGAAAGAAGGAGCGAGACGCCCCAGAGTCAAGGGTGAAGGTGAGGGAGGCCGAAGCCGACGCAGTACCTGAGAGCGCAGACTCACCAGTACCTGAGGACGCAGACACACGAGCACCTAGAGCAGCAGCGTCGCAAGCACCTAGGGCAGCAGCCTCACCAGGACCTAGAGCAGCAGTCTCAATGCCCGGATCGGGCGGGAAACACCGGTAACAGTCACCCTCATCACTAATAGACACAGCATACATGGCAGAGAGAATAGCATCAAAGTCAAGATCATAGATGGCAACACCCGCCCTAGACAGCTCGCCCCAGCGAGGGATCTCGGAGGCCTCCGGGAACTGGTGACGCCACGCGTCCGTCAGGCGGCCAAAGCAGCGCTGGGTGGGGTGGGCATCCCCACACTGCTCACCCGCACGGTCGCCAGTGCGCAAAACGTAGGAGCACGGACCAAAACCCCCACCCCGCTGACGCGCAGTGTACCACTCACGAAGCTGCTGAGGGGACAGGGTGTCACGACCACGCTGCTGCTGCTGGCGCGAGCCACCACCGGAGCCACTCCTCTGCGAAGACCCGCGACCAGCACCACCGCCACCCCCGCCGCCTCCGACGCCTCCGCCGCCTCCGCTACTGCCGCCGCCTCCGCCTCCGCCGCCGCCTCCACCTCCGCCACCTCCGCCACCTCCGCTCCCACCGCCACCGCCGCCGCCACCTCCACCTCCACTGCCGCCACCGACCCCTCCACCCCCACCTCCACTCCCACCGCCACCCCCACTCCCCCAACTGCCGCCACCTCCACCTCCACCGCCCCCGCTCGCTCCTCCAGCGCCCTTGCCCCCCTTGCCCTTGCCAGAGCGGCGTCTCCCGCTAGTGGCAGACGCCGCACCGACCGACTCAAGAACAAGGAGGTCGGCCGCAGCAGCAGAGGCAACAGAGGGCAGAAGGGGGGAGGGGGAACACCCCACAAAGATGGGGGTGCGCGGGTCACCACGAGAGGCCCCTACAGCGACTATGCTCTTCTCGGCCGCTAGGAGGGACTTCTCGAGGAGGTCAACAGTGAGAGTGGTGGGACAGACAGAGAGAAAGTGGTCCCTGACTACGCGAAGGGAGTCAGGAAGGCGAGTGACTATGTAGTAAAGAGTGATGTACATGGGGGGGGGGTTCCTGGCGCAGAAGTCAGGAGGGAGTGCAGCGCGGTAGCGAGTGTCACTAGTGCGGAGGTGCGTAATGAGGTCAGTGACTGTGGGAAAGGCAGTAAGATCAGGAAAGAGGTACGGTAGCATGAGACGGCTCAGTGCAGCAGTGGCAGGGGAGGAGTAGCGCGCAACTACAGCGTCGTACAAGGTCTGAGCACTCTTGTACTGACTAAAGTGCGCACGCTCGGAGGTAGGGAGGTGGCGACGCACAGCAAGACGTGCAGCAGCGTCGCGCGTGGCCCACTGGGAGCGAACAGTGGCGTCAGCATCAGCAGCAGGGGCAGTGGAGGTGCCAGAGGTGAGGTCAAAGAGAGAGAGGCCGTCTGCCCTATCGCACTGTAAGAACAGCTGCAGGTCATCTACCCAGACCTCAAAGTCAATGGCCCTACCCTCAGCGTCAAAGGCGAGAACACTAGGGGTAGCCATGACCCTAGACGACTAGCAGCGCAAACAGTGGGGTGAGGACAGTGCAGTGAAAAGGCGCTGTGCTCACCAGACTGGGCAGGTCGGGCGGCCCTGAAGGAGGGCGGCGCGGCGGCTCGGCGGCTCAGCTGCTGGGCGGCCCGGCGGCTCGACGGCTCCGCTGCTGGGCGGCTCGGCTGCTGGGCGGCTCGGCTGCTGGGCGGCGCGGCCGCTGGGCGGCTCGGCTGCTGGGCGGCTCGGCTGCTGGGCAGCTCGGCTGCTGGGCGGCTCGGCGGCTCGGCTGCTGGGCGGCTCGGCGGCTCGGCTGCTGGGCGGCTCGGCTGTGCTGCTGCAGGGCACGGGGCCGCAGGTAAGGGCGGCGGGGCCGCTGGTAAGGTGGCGGGGCCGCAGCAGAGGGCGGCGGGGCCGCAGGTAAGGGCGGGGCCGCAGGTAAGGTGGCGGGGCCGCGAGGAAGGGCGGCGGGGCCGCTAGGTAGGGCGGCGGGGCCGCGCGATGGGGCGGCGGGGCCGCGCGATGGGGCGGCGGGGCCGCGCGATGGGGTGGCGGGGCCGCGAGGAAGGGCGGCGGGGCCGCGCGATGGGGCGGCGGGGCCGCGCGATGGGGCGGCGGGGCCGCTAGGTAGGGCGGCGGGGCCGCTAGATAGGGCGGCGGGGCCGCGCGATGGGGCGGCGGGGCCGCGATGGGGTGGCGGGGCCGCTAGGTAGGGCGGCGGGGCCGCGCAATGGGGCGGCGAGGCCGCGAGGTAGGGCGGTGGGGCCGCTAGGTAGGGCGGCGGGGCCGCTAGGAGAGAGGCGGCGGGGCCGCGAAGACGGGCGGCGGGGCCGCGGAGACGGGTGGCGGGGCCGCAGTGCAGGGCCGCTAGGGCGGCTCGACGAAGTGAGGGCCCGAAGCGCGACTCGGGCTGAGCGCGCTTCGGGCAGGAAAAAAAAAATCGATGTGGTGGGCCCTAAGCACAGTTCCCAAGGGGGAACCTGCTCGATACCATGAGAAGATTTGAACAAGAATGAGTGAACTATGAAATGAAGTGAGTACAAATATGAAACCCTAATTGGTTGTACCCCCTATGGGATACCCCACTATAGCCTACACAACAGCATAAGCTATAATGTTCTGACAGGAGCAAACTGAGCCACGAGCGAGGAGCGAGAACGGCTGGAGCGAGAACGGCTGGAGCTAGAAGCGGCGAGCTAGGGCTGGCTGGAGGTAGGAACGGCCGGGGCTAGAGACCGTAAGTGCGGCTGTCGGCTGCCGCTAGTAGAGCCACTGGCAGTGGAAAGTACGTGCGACAGTAGGGGCTGCAGTACTGACGGCTGCGGGATGTAGGCAACTGTGCAGGTCGTCCGGCAAGCAGGAACGCGGGAGACAGTCGCAGGCCCCCACTGTGAACCCCTTTTTTTTTTTTTTTTTTTTTTTTTTTTTTTAGGGTTTAATTTATTTATTTATTTTCTGGCACTAAAGCACCCCGGGGCGCGCTGCCTGCAGGGTGTGCTGCCTGCGGGGCGCGCTACCCGCGGGGCGCGCCTCCTGCGGGGCGCGCTACCCGCGGGGCGCGCTACCCGTGTGGCGCGCTGCCTGCGGGGCTGGGGTGACGAGCCAGGGAGGGCGCCTGGGCGACGGGCTAGGACGGGCGCCTGGGCGACGGGCTAGGACGGGCGCCTGGGCGACGGGCTAGGGCGCAGGCCTGGGCGACGGGCTAGGACGGGCGCCTGGGCGACGGGCTAGGGCGCAGGCCTGGGCGACGTGCTAGGGCGGGCGCCTGGGCGACGGGCTAGGGCGGGCGCCTGGGCGACGGGCTAGGGCGGGCGCCTGGGCGACGGGCTAGGGCGGGCGCCTGGGCGACGGGCTAGGGCGGGCGCCTGGGCGACGGGCTAGGGCGGGCGCCTGGGCGACGGGCTAGGGCGTGGGCCTGGGCGACGGGCTAGGGGCGCAGGCTAGGGGCGCGGAGGGCGCTAACGCGCGGAGGAGGAGGGCGCTAAGGCGCGGAGATGGCGCGGAGGGCGCGGTGGCTAAGGCGCGGAGGGCGCGGAGGGCGCGGAGGGCGCGGAGGGCGCGGAGGGTGCTAGGGCGCAAGGGCGCGGAGGGCGCGGAGTGTGCTAGGGCGCAAGGGCGCGGAGGGCGCTAGGGCGCGAGCTAGGCTAGGCTAGGCGAGAGGATCGACACTTACGCATGATACCATGTCAGAATCCCAACCACTAGACCATTGGGATAAAAGGGCTTGTTAAGTAGCGGGTCAGTGCGCCCATAACCCCCCAGGACAACGAGCCTGTAACCCTTCCCTAGGATCAATCGGGGATCACCAGTGGACCTCTAACACCCCCCCGCACTGGGATGCCCGAAGTGCACACACTGGGATTCGAACCCGAGACCTTTGCTCTGATACCATCTCAAAGTTAGCGAACAACGGAATGATTGGAATAGAAACGAATGGGGTACAAATGAGCAACCCTAGAAGCTGTACCCCCTAGAGTGCAACTCACTATAGCCTATCATATCAATGTTCAACATTTGACAGTACTCCCGTCGTGATAAGTTGGCTGACCAAGACCATGCACGATAAGAACGTGCGAGATCTAATGGTGTCAGTTTCTAAAGACCAAAAAATGAGAGTTCATTGACGATGGGTATGTAGAGTCCACTCATTTCCAACAAAAATAGTGATGCCATTAGGTTGTTCATTATGCTTGATGAAGAAAACATTCTCGATATCTAGCGTGCACATATGTTGTGCGTAGCAACTATCGAAGAACCAGACGTTGGGACCATAGTCAGCATTGGCAACGACACTACGTAGTGGAGATTAAGCTGTAGCGACGTTAAAATCAACTCCATGACTTTATCTGGTATAAATGTTGGAGGCGAGCCATGGATGCAAGAATTATTTCTAGCCATCCATGCTACCTTGTTACAAGGTTGTGATGAAATTGATGTGGTCTGAGTCATGTGTCGTGCATCTGAAGCAGTTGCAACAGCTACCTGGGTTGGAGCAACAACTGGGCGTTGTGGTTGAGACTGTCGAGGCCCAGGATAACGATACGAGAGCGTCCCTAAGTTCGGCAGTGATGAAGAAATTGAGGTACATATTGTTTGATGGCTGTTTTTGATGCTGTCGCTTCTGCGGAAAATACTTCTGTCGTTGTTGTTGGCGAGGCTGCATAACTTTGAAGTTCGTGTAAGGTTGAACTGCTGCCCTGCTACAGCCTGCATAGCACAAGGGGGGGAACAAGGGGAAAAGAAGAGGAAAAAGAAGGGGAACGTGTTGCAAGGGCCAAAATTCTTTCTACTGCAGGAAATGGGGCGAAGGGAAACGGGGGAATGGGAAATGGGGGGAAGGGAAATGGGGGAAAGGGACATAGGGGAAACGGGGGGAAGGGAAACGGGGGGACGGGAGAAAGGGAGGACGGGAAGTGGGGGGACGGGAAGTGGGGGAGGGAAACGGGGGGAAGGGAAACGGGGGAATGGGAAATGAGGGGAAGAGAAATGGGGGGAAGGGAAGCGAGGGGAGGACGGGCTGAAGGAGGAGAGGAAGGGCGTACAGAGGGGAGGACGGGATGAGAGAGGGGAGGACGGGATGAGAGAGGGGAGGATGATGTGGGTGGGAGGAGGACAAGGGGGGGAAAGGATGAAAGGGGGGAGAGTGGAGGACAGGGGGGACAGAGGGTGAGGGAGCATGAGGGAGGTGTGCAAGTCTTGTGTGCTAGGAATGCACTGTAGCGTGAATGGGCGCATCTCGCGCACCTCGTCGAACGTGCAGCTGGCGGTTCCGTGGTGGTCACGAGGCTGCAGGCGCGGGTGGCGAAAGGGAGGAGGGGGGAAACCAGGAGAAAGGAGTGGGAAAATGGGGAAGGAAAAGGTGAAATGACAGGAAGGTGGGATGGGAATGAGGGCATGGAGGGGGGAAATGGGGGGAAGGAGGGGGAGACATTAGGGAAAGAAGGGGAGAGGGAAGGGAGGAGATAGAATGAGCTGAGAGAGGGTTTGGGGGGGATGGGAAGATGGGGGTGAGGGATGGGAGGAGATAGGAGGAGGGAGGTGCGACCTGGGGTGAAAGGGAGGTGCGACCTGGGGGGAAACGGAGGTGCGACCTGGGGGAAAAGAGAGGCGCGACCTGGGGGGAAAGGGAGGTGCGATCTAGGGGAAAAGGGAGGCGCAACCTGGGGGGAAAGGGAGGTGCGACCTGGGGGGAAAGGGAAGCGCGACCTGGGGGGAAAGGGAGGCGCGACCTAGGGGGAAAGGGAGGCGCGACCTGGGGGGAAAGGGAGGCGCGACCTGGGGGGAAAGGGAGGCGCGACCTGGGGGGAAAGGGAGGCGCGACCTGGGGGGAAAGGGAGGCGCGACCTGGGGGGAAAGGGAGGCGCGACCTGGGGGGAAAGAGACGTGCGACCTTGGGGAATGGGAGGCGCGACCTGGGGGGAAACGGAGGCGCAACCTGGGGGGAAAGGGAGGCGCGACCTGGGGGGAAAGGTAGGCGCGACCTGGGGGGAAAGGGAGGCGCGACCTGGGGGGAAAGGGAGGCGCGACCTGGGGGGAAAGGGAGGCGCGACCTGGGGGGAAAGGGAGGCGCGACTGGTCACTGCACCACTCGTGAGCTGACCCGACTGCACCCCACATGTGCTCATGTGGGCTGCAGCTACAGTAGCTGCAATACTGCAGCCGGTGCTGATGTGGGCTGCAGCATGGTCAGCTCAGGCTCCAGCCGATGCTGCTGCTAAAACCTAGTCCTTGGGTCCCTCCGATCCCTAGCCTTGGCTCCACGCCGCTAGACATCTGCCACACCACCGCAGATAGACAACCGCTTGGCAAGACGGTGGGGAAAATGTAACAACTCGGGTGCGGAGCAATGCAACTACACAGCGCCTGACGTTGTGCATGGGCGTCGCGTCAGTGTGGCTCCCTGACGACTACCACAGATCCCCACCATCCGTGTCACTGTGGCAGATCTTGCATCTGCGGGGAGGCAGCAAGGCGCATGCGCTTCGACGCGGAAGGCGCAGGAACGTGGGGGCCCGGGAGTTGCGTCGCAGGGCGACTAGTAGGAGCATTTGCAAGAGGTTGCGGACAAGTGAGAGCCACTGCAACGCAAGGGCGGAAAGGAATGATGGTATACTAATAACGTTGGCGCGCCCAGTGTTGCCGGATTAGGGTTTCGACGGAAAAAGGTGAAAGCGGCGAGTAGAGAGGTGGATCGCGGGTAGAAGGCATGAAAGTGGGTGCTCAGCGTGCGCTGGCTTTTCTTTTGTGTTTAGCGTGAGCACTAAAAATGTGGGCGGAAACTAGGCTAATTCACTTCGAATGTAAGCGCGTAACCATTTTGCACCCGACGGTTCGAACTACGGACCGTCCGTGCTGGCGAAATGTAACCAGCTTCGCATGATGTCGTGAAGACATTCGTTTACGTGTTGGCGACGTCGCCAACAAAACGGACTGTCGTGACACTTTTTCACATTTTCAACTGTCCGCAATGTGAACCGTGGACAGACCGAAACCCAAACGGACGGTCCACCAGTCCTGGCTAGAAATTGGCAGGCGAAAAGCAATGTACAGTAACTTCTTACGATTGGCCGACGAAAATCTACTTGGGAATTTCGTGAATTAAATTACGAAGATACAGAGCCCCTAACGAGGCTACAGTGATTGCTAAAAACTACAACCCCAAAAAAGTGTCACACTTGCCTTCGGACTGTCCGAAGTTCTAAAATTTCACATCGGACGGTCCCGTCCGCGATAAGAGGACTGTCCGCTTCGATTTGAGCGGACAGTCCGTCAAAAACGAAAAATGCAAAATGGTTACGCGCCCTAAAATCAGCGTCTGCTCAAAATCACGTGTGGTTGTGTGGGGGAGACTTTGTTCCGCCAGTCCGCGATTTTTTCCCCCAACCCAACCCCTCACGAAGTTGATTGGCGTCGCCAGAACGCTTTGCATTCCTCGCCCAGGTATTTCATGCTTCCGCTCACTTCGTTCCCCAATCATCGGGCGCCAAAGGGTATGCACCAGGGCTTTTTTTTTTATTTTCACTACTCGGATTTCCAGAGCTGTTTTCTAGGGAACTCTGAAATTCAGGGTTCATTATGAGCGTTACTCTGATTTGTCAGAGAAAACTTCACTTCTGAAAAATTTACTCTGGGCACCCAGTGTACCTATTTTTCCAACTCTGAGTGCCCTCTCAAGTATTGAACCCAGGCCTTCTGCACTCCTACCAAAAAACTACGGTAAGCGTTGTGCTACGCGGTCATCGTTAGGATTGCTTACGGACATTATATATTCTGCTTAACCCACCAATTGGGGGGCGCGGGGGGGGGAGGGAGGGTCGGTCGAAATGCCTATACCCTGTACAGAGAAAAGTACATCCGCCACAAATATACACTGGTCTCTCAGAGTAGCTAAAATCAGAACCCTGACAAATCAGAGAAAACTTATCCTCCAAAAAACTTACCAGACACGTCAGAGTGACCCCCTAAAAACCACTCTGATTTTCAGAGAAACAGAGTAATTTACTCTGATAAAAAAACCCCTGGTATGCACCCTAAATGCCCCCAGAAAACACCATCCTGTATGTAGACCACAGCTTTAACCTTTTTTGTTGCTTTTGCTGCCATATATGTCCATGCCTGCTGCTCAGTAAGGGTGCGTTCCTGGCTCGTGTCAAACTTCCGGTCTTCCCGGGATGACACAAAGCTCGCCCCACAGCTGGCCCCACTTCGGGTCTTCCCGCAAAAAATTGCCCCCGGCTCGGAAAACACGAATTTTGACCGGAAGTTTGGCACTAGCCAGGAACGTACCCTAAGAAAGGGTCTGCAGAGTTGCATCCCAAACGCGTTGCACTGAGTACGAAGCAAAGAACGTGGCTGGCGCCACTGAGTACCCGGTCCAATAATGACAACGCTGACGACCATGTCGTTAGGGACGTGCCTTCCACTCTATACATACTGATCATGTACTTCTTTGTTGCCTCCATATTCAGTGACGTTGGTGCTTCTGGTGCTGATACAAAGAGTTGTGATATCAATCATATGATAAGTTGTTGTATCACCGGATTTATTGGTACAGCATGAGATATAGACCCAGAGCCACCTTAGTGTGGGGGACAGGGAAGATCTATCTCCGCTCTTGCTCCAGTTGCTAATGCAACTATTGAAGCGGGGCCAAGTGTCCTTCCTGACAACGGTGGAACTTCAAGATTTTGTTGTTCACCACTTCCACCACGTTGGTAGAGATTCTCGCCATTCATGTTCGTCATGTTTGTAAGTCTGACTACACAAATATATTTATTAAAGGGTTATTGATGCCTAGTACATTAGATTAAAAAAAAGTACACATTTTATTCCGAATAATAGTTGTCGATCTACACATACACCTTTGGATGTGCACATTATAGAATAGGTTGGGTTACTCTATAGAGGGTACAGTTTTGGTAGTTATCCAATTATATGCCCTCGTTGTATTCATTCATTCCTTCACTGACATGGTACCATATTAGGTTAGTTCACCGATTCCGCTTCGCCTACCCTAGCTACCCTAGTAATTGTTAAGATTGAGCTAGAGGAAGCCAGCATTAACGAGAGTAAGCTAATTGTTCAAGTAGAGAACGTATCGAGATACATTTGAACAATAAAGTTGGGAAACCCCAACTGAACCTAAGGTGAGTTCAATGCAGAAACTAATTGCAAATTGAACCTAGCATGAACCAAAAATGAAACTAAGTCTGAAAGTGGCCGAAAAATAATGTAAGGCCAGAATGGAATGCAGAGCGAACACTAGCCTACTCCAGCAGTAATGCCCTCTCCCGATTGCCCCTATTGCGCCCCCTCTTAGATCGCCCCTAGCGCGCCCCCATCGAGCGCCCCTAGGACGCCCCCATCGAGCGCCTCTAGTGTGCCCCCTAAAGCACCAGGTCGTGCCCCTAAAGCACCCCTAGCACGCCACCTATCCTAGCCCACACACCCACCCACCCTAGCCTGCGCGCCACCCACCCACTGCCATGCACCAGCTTGCACCGCCAAGCACGCCATCCAGCTGCACTAGCTGCTCGTGCTAGCAAGTGCGCCAGCCAGCGGCGCCCGACAGCGCGCTAGCCGCTTGCGTCAGCAAACAACGCCAGCAAGCTGCCTCACGTAGCGCGCCAGCGAGCCTCTTATGCCAGCCAGTCGCACTAGTACGCTGCAGTGCCAGCCAGCACACTGTCGCACCAGCCATCATGTCGCCGTGCTAGCAAACGTGACGCCTACACAGGTCGCACGCCTGCCTGCGCGCCGCCGCACCAGCCAGCTGCGCCAGCTAGTCCGTGGCAGCCAGTCGCGCCCTAGCCAGTCAAACTAGTTGCGCCAGCTGCCCTAGCCGATGTCGCCCGCGGCAGCCATTAGCCAGTCTGCAATAGCTGCACCAGCCGCGTTAGGCCCGTGCCAGCAAGTGCCAGCCAGCGTGTCGCCCGCGCTAGCCGCTTGTCGCTCTGTGCCAGCAGCGCCAGCTTAACAGCCGTACACCAGCCCCACACCCACTTGCGCGTAAGCCCACTCCGCCGCGTCGCGTCGCTCGCGCCTACTGCGCAGCTTGCGGAGATAACTCGTGCAACGGGAGCTAGACTGCGGGCTAGGCACGGGGCAAGAGTGATCTTAGCGTTCGTTCGTTCCTTAGTCGTTTCCGAGTGCTAACACTGCTTGCTAGTTCACGGGGAAAATTGGCAAGAGTTTCACTAGGAAAAACATCACAACAAAAGTTCAGAATGATTACATCACCATTGGCAACACTGACTACACCAGACCTAGCAAGGCTTGCTGGTCCACTGCCAGCGCAGCACGGTCGACCGCGTGCCAGCACAACTCGGTCGACCGCGCTCCAGCAGAGCAGAGTCGCGGCTTGCCAACGTTGCAAGTCCGCGGTGCGCCAACGCTGCAGTATGTCGGCTGCACAGCGTCGCATCCGCGGGACAACGGTGCACCAGCTTCGCAGGTGCGTGCAGCTGGTTGGTGCCCAACTCCCCGTAACATGCCCAGCGCAGACACTCCGCCCGTGACGGCGCCCACCAGCCACGTCGACCTCGGGATACCACCCCCGAGATCGCCATCGTAGATAACATCCCCGGCGACTTTCGCGTACGTCGCCCGGGTATCCTGGTTGACCGGGTACTTCGCGGTCCTCCCGCGGTTTCTCGGTCAACACCGTCGCCACCGCCGATCCACGATCGTGGTCCTCCCGCGGTTTCGTGGATCCACGATCCCCCGTGATTTCGTGGCTCCGCGGTCCCCCACGATTTCGTGGCTCCGCGGTCCCCCACGATTTCGTGGCTCCCACGGGCCACTGCAATTTCGTGGCTCCCACGGTCGGCTCCGCCCAAGCGAGGACGGGGCCAAACACAACTCCCGTTGACACTCCCCTGCCGCGTTCACGCTTGGGCCCCTCCCCCTCGGCCCACACGGCAATACTTCTTGGAGAATAGCCCGTCGGCGTGCACACAACGCACAGCACGCCGGTCACCGCACCAGCCATGCAAAAGGGCACGGCACCTACTGCTGCACGTCGTTGTCACCGTCGCCCACATCGGCCAGACACACTTGGCCGATTGCAACGGAGCACCGGTTGAAGGCCGGGCAGTGCAGCGCCTTCGTCAGGAAGTCGGCCGGCTGCTCAGCGGTCGGGATGTATCTCAGCGAAAACTTCCCGCGCTTCACCATGTGTTGCAGCCAGGCCTGTCGCCGTTCCATGTGCTCGAGGTTGCCCGTTAACCCCATGCCCTCGCCGACCGTGATAGCCGACTTGTTGTCCACCCTGAGAACAGTCGGCTTTCCGGCGTCCAGACGCTGGAATTCCGCGAGAAGGAAGCGAAGGCGACGTCCCTCCTTGCCGGCTTCGACGGCCGCCACGTACTCCGACTCGGTCGACGACAGCATCGCACACTTGATGCGCTGGCTCGACCAGGAGACCGCGGCCCCTCCGTAGAT
This sequence comes from Closterium sp. Naga37s-1, assembly GCA_947471745.1. NCBI lineage: Eukaryota > Viridiplantae > Streptophyta > Zygnematophyceae > Desmidiales > Closteriaceae > Closterium > Closterium sp. Naga37s-1. Next base: position 1,061,252 of record CANJKZ010000743.1, read on the forward strand.
GAACACGTAGCCGCCCGTGCTCATCCGGTTCTGCTTGTCACCCGCGTCGTCGGCGTCCACGAAGCCGACCAACTCCAGTGACTCTGGACCACCGCCGTACTCCAGAGCGGTGTCTCGCGTGTTGGCAAGGTAGGCGAGACAGCGGTCGACTTCGCGCCAGTGCTGGTCGCTCCTCACCGTGAGGCCACTCCCCAGCTTGCTGCACGCGAACGTGATGCCCGGCCTCGTCGTCGTCGCCGCGAACTGCAGCGAGCCGACCTTCTGCCGGTACTCCTCCTCCTCGCGCTCCTGCGCCTCCTCGTCGTCGAATGTCTGCTCCGCGTAGGCGCCGACGGAGACCGGCGTCTTCGGGGTGCGCCCGGTCTGCTCCTCGTCGATGAAGCGCCTGCGCAGCTTATCGGCGTAGCCCTGCTGGTGCAGCCACAATTTTCGCGCCGGCCTATCGCGCACGATCTCCAGGCCGAGATACTTCTGCACCGGCGAAATTTCGCGCAGCTCGAAAGCGGCCTCCAGCAGTTCCTTCAGCTCCTTCAGCATCGCGGTGCTGCTGCTCGCGGCGAGAAGGTCGTCGACGTAGACCAGCACCCAGCAGGTCACCTTGTCGTCGCCGACCTTGAAGTACAGAGCCTCGTCGACTTGGCTCTTCTTCCACCCGGCGCCAACCAACACGTTGTTGAGAGCCGTGTTCCACAGCAGCGGCGACTGCTTCAGCCCATAGAGGCTCTTCAGCAGCTTGCACACCCGGCCGGTCCCGTCGTTGAAGTAGTCCGGCTGGTACATGTACAGCACGCGTTCGAGCTTGCTCTGCAAAAAGGCGTTCTTCATGTCCAGCTGCATCAGGTTGAGGTCGAGGACGACGACGATGCTGAGAAAAATCCTCAGCGTGACGTAGCTGCTCACCGGCGCGTACGTCTCGTCGTAGTCAGCACCATACACATGCGTCAAGCCCTTCACGACCAGCCTCGCCTTTTCGCGCTCGACAGTGTCGTCGATGCGGTACTTCGTTGTCAGCACCCACCGGTTTTTCATTATATTTACCCCCGGCGGGCGTTCGACCAGCTCCCAAGTGCCCATGTTGATGAGGCTACGGATCTCCTCCTGCATGGCGGCCTTCACCGCCGGGCCCTTCCAGCTCGCCAACGCCTCCTTCACCGTCATGGTCGAAATGTCCCAACGGTGTTCGGGATCGGCGTGAATATCGGGGTCGAGCTCCGAAAACTCCTCATCGTCCTCGGCGTCATCGTACGCTAGGTCGTCGTCGTCCACATCGTACACCGTGGTGAAGGCAGCAGGGACGAAGAAGTCGGGTGGCCTCCGAACTCGGCCCGACTTCCGAGGTCCGAGCTGCACCTCCACCACGTCGCTCGATGTGCCTTCATCGAACTGCTCCCCTGTCGTCCGCTCCTCTGGAGCAAGCTTCGAGTTCGACGGCTTCCCTGTCGAGGACTCCTCTGAAACGCGCTTCCCGTCCGACTCCCCTCTCGGCGGCTTCTCTGAAACGCGCCTCCTGTTCGAGAGCTCCCCTGCCGACTGCCCTGCGGTCGGCTTCACTCCTGCATCATCCTCTGTCTGCTGCCAGCTAGCCGCAGGCTCCTCCGCGGTCCCCTCCGCGGTCTCCTCCGCGGTCGGCGTGGCGATCTCCTCTGCGGTTTCCTTCGCGAGCTCCTTCGCGGGTTCCGCGGTTTCCTTCGCGGGCTCCTTTGCGGTCTCCTCCGCGATCTCCTCCGCGGTCTCGTCCGCGGTCTCCTTCGCGGGTTTCGCTTCCTTTGCGGTGCCCGTCGCGGTGTTCTTCGCGGCTTCCTTCGCGGCGTCCAAAGTTGGCTGCACATCCGCGGCCCGCCTCTCCGCGACTGGCTGGGCATCACGTCGGCCACCAGCGATGCTCTTGGCCGGCGCCACAGGCGATGCCCTACGACTCCCTTCATCGCCGGAGGCCGACACCGAAGTCAAGCCACGCAGTCCGACGAGAAGGGGATGGGAAGAAGGGGCAGGAGATGGCGAGGCAGGGGCGACCGCGACATCCTCATCAGCCTGTTCACCAACCTCGGCGAGCAGAGGAAGCGTCGCCGTCGAGGTGTCCGTCGGCGGGTTGGCCCGCGTCCGCCCCGACGCGGGCCCGAATTCCGACTTCCACACCTCCAGCGACAGAGTTTCGTAGAACACCACGTCCGACGTGGTGACCACCCGGTTGTCAGCGATGTCAAGGAGCTCCCAGCCCTTGCTCTCCTCCGACACGCCGAGGTGAAGGCCCCACCGAGCCTTCGGCTTCAGCTTCCCACCGCGCTGCTGCTCAGGGACGAGAAATTGTGCCATGCAGCCCCACACCCGCGCCATCGACAAATCGGGCTTCTGCCCGGTGAGGAGCTGGTACGGCGTAGTTTTCACGGGCAGCGAAGACTGCTCCAGGCAGTTGGGAACCCAGACGGCCTGCCGCAGAGCGACATGCCACCAGTGGTGCTGCACGCCCATGTGCAGCAGCATCGTCCGCACCGACTCCACCACCGTCCTCATCTCCCACTCCGCCATGCCATTCTGCTGCGGGGTGTAGGGGCAGGTCAAGTCGTGGACGATGCCCTTGCTGTCCACGAAGGCGGTGAAGTCCTTTCCGAGGAACTCCCCTCCGCGATCAGAGCGCAGTTGCAGCACCGAATGCTTCGCCTGCCGCTCCACCAGCACCAGCCACTTCTGGAACTCCAGCAGCACGTCCGACTTCTTGGCGACCGGCCTCACCCACACATAGCGGGTCTTGCGGTCCTTCAGCAGCAAGAAGTACCGGTTGCCGTCCTTGGCAGCCACGCGAAATGGCCCGCACAAATCGATGTGCACGACGGCCAAGACGTCGTCTGCTTCGGAGCCGTGGTCGGGGAAGGTGTGCCGTGCCAGCTTCCCGCCGACGCACGAAACACACGGTGAGTCGGCGCCAGACACCGACTGGAGGTCCAGCCCAGTGGCGACCTCGTGCTTCGCCGAGCTCCGAATCGTGTCCATGCCAACATGCGCAAGCCTCGCGTGAAGCCTGTTCGGGGTTGCCTTCGTAGCCGAGACTATCGCCCGCAGAGCCACCTCCTCTTTCGCGGGCGTCGCCGCCGTTACCGCGCATGGGCGTAGGTCAGTGCAGAGGACCCGGCCGGTGTACGTCGCTCGACCGAGCACGTCCCCCGCCGCGGAGACGAGCAACATCCGATCGCCGTCGTCCTTCAGCGTCACCCCGCTCTCCTTCAGCTGGCCAGCCGAAAGCAGATTCGCCTGCACGCCCGGGACGTAGAGAACGTCGGAGATGAGCACTCGCTTCCCGGCCTCCCCTTGCAGCGCAACCGTGCCACGGCCGCGAACGTCCTGCAGCGCCCCATTGAAGCCACGCACGTGCTTCACGTCGCCGCTCGGCCCCAATTCGACGAAGGCTTCCTTCGTCCCCATCAGGTGGTGCGAGCAGCCGCTGTCGAGCAGGACCACCGCGGGGTTCGCCTGCACAGCTGCCGCCACCGCCTGGAAATCCTCGCCAGCTTCCGGCGCCAGCGAGACAGTCGGCTCCACGATACCGACCAGAGAGCACGACGCCTCCTTGTCGCCTCACCCTTTGCCACCCGCGGAAGAGTCGGCGTCCTTCGCCGAGGTCGATTTCGTCGACTGGTTCTCTTTTCGCGGCTGGTTTCCTCGACGCGAACGACGGCTGCCAGAACTTCCGCGGCCTCTCTTCGCGTCGTCGTCGTCGGAATCGCTGCGATCGGGGCACTCGAAGGAGAGGTGATCGGGATCGCCGCACACCCAACATTCCCGACGTCGGCCTCCTCCTCCACGACCGCTATCCTTGGCAGACTTCTGCTTCTCAGCATCCTTCGCCAGCTTCCCGCCACCGCGGTGGCTGCCACCAGACTGCCCGCGCTGTCCCGGTCGACCACCTTGTTTCGCGGGGGCCGCGAAATTCACTTGCGCGAGGAGCTCCTGGGACCGCTCAGCCTCCTGCATCGCCTCGTCCTGCAGGATGTACGAGGTCAATGTGTCCTCGTTGAGCGTCGCTCGCGTGCTCGGCGCCATTGACAGCCGCTTCAGCAGATTGTAGCTGCTCGGGAGTCCCTGCATGACATGCGTGACGTACGACGCTGTCGAGTATTCCGCGCCTGCCATCCGAATGGTGGCGAGAATTCGCCGAGCGCGGTTGCAGTAGCCAGTCGCGATCTCCTCGTCGCCGATACGCAGGTGCGTCAACTGCCCCTCAAGCTGGGCGATGAACAAGTCGTCGGTGACCTGGTAAGTTGACTCGATGAAATGCCACGCCCGGTGGCCAGCGTCGAGGTACTCCCTGCACGACTTCAGGGCGATCTGTACGCCCGGCGAGCAGCACCGCGAAATGACCGTAAAGGTCAGCAGCTGCACGGCGCGAAATTCGGCTCGCAGGTCAGGGTAGTGCTCCTCCGGCGTCGCCACGGTCCCGCGGGCGAAGCCCATCAGCCCGGCCATCTCCAGCTGGGGCTCGATGGCTTCCTTCCACGTGAGGATGTCGGGACGACCGACCAGCGGAGGTGAGACCGAGATCCTGTCCGGCGTAAACTTGAAGTAGCCGTAGCTCGGCGCGATTCCTCCCGCGGTCACATGAGTCGCCGATATCGGCGCCAATTCACTTCGTCTCCCTCCGACGTAGTTTCGCGGGGCCCCTGCAGCCGCCGACGACTGCATCCCTCGCGTCTGAACGCCGCCGACTTCATCGGCGCGAATCACACCTCGCTGCCTCGACGTGCCTCCCGCGCTGCTACCGACTTGGTCACCCGCGGCGTTGACTCCCGCGTCGACGCCGCCTGCATTGTTCACCGGTCGAGGAGATACAGGCCGAGAAGAGGGGTGCTCCGCCGTCCACAAGGCGCGAATGCCTGCCTCGACCACCGTCAGCGGGAGAGTTCCGTACTCGTTCGCCGCATGACGTCTCCTCGCGTCCTCCAGCCGTGCTCCCAAGGTGTCCGCGACACCCGCCTCTACTACGGGGTCCACCATGGCGTCTAACACAGCTGCCGGTCTACGAACAAGCTAGGTGAGTGAGAAGTCAGCTAAACCGAAGGTTTCGTCGCGGTGTCTTCCACGCTCACCGCACCATGCGGAGATAACTCGTGCAACGGGAGCTAGACTGCGGGCTAGGCACGGGGCAAGAGTGATCTTAGCGTTCGTTCGTTCCTTAGTCGTTTCCGAGTGCTAACACTGCTTGCTAGTTCACGGGGAAAATTGGGAAGAGTTTCACTAGGAAAAACATCACAACAAAAGTTCAGAATGATTACATCACCATTGGCAACACTGACTACACCAGACCTAGCAAGGCTTGCTGGTCCACTGCCAGCGCAGCACGGTCGACCGCGTGCCAGCACAACTCGGTCGACCGCGCTCCAGCAGAGCAGAGTCGCGGCTTGCCAACGTTGCAAGTCCGCAGTGCGCCAACGCTGCAGTATGTCGGCTGCACAGCGTCGCATCCGCGGGACAACGGTGCACCAGCTTCGCAGGTGCGTGCAGCTGGTTGGCGCCCAACTCCCCGTCACATGCCCAGCGCAGACACTCCGCCCGTGACGGCGCCCACCAGCCACGTCGACCTCGGGATACCACCCCCGAGATCGCCATCGTAGATAACATCCCCGGCGACTTTCGCGTACGTCGCCCGGGTATCCTGGTTGACCGGGTACTTCGCGGTCCTCCCGCGGTTTCTCGGTCAACACCGTCGCCACCGCCGATCCACGATCGTGGTCCTCCCGCGGTTTCGTGGATCCACGATCCCCCGTGATTTCGTGGCTCCGCGGTCCCCCACGATTTCGTGGCTCCGCCCCCACGATTTCGTGGCTCCCACGGGCCACTGCAATTTCGTGGCTCCCACGGTCGGCTCCGCCCAAGCGAGGACGGGGCCAAACACAACTCCCGTTGACACAGCTGGCGCACGAGACCGTTGTTCCTGCGTTCGTGCCCACTTTTCCCACTTTTGCAGCCCTAGCGCTGCCATCCCTGCTGCCTACCATCTTCTCAGCATGTGGCTGTCATGTCCCTTAGACTTCAGCTGTGCACCTGCTCCCGTCATGGCAGCTGGGTGGTCAAATTTGCATAGTGGCTCCTCGATGACAAGCTCCAGCTGCTGAGCCCGCTTAAGGGTGACGTCCCCTAAACTTCCACGTTTATGGTGAGATGCCTCCACCTCCTCCCTCTCCCCTACTCCTCCCTCCTCGTCCTGCTAAGCTTGCTACTGACGCCATTGCGAAGGCGAAGAAGGAGCACTAGGACGCACAGCTTGCGTACACACTGTGGGCAATGCAAGATATTGGTGCGCATCTTGCCCTCTGCCACAGGATGAGCAAGAGCACTTTCAACGGCTTGAGACGATAAAAGAGTGTTGGAATGCGATTGTTGCTCGCTACTTCACTCCCTCATCTACCTCTCTGGGCCGCCTTTTTCTGCCTTTCCTATTTCCAAATGTATATGCGTTCTCCATCGTTGCTGATTCGTTACCCACTTGTGCTTGCTTGAGGCTATTGCAGTCCTTGTTGTGCACCCGCCACCATGCATATCACCATGCCTCCTCGCGACCCGCCTCCCTTACCCACGACGCTTTCCTCATTGAGCGTACGGGACTCACCATCGATCTTTTATAGAATTGTCTCATTGAGATCGAGGCCTGCTTACATGCCATAGCCTCCTCCACTGGTGGGGTAGTTCCCCCATCTTTGAGGGGTGCGCTCTGTCCCTGCTCGCTGCTTCCACTACCTTGGCTACTGTTGCTGAGCTTGCTATGAAGAAGGTTGCAGCTATTTCTGCCTCTGATGGGCAGCGACGCCGCAGGAGTGGTCGCAGGAGTGGAAGGGTTGAGGTGGTGGAGATGGTGGAGGTCCAGGTTTGTCTAAGGGAGCTGACGCTAGAGGAGGTAATAGGTCTGGGGGTACGGCCGGAGGAGGTGCTAGTCCTGGGGTTGTGGCGGTGACACTGCAGCAGCAGCCATCACAGCAGCAACAACAACAGATCCACAGCAGCAGCCCTCTCAGCAGCAGTGGGAACGTACTGGCCTGGAGAGCGTCGGACACGGTGGCAACCCTGGCAGCTGGGTGTCGCATCACCAAGACGCTGGGCCCATGGCTGTCGTCATCAGACCAAATCGGTGTAATGGTATGAAAATTAGACGGACTTTTTTTGTTTCATCTAATTTTTCACACCAGCAATAAAATTTGATTTGATCCATAAGGCAAAGGATTTTATTTCGTCTGGTAAAAAAGACCAAGTGTTATATGTCGTCTGAATTTTCAGACATCGCGTACACTTTCATCTGATCCTGACAACTACTGGTAGCACCCCGTTCCCCACCCCCCCCACCCCCCTCCCCACCCTCCTTCCCTCGCGCTTCTCCCAACCCAGCCTCCCCAGCCCCCACTCCACCAAGTTCCTCGCTCCTCTACCAGCCCAGCCCCCCCTGAAGTCCCTCGCTCCTTTTGCAGCCCCAGTCCATTCCCCCTCCCGCCCCCTAGCTCCCCTGCACCTCTCCCTGGCCCAGCCCAGCCCCGTCCCCATGTCCCTTGTATCTCACAGCCCCCACCCCACTGGTACCTCCCGTCCAGGGCCTCAAATTCGTTTTGGCCTAAGCTGAAAAATCAGAGTTGGTACAAAACGTTTTGCTGAAAATCAGAGAAATCAGCCATTCTATGCCATTTTACACTACATAGCTATTAAAATTTCCTGATTCATTTCACCAAATTGCTGAAAAATCAGCCTCAGTTCTAAGAAAGGTCTGAAACGTCAGCCCTTTTTTCCTAAATCTGCCTTTTTTTGCTGACTTCTGAGGCCCTGGTCCCGTCTCAACAGAAGTCGTCACAGTCCCCAAGTCGCAGTCCCCTAACCACAGCCGATCCCCCATGCCCTTCGCAGCCCACCTCACCCCAGTCCTTCTCGCCGCCCAACTTCCTACGCTTGTTGCATGCGGGCTGTCAGTGAGCGTCGCTGCCAGCGGTGTATTCATCTCATAGTGAAGTTTGATCAATGTGTCAGAGGTCCACTTGAGATCCCCGATTGTGTTGACAACTATTGGGATCTAGAAACCCTTAAGCACACCTTTAACACACTATAGGTAGTCCCCACGGGGTCACATCCAGGGGTCCTCGAATGCCTGGCAAAGCCAGCCCCTAACCAAGGGTCCATGTTTGTAGAGGGATTTTCCCAAGTGTGAAAACAGTCGTGTGCACTAAGAGCATTCCCAAGCTCAATTAGGCAGCGTTGACGAACGATAGGTGCGTGTGCAGAAAAGCTCATCGCGTCAATACGTCGATAGAGCAATTTTCATTCATAAAGGATTAATTACAACTTCACACAAACACACATTTAATACCAAAGCCTACGCACACACATAGGAAACACAAAGCAGTTGTTTAATTAGACTACAAGGCTTCGCCAGATGTGCAAAGAAAAACGGTTGTCCAACTGCTGTGCGATTTGGCTTGGCTTGGCTTTGTGGAATAACTGTCTTCAAATATCATGTATGCCAAATGCCCCCACTGAATCCGCTCACGAAGGATCATGAACGCACAGTCGAATCATGCTTCCTCGTGTGGGATTACCGTTTTCCCAAGGCTTTACAGTTACAAAACGATTTTCACCGTTTCTTCCCTGTATCGAAATTGTCACGTTATGCGCGCGACATTTCTGGCGAAACTATCTGTTTGCCGAGTCAACGCGGGATTCGGTTTTTCAACCGAAACCCCGATCACCCCTTGACCATAATCATGCACGACCGATATTTCGGTTGTGCTTTACAGTGCGCAGACATGCGCTGTCCTACGCGTTGGCAGGGCGATCATTCGCCCTGTTCTGTTGCAATCGTGGGCCCTGCCATGCTCGCAACAGTGCCACGGCACGCGCGCGAGCCCTGAGGGGCACGCGCAAAATCTGGACCCCACGCATGGGTCCTGATTCTTGCGCCACTTTACCTTGACTGACGTGAAAATATCCCAGCACCAAAAAACACTCGCAACTCAAATAAACACACATGAAAAATCATGACAGAAAACACAAACAGTCATGAACGAACATGATCGTGCATGATCGTACATGATCGCTCACGAACACACATGAACGTACACGAACAGTCATGAATGCAACATCATAGAAATGCACATAACTTATGAACTGTTAAGGCGATTCGCAAACCGTAAACGCCAAAAAGAAAGGCACACAAATGCGCATTCCACACAACCCAAACTACATGAAAACAAAATACTTCATGTTTCAACTTGCTCGACGAATAGGCGACAAGTTGATGTGCAAATTACGTTTTGCACCCAACGAACTTCCCCTCAACCCGACGGCTATTCAAGTCCCTCAATTTGCTTCTCTCTGTCGGACGGCTCCGCTTCATTGCTAATCCCAACACTAGTTTTAGGGAAAGGTTGTCTCATGCTCCCCCACACTTTCAGCTTTCATGACATCAGCTGCTTGTAGTTTCACCGAGGTAATATCATTACCACCCAAAGTTGTATCCGCTTCCTCCAAGCTCCTCTTCACCTTGGGTTCTCCCATCACCCCGGTTCCATCAGCTGCAATGCTTGCCACATTCAGCACCATCATTTTGTCCTTCACAGCTGCATCCTTTAGCTGCAACAAAACCTCACATTTCTGCTGCTCACAAGTGACCCTCTTGTGCACTTCCTTCTTGTTGTTCACGGCAGCAGCCTTAACATTGCTCCCCCTAGATTCTGCACCCATCTCCTCATCGACACCGGTTGTATTTCGCTTTTCAGCCGCTGCAAGTCGATCGTTAACTTGCTTTAGCTCGTGCACCAGCATCTCCACCGTTGATTTCAGCTCCTTGATCGTTTCAGCAGCCACTACAGCACACTCCCCTTTGCAGCAGCAAACTCTATTTCCCTTTTCAAATGCCGCTTCCTTCCACGGCACCACCGGCACATGCCACAACTCATCATCAAGGTCATTGTCTTCATGCAGGTCCCACAGCACACGATCGCCGAGCTGCCCCTTGAAGGTTTCAGCTCCATTAGTAGCTGTACAAACGCCTGCAAGACCCATTTTCCTCAGGGAAGTCAAGTTCCCCTTCAGCTCCGGCACCAAGAGCACGTTCTCAAGGATAATCGGCTTCCCGTGAGCTCCCTTGAAGGCTGCCTTGCCGATGCCCATCACTTTCATCCCGTGCCCGCACCCTGAATTCGTTTCACTAATGCCCATTGCACCAATCTTTTTTAGCAGGTCCGCCCTCGGGGTCATATGATATGCTGCTCCAGAGTCAAGGATCCATGTGTTGAGAGGATGAGGCTCTGCTCCCTCCTTGGCAGATGCCTTCTCATCTCCCCTACTCCCTTGCACATGGAAGAATTGTCCAGGAGCACGCTCCCAACCTTGTTCCCCTTCCATTGCGGTCTCTGCTACATAGCCAACACCATACAGTTGGTTAATCTCGCCATCCTCATGCCCCGGAGTCCACCACTTTAGCCACTTCCAGCACTTTGCCCACGTGTGACCTGGCATCTTGCAATACCAACATGTGCCCTTGAACCTTTGGTAGCCATCATGCACGTCCTCGTCTTCATCATCACTCGTGCTGCTCGGCTTCTTGTTGCCACGTCCACTTCCACGTTCATCACGTCCCCGGCCATTCCCCTTACACCACTTGCTGCCCTGCATACCATAGCCACCATCGCCATCTTGGTTGTAGCTCAGCTGTCTCCCCCTGAAGTCCTCCTCCAAAACCTTGGTTCGCACCCACTCGAGGGTCCACAACTTCTCGTTCCGAGGAAGGCTCAGGCCACTCATAAATTGCAGCCAAGACTCGGGCAGCAGTGATAGCATCCATACGCACTTTGTCTGCTACGTGTAAGTGATGCCCGCGATCTGCAATTTTGCATAAAACTCCCGCATCTTGTCGAGAACCGGTTGAATCAGCTCCCCCTCACTCAGGCGCAATGCCGCCAACTTACGCTCTAGCATGAGTGTTGCAACCACCGAGGTTGGCGCGTGCAGCTCCTTTAGCACCTTCCAAGCTCGTGGCCCGCAATCAGCTTCTTCCAGCAGGTGCATCACGTATGACCGCTGGTTCTGCTCCAAGCTTTGTGAGAGAAGATAGTAGCCGGCAGTAGCACGCTCGTCCCACTCCTCTTGCAGGTTGAGGTCATCCAACCTCTTCTCCACGCCTGTCATCAGCTTCAACAAGCCGACTTGCCGAAAATACATCTGCATTTTCCACGCCCAATCGTCGTAGTTGTTGCCGTTGAACTTGTCGACAACGAAGTTCTTCAGCACCTCCTTCAATAGGGAGCCCTGGCCGACCCACATTCTCCTTGGTGCTGAGCCACCTGTATCCTTAACTCCGCTATCAGCTCGTGCAAGAGAACCTTCGTTTTCGCTCAACTCCATGTTGTTCTAACGACAAGACGTCCAATTCTCAGCTCTGATACCGCGTGTTGACCACTATTGGGATGCAGAAACCCTTAAGCACACCTTTAACACACTATAGGTAGTCCCCACGGGGTCACCTCCAGGGGTCCTCGGGTGCCTGGCAAAGCCAGCCCCTAATCAAGGGTCCGTGTTTGTAGAGGGATTTTCTTAAGTGTGAAAATAGTGGTGTGCACTAAGAGCATTCCCAAGCTCAATTGCGATTGCGCAGCGTTGACGAACGATAGGTGCGTGTGCAGAAAAGCTCATCGCATCAATACGCCAATAGAGCAATTTTCATTCACAAAGGATTGATTACAGCTTCACACAAACACATATTTAATATCAAAGCCTACGCACACACAAAAGTAACATAAAGCAGTTGCTTAACTAGACTTCAAGGCTTCGCCAGATGTGCAAAGAAAAACGGTTGTCCAACTGCTGCGGAATTTGGCTAGGCTCGGCTTTGTGGAATAACTGTCTCCAAATTTCATGTCTGCCAAATGCCCCCATTGACTCCGCTCACGAAGGATCATGAACGCACATGTCGAATCATGCTTCCTCGTGTGTGATTTCCATTTCCCCAAAGCTTTACAGTTACAAAACGATTTTCACCGTTTCTTCCCTGTATCAAAATTGTCACGTTATGCGCGCGACATTTCTGGCGAAACTACCTGTTCGCCGAGTCAACGCGGGATTCGGTTTTTCATCTCGATCACCCCTTGACCATAATCATGCACGACCGATATTTCGGTCGTGCTGTACAGTGCGCGGACATGCACTGTCCTACGCATGGTCAGGGCGATCATTCACCCTGTTCTGTTGCGATCGTGGGCCCTGCCACGCTAGCAGCAGTGCCACGGCACACGCGCGAACCCTGAGGGACACGCGCAAAATCTGGACCCCACGAGTGGGTCCTGATTCTTGCACCACTTTACCTTGACTGACGTGAAAATATCCCAGCACTAAAATGTGAAAATGAACGAGGAATGAAAAGACTAAGGGAAAGTTGGGTACAAGTACAAACCCTAGAAAGCTGTACCCCATATGTGCTACCCCACTATAGCCTACAGTAGCTATGTCATATAAATCTGACACACCCCCATAGGCAAAGTGGGGGAGGACAAGGGGTCACAAGACAAGTCAAGCAAAGCAAAGCAAGCTCAGGGTGGATCACAACGTCACCACACATTCCGAGCACAAGTTCAAGGCCACAAGGCCAGTTCACATGCAGGATTACAGATATATATAAGGCTAAACAAGCAAGAGCAGGTGTATATATATATATGTAACAGTACAAACAAGGTCAAGGGGTGAGCAAGTGAGGCAAGGTAGGCACAAGACCCAGCTGAGTACAGAAGCGCTGATGATCACAAGGCGCAAGTGCCTTGGTGAAGAGGCCACGTACGCAAGGCGTAGCTGACCACGCTGCTGTAGCTCACGAGCAAGGAAGTAGCGAAGACCAATGTGCTTCGTTCTGTGCTCCAGTCTCTGCTCCCGACACAAGGCCAGCATGGCCTTGTTGTCTACGTACAGCACTGGAGGAGAACGAGGCGGCTCTCCGAGGTCAGTCAGCAGGTAGGTGAGCCAGTGAAGCTCCTGTGCAGCCATGGCCCCTGCGTAGATCTCAGCCTCACAACTGGAGCCGAGAACAGAAGACGAGCGGGTAGCCCGCCACGAGACAGAGCCGGAACCAAGGCTGAAGGTGTAACCCTGTGACGACCGCTGCGTAGCCTGGTCGTCAGCCCAAGAAGCGTCTGCGTGCCCAGTGAGGACCACTGGACTCTGCCCTCCAAGCACAAGCCCCATGCCCGACGTACTGCACAAGTAGCGCAACACCCTCTTCGCTGCAGCCATGTGCTCCGGTCTGTGTCTCCCAGGAGCAACATAGCGTGCGAGAATGCTAAGAGGGTATGCAAGGTCAGGTCGAGTGCAGGTCATCAGGTACATGAGGCAGCCAACAAGCTCTGGGTACGGGCCACTCGACTCTACGGACTCATCCGAAGGCAGAGCTGAGAGCGAGTGGCGAGTAGGCAGAGGAGTGGCCTGAGGCGAGGAGTACGTGAAGCCGAAGCGCTGAAGGACCTGCTGCACCATGTGTGACTGAGTCAGGGTAATGGTGCGGCGTGCTCTGTCCCGGGTGATCTGCAAGCCAAGGTAGCTGCGCAGTTCACCCAGGTCTGTGCACGTGTGTCTCTTCTGCAGCTCGGACTTCACGTGGGCGAGTCTAGCAGTGTCAGCTGTGGCAAAGACCAAGTCGTCGACGTACACGAGGATGTAGAACGGCGGCAAAGAAGTGTCGGTGCGCAGAAACAGCGACGGGTCGGCAGTAGAGGGAGCAAACCCAAGAGCCGCAAGCGTAGTCCTCAGTGTGTCGTGCCACTCACGCGGTGCCTGGCGGAGACCGTAGACTGGCCGCCGGAGGCTCCACTGGGTGCCAGGAGGAAAAGTCCCAGTGAAGCCAAGTGGGCGGCGCAGCCAGATCTCCTCGTGCAGGCTGCCCTGCAAGAAAGCAGTGCTGAAGTCAAGAGAGTGTAGCTCGTAGTCACGGTGAGCAGCTATGTGCAGCAGTACCCGAAGAGTGGTCATCTTCGGGGTGGGAGAGAAGGTCTGAAAGTAGTCAACTCCCTGCCGCTGACTGAAGCCACGAGCCACGTAACGCGCCTTGAAGACAGGCGGAGAACCCGGCGGCCGCTTCACCCTGAAAATCCACATGCCACTGACGATGTTCGCCCCAGGCGGGGGAACCTCGTCAACGTAGGTGCCTGTGGACTTCCAGGAAGCCATCTATGCGTCCATAGCTGCCTGCCACTGAGAGGAGTAGGGACCCTCTATCGCCTCCGCGTAAGAGCGCGGAGTCGGGATGTCAAGTGCATCCGGGTCTCCCTCAGGGGTAAGCAGTACGGACACGAGATGAGGTGAAGCAGCAGCCAAACACTGGAACTCCTCCTGTCTGTCCTCAAGGACGTCCGTGCCAAGGGCACACTCACCCCCGACGGACGGAGAACAGACAGACTCAGACGCAGCAACAAGACTAGCAGCGTAGTCTAGACGACAGCGAGCAGCAAAGTCGACGAGCTCAGCAACTAGGACAGACGCAGCAGTGGACTCAAAGGAAGGGTTAGTGACAACAGTAGTAAGGAGACGCGTGACAGTCGGACTGGCAGCACGAAGGGAGTCCGACTCCGGGTCAGCAAGAGCAGGAAGAGAGGACTCAGGAGGAGAAGGCAAAGGGGCACGCAGAGGAGCAGTGGACGGACGGAGAGACATCCGGTGCGTGCCGGGCACAGGGGGAGGACGCTGACGCGAACTACGACCACTAGCGCGAGCAGCACGGACAGGCGACGCAGGACGAGACGCAGGCTCACGACGCTCAGCAAGACCTCCAGTAGGACCAGTGTAGGGAGAAGGAGCAGGCAGTGGGGAGGCCGGCTGTAACTGTAACTGTGACGGGACAGGCTGTGGACACTCTAAGGGAGGAGGAGGACCAGTAGAAGGCGGGAGACCAAGAACCTGCTCAAGAAGCGGAACGAAGTACGGCCGAGGCCGCGCAGCGACTCCAGACACAGCAGGGACAGCACCAGTACCCCCAGTGGTAGCACCAGCGCCAGCAGCACCTCCAGCTCCAGTACCCCCAGCAGCACCAGTAGCACCCCCAGCAGGACCGCCTCCAGTACCGCCAGCAGTACCCTCAGCGCCAACACCCTCAGCAGCTCCAGCTCCAGTAGTACCCGCAGGCCCAGCAGCTCCAGTACTCCCAGTACGAGCACCTCCGGGACCCGTGGCACCAGCACCCTCAGCAGCCGAAGAACCTCAGCTCCAGCAGCACGCCTCCAGCGCCGGGCAAACCACTCACGCACCTCCTGTGGAGAGAGTGGCTCCCGTCGAGACGGGGCACCCAGAGAACCTCCAGGCCCAGCACCGCCAGACGCCACACGAGCAGGCCCAGTTCCCTCAGGCTCCGCACCCCCAGGCTCAGCACCTCCAGGCGTAGCACCCCCAGGCTCAGCACCCCCAGTCGTAGCACCCCCAGGCTCAGCACCCCCAGAATCAGCACCCCCAGGCTCAGCACCCCCAGTCGTAGCACCCTCAGGCTCAGCACCCCCAGGCTCAGCACCCCCAGGCGTAGCACCCACACGCTCAGCACCCCCAGAGTCAGCACCCCCAGGCTCAGCACCCCCAGCAGCACCAGAGTCACCAGCGACCTCCACAGGCTCGACTGCGTCTACCTGGGACACACCTGAAGGGGCAGGACCCTGAGGGGGAAGGGGGTCTACCGGGGGGGGACCTGGCACAAGGAAGAGCGGAGGCGGGGGGAGGGACGGAGTGCGGTAGGGGAAGAGACGGTAGTAGGGGACCGACTCGTCAAACGTGACGTCCTGGGAGGACAAGACACGGCGAGAGGTGGGGTGGTAGAACTGCCACCCTGGCGCGTCAGGGGGGAAGCCAAGGAAGACGCAGGGAGCAGCACGAGGGGACAGCTTGTCCGTAGACAAGTCGCGGACAAACGCCCGAGATCCCCAGACACGGAACGCAGACGCATCGCCAACCTTCCCCGTCCACAGCAAAGCTGGGGAGGTCTCCGGCATGGAGACCCTGGGCTGAAGGTTGATCTAATGCGCCGCGTACCGAACCGCAAACGGCCACAGAAAATGGGGGGCAGCCGCATGCATCATGGACGTACGGGCGACGTCCATGACCATGCCAATGCGGCGCTCAGCAATCCCATTTTGCTGTGGAGAGTCCGGAAGCGTGAAGGTCTGGCGGATGCCTCGTGCACGACAGTAGGCTCGCAGAAGGCCAGAGGAGAACTCTCCGCCTCTGTCAGAGTGCAGACGCAGAACAGGAAAGTCCGAGCCGAAACTCTCTCTGAGCTGGAGACGAGCTGCGCAGATCCAGTCGATCAACATCTCAGTGACATCACCCTTGCTGCGCAAGGGGAAGACTGTAGTGTAACGCGAGTAGTCGTCAACCACCAGCAGGAAGTAGCGCTCGTGACCCTGTCCACGGACGCGGGCCGGGCCCCACACGTCCATGTGAAGCGTCTGCAGCGGGGCCTCTGTCGGAGGAAACTGGGAGGAGTGAGGGGCAGCACGCTGCCGCCCCTCGACACAGGGGACGCAGGTAGGGGCAGGCCCCGGAGGAAGGGGAGGGAGGGAGCGGGGAAGACCAGAGACAAGGACACGGGAGGCCATGCCTCGGAGACGAGGCAGGGAGGGGTGACCAAGGCGGTGGTGCCAGAGGAGAGTCTCGTGAGACAGGAGGCGACACGAGCAGGGGGCAGACTCAGGACCAGACCTGGACGCTGCAGCAAACACCTGACCTGACGCAGCTGCCTGACCAGACGCAGTGACTGAAGGAGACTCAGTGGTCAGTGTGTAAAGGCTCGACCCCGGCCGACGTGTAAACGTGGCCAAGTGTCGGCCCGTCCGAGCGTCCGTGCAGTGGGTCACACGCTGGCTCGCAGGAGTGAACTGGTGAACCCCCGCATCCTGTAGGTCAGCACCACTCACCAAGTTCGTAGAGAACGAGGTGAGGTAAAGACCAGACAGGGTGCCAGAGGGGGCCGCCGGACACGGGAGGACAGTGGAGAAGTGAGCAAGGACAGGACCCCCAGAGGGGTCTGCCAGAGAGACTGCAACTGGCCGACCAAGCGGCGTGAGTGTGGTGCGGTCTCGAAAGAAGGAGCGAGAAGCCCCCGAGTAAAGAGTGAAGGTGTGGGAGGCCGGAGCCGACGCAGTACCTGAGAGAGCAGACTCACCAGCACCTGAGGAAGCAGACGCACTGGCACCTAGAGCAGCAGCCTCGCTAGCACCTAGAGCAGCAGCCTCACCAGTACCTAGAGCAGCAGTCCCAATGCCCGGGTCGGGCGGAAAACACCAGTAACAGTCACCCTCATCACTAATAGTCACAGCATACATGGCAGCAAGAATAGCATCAAAGTCAAGGTCAAAGATAGCTACTCCCGCCCTAGACAGCTCACCCCAGCGAGGGATCTCAGTGGCCTCAGGGAACTGGTGACGCCAAGCGTCCGTCAGGCGGCCAAAGCACCCCACCCCGCTGGCGTGCAGCGTACCACTCACGAAGCTGCTGAGGGGGGGGGATCTCACGAGTGCGCTGCTGCTGCTGCTGCTGCTGCTGCTGCTGGCGCTGACCACCACCGGAGCCGACCCTCTGCGCAGCGCCACCCCGACCAGCTCCACCTCCTCCGCCGCCGCCTCCTCCACCGCCGCCACCTCCGCCACCTCCGCTCCCACCGCCACCGCCGCCGCCGCCTTCTCCTCCACTGCCGCCACCGACGCCCCCACCCCCGCCACCACCCCCACCGCCACCCCCACCCCCTCCGCCGCCTCCACCGCCGCCTCCACCGCCCCCGCTAGCTCCTCCAGCGCCCCTGCCCCCCTTGCCCTTGCCAGTGCGGCGTCTCCCGCTAGGGGCAGACGCCGCACCGACCGACTCAAGACCAACGAGGTCGGCCGCAGCAGCAGAGGCAACAGAGGGCAAGAGAGGAGAGGGGGAGCACCCCTCAAAGACAGGGGCACGAGGGTCACCACGAGAGGCTCCTACAGCGACTATGCTCTTCTCTGCTGCTAGGAGGCGCTCCTCGAGGAGATCAACGGTGAGGGTGGTGGGGCAAACAGAGAGAAAGTGGTCCCTGACCGGGCGGAGGGTGTCAGGGAGCCGGGTGACTACGTAGTAGAGGGTGATGTACATAGGGGGGGGGTTCTTGGCGCAGAACTCAGGAGGAAGGGCAGCGCGGTAGCGAGTGTCACTAGTGCGCAGGTGCGTAATGAGGTCAGCGACTGTGGGAAAAGTGGCGAGGTCAGGGAAGAGGTACGGCAGGATGAGGCGGCTAAGTGCAGCAGTGGTAGGGGAAGAGTAGCGTGCAACTACAGCGTCGTACAAGGTCTTAGCACTCTTGTACTGACTAAAGTGTGCACGCTCAGTGGTAGGCAAGTGGCGGCGCACAGCAAGACGGGCAGCAGCGTCGCGTGTGGCCCACTGTGAGCGAACAGTGGCGTCAGCATCAGCAGCAGGGGCAGAAGAGGCACCAGAAGTGAGGTCAAAGAGAGAGAGAGACCGTCTGCCCTGTCGCACTGTAGGAAAAGCTGCAGGTCATCTACCCAGACGTCAAAGTCAATGGCCCAACCCTCAGCGTCAAAAGCGAGGACACTGGGGGTAGCCATGACAGCAGTAGACTAGCAGCTGGAGCAGTAGGGTAAGGGCAGCGCAGTGGTAGAGGTGCCGCTCTTACCGGACAGGGTGGCTCGGGCGGCTCGGCAGCTCGGCGGCTTGGCAGCAACTGCAGCTTGGCGGCTCGGCGACTCGGCGGCTCGGGCGGCTCGGCGGCACGGCGGCTCGGCAGCAACTGGAGCTCGGCGGCTCAGGGACTCGGCGGCTCGGGCGGCTCAGGTGGTTCGGCGGCTCGGGCGGCTCGGGTGGCTCGGGCGGCTCGGCAGCAGCGGCGGCTCGGTAGATTGGCGGCTCAGCGGCGCCGGCGGCTCGGTGGTGATGGCGGGGCCGCGTGGGGACGGCGGCGGGGCCGGGTGGGGCGGCGACGAGGCCGCTGAGGGCGGCGGCGGGGCCACGAAGGGTGGCGACCGGCGCCTTAAGGGTGGGGCCGCAGGGTCGCAAGGGTGGGGCGACGGGGCCAGCAGAGGCGGCGCCGGGGCCGGGAAGGGCGGCGCCGGGGCTGGGAAGGGCGGCGCCGGGGCCGGGAAGGGTGGCGCCGGGGCTGCAAGGGTAGGCGACGGGGCCGCGAGGGCGGCGTGGAGGGGTCGCGAGGGCGGCTCGAGGAGGCCGCGAGGGCGGCGCGAAAGGGCCGCGAGGGCGGCGCGAAAGGGCCGCGAGGGCGGCGCGACGCGAGGGGACCGCGAGGGCGGCGCGACGGGGTCGCAAGGGCGACGCGACGGGGCCGCTAGGGAGGCGCGACGCGACGGGGCCGCTGAGGCGGCGCGACGGGGTCGTAAGGGCGGCGCGACGGGGCCGTGAGAGGGGAGCGCGACTCGGGCAGAGGCTGAGCGCGCTCCGGGCAGGAAAAAAAAGTTGGTGGGCCCTAGGAACAGTTCCCACAGGGGAACCTGCTCTATACCATGTGAAAATGAACGAGGAATGAAAAGACTAAGGGAAAGTTGGGTACAAGTACAAACCCTAGAAAGCTGTACCCCATATGTGCTACCCCACTATAGCCTACAGCAGCTAAGTCATATAAATCTGACATAAAAAATACTCGGAACTCAAATAAACACACATGAAAAATCATGACAGAAAACACAAACAGTCATGAACGAACATGATCGTACATGATCGTACATGATCGCTCATGAACACACATGAACGTACACGAACAGTCATGAATGCAACATCATAGAAATGCACATAACTTATGAACCACTAAGGCGATTCGCAAACCGTAAACGCCAAAATGAAAAGCACACAAATGCGCATTCCACACAACCCAAATTACCTGAAAACAAAATACTTCACCTTGCTCGACGAATAGGCAACTGGTTGACGCGCAAATTACATTTTGCACCCAACAGATTGATCCTAGGGAAGGGTTACAGGCATGTTGGCCTGGGGGGTTATGGGCGCACGGACTCGCTACACAAAAAAAAACCTTTTATCCCAATAGTATAGTGGTTGGGATTCTGACACGGTATCAGAGCAAATGTCTCGGGTTCGAATCCCAGTGTGTGCACCTCGTGCATCCTAGTGCAGGGGGGTGTCAGAGGTCCACTGAAGATCCCCAATTGATAATAGGGAAGGGTTACAGGCACGTTGGCCTGGGGGGTTATGGGCGCATGGACTTGCTACACAAAAAAAACATTTTTCTCCCAATGGTCTAGTGGTTGGGATTCTGACACAATGTTATGGTCGAACAGTGTATTTAATGTAATCAGACCATGCAGAACAATTCGTCTGGAAAATCAGACATAGCTCCGACTTGTCTGGAAAAACAGACCCAAAAAACTGCCCGTCTGAATGTCAGACGAAACTTTTTTTGTTTTTGTTTTTGATTTTGTTTTTTTTTTTTCAGAAGGGCCTAAATCCAAGCAAGAGCCCTGGCTGGGCCCTACTAGTACGGACTTCTAACTGGTCTGGGTGCCGGCAAACGCCATACGCAATCGCATGATTATTGTCAAATGTTGTAGTCTTAGTGATGAGTTATAAGGGGTACAACTGTTAGGGTTAGGTTTATGTACCCCAACCAACCTTAGTCAAACGAACACTTTCATTCTTGACATGGTATCACGTAGGTTAGGATCCTGTGGGATCCCGCTTGAGCTTCTCGCGCCCGTTGCACGTAGTCTACCGTTCCCGTTGTGCCTGTTTCGTCCCGTAGCGCCTCTTGTGGCCGTTCGTACCATCCTGTAGCGCCCTATGTTGTATTTGTCTAGCCTGCAGTGGGGTACTCTATAGCGAGTACAGCCCAATCTAGGGTTTCCTATATGTACTCAATTGCTTGCTAGTGCAACACCCTTTTTCTTGTTCTAAACTATTCCTCGTTCTTCTGACATGGTATCAGAGCCTGTCCTTCCTTGGCCTGTGGGCCCACCAACCTGCTTCCGCTGCTACTCGTTCTGTCGCACGCCCCGTGGCGTGCGACGTAGCGGTTTACTCTCTGGCGCGCGCTCCGAGGCGCGCGGCCCCTTTTCTTCTTGGCGCGCCGGCCCCGCTGGACCTGCGCGCCGCACCCCGTCGACCCTCGCGTCGCCTCAGGGGACCCGCGCGCCACCCCCGTCGACCCTCGCGTCGCCCCCGGGGACTCGCGCGCCACCCCTGGAGCCGTGCGCGACCCCCCCGCTGCCTCGTCGCGGCGCCCAGGGGAGCCGCGCGCGGCCCCTCGCTGCCCTGTGGTGGCGTCCTGGGGGCCGCGCGCCTTCCCCCTCGCCGTCCCCCGCGCTCCTACCCCGTGCCACCCGTTTTAGGGTTTGGGGGTGGGGAGTGTGGGGGTGGCGGTTGTGGGGGTGCCGGTTGTGTGCGCCGTCCCCTACTCCTCCTCCTCCTCCGTCTCCCGCTGCTGCAGCTGCCGCTCAGGGGGGTGGGTGTGTGGGAGCCGAAGGAGTGGTGCTAAGGGGGTGACGTGGGAGTGGAGCTAGGGGTAAAGCAAGGGGTGTGTGAAAAGGGGGTTGGGACAGTTTGTGGAGGTTGAGCGGAGATAGCAGTCGTGTCGCCAGCAGCACCAGTAGTCCGGAGGCTACAATCTCCGGTAGTCGCCAGTCGCCTGTGGGTCAGTTGCTCCAGTCAGGAGGCTACAATCTCCGCGGAGCCAGTTACTCCTGTAGTCCGGGCCATTGCTTCGGTAGCCACTGAGCCAACAGCTCCTGTGTGTCTGCAGCTTCCGCCGTCGCCTCCCATCTCCTCTCCTCTCACAGTCCCTCCTCCTCTTCACATGCCCTCTGTGACTACCTCTAGCTTTACTTGTGCTTGTGAACTATTCTATGACTGCGTGCTCTGCTGATTACACCCCACTTTGGCTATGGGGGTGTGTCAGAATGTTGTATTTGTCTAGCCTGCAGTGGGGTACTCTATAGCGAGTACAGCCCAATCTAGGGTTTCCTATATGTACTCAACTGCTTGCTAGTGCAACACCCTTTTTCTTGTTCTAAACTATTCCTCGTTCTTCTGACACTAAGCACTTGCCCGTTTCGTCACGAAGCGCCCGTAGCGCCTGTAGTGCCCTTAGCGCTTGCCCGTTCCGTCTCGAAGCGCCCGCAGCGCCTATAGCGGCCTTAGCGCCTGCCCGTTTCGTCACGAAGCGCCCGTAGCGCTCGTAGTGCTCGTCGCACGCACCTTCCTGCCCCTTGTTTCCTGCCCCTGCCCGTCCTGTCCCCTGCCTGTCCCGTCGCGTCCCCTGCCCGTCCCGTCCCCTGCCCGTCCCGTCCCCTGCCCGTCCCGTCCCCTGCCCGTCGCGTCCCCTGCCCGTCGCGTCGCGCTGTCCTTTGAAAGAATGAGGAAAAGGAATGCACTAGGAAACTGGTGGGTACAAGTAGGAAAACCTAAAAGTGTTGTACCCCATATTGTCTACCCCACTACAGCCTACACAGACTATAGCATATAAGTTTGACACACCCCCATAGGCAAAGTGGGGGAGAACAAGAGGTCACAAGACCAGTCAAGCAAAACAAAGCAAGCTCAGGGTGGATCACAACGTCACCACACATTCCGAGCACAAGTTCAAGGCCACAAGGCCAGTTCACATGCAAGATCATATATAAAGGTAAACAAGCAAGGGCAGGTATAGAAAGATCACAGTACAAGCAAGGTCAAGAAGTCAGCAAGTGAGGCCAAGTAGGCACAAGACCTAGCATCGTACAGCAGCGCTGATGATCACAAGGCAGAAGTGCCTTGGTAAAGATATCAGCCATGTTGGCCTGAGAGGCCACGTAAGCAAGGCGCAGCTGACCACGCTGCTGCAGCTCACGAGCAAGGAAGTAGCGAAGAGCAATGTGCTTCGTTCTGTGCTCCAGTCTGTGCTCCCGACACAAGGCCAGCATGGCCTTGTTGTCTACGTACAGAACTGGAGGAGAACGAGGCGGCTCTCCTAGGTCAGTCAGCAGGTAGGTGAGCCAGCGTAGCTCCTGTGCAGCCATGGCCCCCGCGTAGATCTCAGCCTCACAACTGGAGCCGAGAACAGAAGACGAGCGGGTAGACCGCCACGAAACAGAGCCGGAACCAAGGCTGAAGGTGTAACCCTGTGACGACCGCTGCGTAGCCTGGTCGTCAGCCCAAGAAGCGTCTGCATGACCTGTGAGGACCACTGAACGCCGCCCTCCAAGCACTAGCCCCATGCCCGACGTACTGCACAAGTAGCGCAACACCCTCTTCGCTGCAGCCATGTGCTCTGGTCGGTGTCTCCCAGGAGCAACATAGCGTGCCAAGATGCTAAGAGGGTATGCAAGGTCAGGTCGAGTGCAGGTCATCAGGTACATGAGGCAGCCAACAAGCTCTGGGTACGGGCCACTCGGCTCTACGGACTCATCCGAAGGCAGAGCTGAGAGCGAGTGGCGAGTAGACAGAGGAGTGGCCTGAGGCGAGGAGTACGTGAAGTCGAAGCGCTGAAGGACCTGCTGCACCATGTGTGACTGAGTCAGGGTAATGGTGCGCTGTGCTCTGTCCCGGGTGATCTGCAAGCCAAGGTAGCTGCGCAGTTCTCCCAGGTCTGTGCACGTGTGTCTCTTCTGCAGCTCGGACTTCACGTGGGCGAGTCCAGCAGTGTCAGCAGTGGCAAAGACCAAGTCGTCGACGTACACGAGGATGTAGAACGGCGGCAAAGAGGTGTCGGTGCGCAGAAACAGCGACGGGTCGGCAGTAGAAGGAGCAAACCCAAGAGCCGCAAGTGTAGTCCTCAGTGTGTCGTGCCACTCACGGGGCGCCTGGCGGAGACCGTAGACTGGCCGCCGGAGGCTCCACTGGGTACCAGGAGGAAACGACCCAGTGAAGCCAGGTGGGCGGCGCAGCCAAATCTCCTCGTGCAGGCTGCCTTGCAAGAAAGCTGTGCTGAAGTCAAGAGAGTGAAGCTCGTAGTCGCGCTGAGCGGCTATGTGCAGCAGCACCCGAAGAGTGGTCATCTTCGGGGTGGGAGAGAAGGTCTGAAAGTAGTCAACTCCCTGCCGCTGACTGAAGCCTCGAGCCACGTAACGCGCCTTGAAGACAGGCGGAGAACCCAGCGGCCGCTTCACCCTGAAAATCCACATGCCACTGACGATGTTCGCCCCAGGTGGGGGAACCTCGTCAACGTAGGTGCCTGTGGACTTCCAGGAAGCCATCTCTGCGTCCATGGCTGACTGCCACTGTGTGGAGTAGGGACCCTCGATCGCCTCAGCGTACGATCGAGGAGTCGGGATGTCTGGTGCATCCGGGTCTCCCTCAGGGGCAATCAGCATGGACATGAGATGAGGCAAAGTAGTAGCAAAACACTGGAACTCCTCCTGCCTGTCCTCGAGGACGTCCGTGCTAAGAGCACACTCACCCCCGACGGACGGAGGACAGACAGACTCAGACTCAGCAACAAGACTAGCGGCGTAGTCTAGACGACAGTGAGCAGCAAAGTCGACAAGCTCAGCAACCAAGGCAGACGCGGCAGTGGACTCAAAGGAAGGGTCAGTGACAACAGTAGCCAGGAGACGCGTGACAGTAGGACTGGCAGCACGAAGAGAGTCAGACTCCGGGTCAGCAAGAACAGGAAGAGAGGACTCCGGAGGAGACGGCAAAGGGACACGCTGCGGAGCAGTGGAAGGACGCAGTGCCATCTGGTGCGTGCCCGGGACCGCAGGAGGACGCTGACGCGGAACACGACGACTAGTGCGAGCAGCACGAACAGGCGACGCAGGACGAGACGCAGGCGCACGACGCTCAGCAAGACCTCCAGTGGGACCAGTGTAGGGAGAAGGAGCAGGCAGTGGGGAGGCGGGCTGTAACTGTGACTGCGACTGGTCAGGCTGTGGACACTCTAAGGGAGGAGCAGGACCAGTAGAAGAGGGGAGACCAAGAACCTGCTCAAGGAGCGGAACGAAGTACGGCCGCGGCCGCGCAGCGCCTCCAGAAACAGCAGGGACAGCACCAGTACCCCCAGCGGCAGCACCAGCGCCAGCAGAACCTCCAGCTCCAACACCCCCAGCAGCTCCAGCTCCAGCAGCTCCAGCAGCACCTACTCCAGCGGGACTGCCAGCTCCAGCACCGCCAGCAGCTCCAGCACCAGGAGCACCTCCAGGCCCAGCAGCTCCAGTACCCCCAGCAGTACCAGCAGCTCCAGTACCTCCAGCAGCACCAGCAGCACCTCCAGCAGGACCAGCGCCAACAGCTCCAGCAGCACCCCCAGTCCCAGCAGCTCCAGTACCGCCAGTACGAGCACCTCCAGGACCAGAGGCTCCAGCACCTCCAGCGCCGACCCCAGGGTCAGCAGCAACACCAACTCCAGTAGGCACAGCGCTCTCAGCTCCAGCTCCAGTAGCACCACGGAGGCTGCGACAGTACTGAGAGTACCACTCACGCAGCTGCTGGGAAGAGAGAGCGCCCCCAGGCGCAGCACCCCCAGGCTCAGGACCTCCAGACCCAGCACCACCAGGGACAGCACCCCCAGGCTTAGCACCTGCAGTCTCTGCACCCCCACGCTCAGCACCCGCAGTCTCCGCACCCCCAGGCTCTGCACCCCCAGTCTCCGCACCCCCAGGCTCAGCACCCCCAGGCTCAGCACCTCCAGACCCAGCACCACCAGGCTCAGCACGCTCAGTACCTCGCGCAGGACCAGAGTCGACATCTACCTCGACAGGCTCGACCGGGTCTACCTGGGAAACACCTGAGGGAGCAGGAACCTGGGGAGGCAAGGGGTCTACCAAGGCAGCACCTGGCGTGAGGAAGAGCGGCGGAGGGGGGAGCGGGGCAGTGCGGTAGGGGAAGAGACGGTAGAAGGGGACCGACTCGTCAAACGTGACGTCCTGGGAAGACAGAACACGGCGCGAGGTGGGGTGGTAAAACTGCCAACCAGGCGCGTCAGGGGGGGAGCCAAGGAAGACGCAGGGAACAGCACGGGGGGACAGCTTGTCCGCAGACAAGTCGCAGACAAAAGCCCGAGATCCCCAGACACGAAACGCAGACGCATCGCCAACCTTCCCCGTCCACCGCAGAGTAGGGGAGGTCTCCGGCAAGGAGACCCGGGGCTGAAGGTTGATCTGATGCGCCGCGTACTGAACCGCGAACGGCCACAGAAAATGGGGAGCAGCCGCATGGATCATGGACGTACGAGCGACGTCCATGACCATGCCAATGCGGCGCTCAGCAATCCCATTTTGCTGTGGAGAGGCCGGAAGCGTGAACGTCTGGCAGATGCCCTGTGCACGACAGAAGGCTCGCAGAAGGTCAGAGGAAAACTCACCTCCTCTGTCGGAGTGCAGACGCAGGACAGGAAAGTCCGAGCCGAAACTCTCTCTGAGCTGGAGACGAGCTGCGCGGATCCACTCGATCAACACCTCAGTGACCTCACCCTTGCTGCGCAAGGGGAAGACTGTGGTGTAACGCGAGTAGTCGTCAACCACCAGCAGGAAGTAACGCTCGTGACCCTGTCCACGGACGCGGGCTGGGCCCCACACGTCCATGTGAAGCGTCTGCAGCGGAGCCTCTGTCGGAGGAAACTCGGAGGAGTGAGGAGCGGCGCGCTGCCGCCCCTCGACGCAGGGAACGCAGGTGGGGGCAGGCCCCGGAGGAAGAGAAGGGAGGGACCGGGGGAGACCCGAGACAAGGAAACGAGAGGCCATGCCTCGGAGACGAGGCAGGGAGGGGTGACCAAGGCGGTGGTGCCAGAGGAGAGTCTGGTGAGACAGGAGACGACACGAGCAGGGGGCAGTCTCAGGACCAGACCTGGACGCTGCAGCAAACACCTGACTCGACGCAGCTACCTGAGGAGACTCAGTAGTCAGTGTGTACAGGCTCGACCCCGGCTGACGGGTAAACGTGGCCAAGTGTCGGCCCGTCCGAGCACACGTACAGTGGGTCACTCGCTGACGCGCAGGAGTGAACTGGTCAACCCCTCCATCCTGTAGGTCAGCACCACTCACCAAGTTTGTAGAGAACGAGGGGAGGTAAGGACCTGACAGGGAGCCAGAAAGGGCCGCCGGACACGGTAAGACAGTGGAGAAGTGGGCAAGGACAGGACCCCCAGAGGGGTCTGCCAGGGAGACTGCAACCGGCCGACTGAGCGGCGTGAGTGTGGTGCGATCTCGAAAGAAGGAGCGGGAAGCACCCGAGTCAAGGGTGAAGGTGTGTAAAACCTGAGCCGACGTGGTACCTGAGAGAGCAGACTCACCAGCACCTGGGGCAGCAGACTCACCAGCACCTGGAGGAGTAGACGCACTAGCACCTAGAGCAGCAGCCTCACCAGCACCTAGAGCAGCAACCTCAATGCCCAGGTCAGGCGGAACACACAGGTAACAGTCACCCACATCACTAGTAGGCAATGCATACATGGAAGTGAGGATAGCATCATAGTCAAGAGCATAGATATCTACCCTCTGCCTAAGCAGCTCCACCCATTCGGGGAGCTCAGCGGCGTCGCCAAACTCCGTACGCCAGGCGTCGCTCAGACGGGCGAAGCAGCGGGACTCTGCGTGACCAAACGTCCCGCAAGGCTGACCAGTCCGAGCACCAGTGCGAATGACGTACGGACAGCGAGCAGTACTCCGTGACCCTCCGAGCGTACCACCCACGAAGCTGCTGGGGCGAAAGGACCGCGCGTGGACTACGCTGCAGCTGCACCTGGCCACTACAAGCAGCTCCCGAACTACTCACGCCAGAACGACTCTCACTACGGCCACCCCGACAACCCCAAGTAGCGTACCACTCACGAAGCTGTTGGGGCGTGAGGGACTCACGCGGACGTCGCTGGAGCTGCATCTGGCCACCGCCTGGGGCAGCAGGAGCAGTGGTATCCGCAGTGGCACCAGTAGCAGTGCGGCCACCCCTACAACCCCAACTAGCGTACCACTCACGAAGCTGATGGGGGGCGAGGGACTCACGCGGACGGCGCTGGAGCTGCATCTGGCCACGCCAGGAGCAGCAGTAGCAGTAGAAAGAGCAGTAGTAGCAAGAGCAGCAGTAACAGCAGTAACAGCAGAGCTCACCAGTGGCAAGAAGGGCAGGAGTACGACAGCGGCAATGGTGAGGCCGCTACCACCGCAGGGCGAGGGCTCCGCGGCTGCTGCAGGGACTGCTGCTCGAGAGGCCAGGGGCGACTGCTGCAGGGGCGGCTGCTCCAGGGGCCAGGGGCAGCTGCTCCATGGGCCAGGGTGCCGCGGCGGGCAGGGGCGGCGGCGGCTGACACGGCAGCGGCGGCGGCGGCTGCTGGTGTCGGCGGCGGCGGCAGCGGCTGCTGCTGTCGGCGGCGGCGGCTGCTGCTGTCAGTGGTGGCGGCGGCTGCTGCGGCCGGGGCAGGGGCGGCGGCGGCGGACACGGCAGCGGCGGCGGCGGCTGCTGCCGTCGGCGGCGGCGGCGGCAGCTGCTGTCGGCGGCGGCGGCGGCTGCTGCGGCCGGGGCAGGGGCGGCGGCGGCTGAGAAGGGGCCGCGGGGCCGCGAGGGGCCGTGAGAGGGGCCGCAAGGGGCCGCGAGGGGCCGCGAAGGGGCCGTGAGGGGCCGCGAGAGGGGCCGCGAGGGGCCGCGAGGGGCCGCGAAGGGCCACGAGGGAGCCGTGAGAGGGGCGGCAGCGGCTGAGAAGGGGCCGCGGGGCCGCGAGGGGCCGTGAGAGGGGCCGCGAGGGGCCGCGAGGGGCCGCGAGGGGCCGCGAGGGGCCGCGAAGGGGCCGCGAGGGGCCGTGAGAGGGGTCGCGAGGGGCCGCGAGGGGCCGCAAGGGGCCGCAAGGGAGCCGCGACGGGGCCGCGAGGGGCCGTGGGAGGGGCCGCGAGGGGCCGCGAGGGAGCCGCGAAGGGGCCGCGAGGGGCCGTGAGAGGGGCCGCGAGGGAGCGGCTAAGGGGCCGCGAGGGGCCGTAAGAGGGCGCGACGGGCCGCTAAGGGCAGGGGACGCGATGGGAGGGCAGGCACACGGGGCGCGACTAGGGCAGGGGCGAAGCGCGCTCCGGGCAGGAAAAAAAAATTTCGATTTTCGGTGGGCCCTAGGAAACGTTCCCACTAGGGAACCTGCTCTATACCATGTGAAAGAATGAGGAAAAGGAATGCACTAGGAAACAGGTGGGTACAAGTAGGAAAACCTAAAAGTGTTGTACCCCATATTGTCTACCCCACTACAGCCTACACAGACTATAGCATACAAGTTTGACATGTCCCTCCCGTCCCCTGCGCGTCGCGCTGCCCGTCCGTCCCGTCCCCTACGCATCGCGCTGCCCGTCCGTCCCGTCCCCTGCGTGTCGCGCTGTCCGTCCGTCCCGTCCTCTGCGCGTCGCGCTGCCCGTCCCGTCGCGTTTCGTCCCCTGCCCGTCGCGTCTCGTCCCCCCCTCCCGTCGAGTCGCCCCCAGCCCGTCGCGTCGTGCCCTGCTGTCCCGTCGAGTCGCGTCCTACCCGCCCCGTCGCGTCGTGCCCTGCTGTCCCGTCGCATCGCGCCTTCCGCTCAATCTGCCGCGCCCTGCTCGGACCCTCTAGGCGTTTAGGGTTTCGGCAGCAGCAGTATCCACCTCTACGCTTCCGCTATAGCGACCCCTAGGGTCGTGCGCTTTGACGCTGAGGGTAGGCCACTCGAGTTCTCGGTCTCGCTCCTGTGTGCGCGCCGCCTCCTAGAGAGCCAGGTTCAGGCACACGAGACTTTGTGGCCGCACGCTTCTGGTGACCTTCCTGAGCCCGCTAGCCCTGCACCCTTAGCAGCTGACCCCACACCTACAGATAGTGACCGTTATGCGCGCGAGCATGCTGCCGTGACCGCGTGGAAGTCACGTGACGCTGCGGCCTGCATCGCCCTCAGCAGCCTCCTCCCTGATTCTGAGGAGCGCACTTCACTCAGGTTCGCACGGCTAGTGAGTTCCTGACTACAATCAAGGCCCGCTACGCTACTCCCACCACTGTCTCTCTTGGTTGCTTGTTCCTTTTGTTCCTCTTTCCTGACCTCGCCTCGTTTGAGCACACTACTGACTTGATCACGCATCTGCGTTCGCTCGATTATAGCTACCGTGCTGCTTGCACTGACGCACAGCTTGCACTGCTCCCTCTCCCTATGGCTATTACTATCTACTTCATCGCCACTAGCCTCCCTAACCGCCTTTCCTCGGTTCGTGACGCGCTTCTTCTGAAGCACCCTAGCGAGCTCACTATCGAGGTCCTTGAGTCGGCTCTCAAGGACGTCGAGAGCAACCTCCGCTCGGTAGCCTCCGCCTCTGGTGCTGTGCCCCCTCCACTGTTTCACGGGTGCACTGTTCCTCAGCTGCCCACCTTTACTGCCTCCCTCGCCACTGCCGCTACTGACGTGACCGCATCTGCTGTTACGACTTCTTTGTGGTCTCGGGGTAGGAGTGGCAGGAGGGGCAATCAGGGTGCGTGCGGAGGCGGTGGAGGTGGTGGGGGTGACGTGGCGAGCGGCGGCGGCGGGAGTGCAGGGGCTGGAGGAGCGCCTCGTGCAGCAGCCGGTGACTCCCCTGCTGCAGCTGGTGGAGGTGACGCCCGGGTTCGTCAGCCACCTACTGGTCTGCCAGCCGCAGGGGGTGGAGCAGCGGCATGGTACCTGACTCAGCGATAGCAGCAGCAGCAGCAGCCCCTCCCCTCACATCAGCCACAGCAGCAGTAGCGGCAGCAGCAGGTTTCGGGGCAGGGGTCAGAACAGCGTCAGCTGCAGCGCGGTGTCGTCCACCCTCCCTGAACCTATTACGTTCTGACAGGTGCCCGCCGCGGCCAGCCTTGTAGCCGCAGCCATCCACCGGGTCAGTGTTTTGCTTAGCTTACTGACACGGTTCGGTTGGCCTACGGCATTGACGGCCCTGCCCCTGACTAGCTTCCCCTTGTTCAGACGTACGGCTCCGCTGTGTGGGGCATGTCGGTTTCTCAGTTGGTTGATCTCTTAGGAACTCCTCATGCTATGTATGTTGTTGTTGACTCTAGTGCTTCTGACTATGTTTATTCAAGTGTTGTTAGCTTAGGTGCTAGTCTTGCTGAGGTTCCTGTTGCTAGTGTAGGTACTTGTGTAGACACTAGTCCAGGAGCTGCTCTGGATGACGCTTCGCTTTCTTTCACTCTGGACCCCGGAGCTTCGCACTGCTTCTTCCGCGACGGCACGACACTTACCCCACTTCCTACACCGGTCTTTGTAGCACTGGCTGATCCCACTTCGGGACCAGTCACCGCTCGCTACACTACTACGCTTCCATGCCCGGCTGTTCCCTCCGGTTCTCTGACCGGCTTCCACGTCCCCTCATTCTCGAGGAACTTGGTGGGCGTGAGGCTGCTCGTGAGTCAGCACGTGAGTGTGTGGATTGAGCCTTATGGCGAGACTGCGGTTTGTGTCCACGGAGACACGTACGCACCTCTCGCCACCTTTACCGCTGAGCCGGGCTCTGGTCTCTACACACTTCACACTGGCCCCCGAGGGCAGCAGCAGCCGCTACTGCCCCCGACCCCTGTCACTGCCCCCCATCAGGTTCCCGCGTCTAACCAGGCTGCCGCTGTTAGAAGAAAATGTTGTCATGAGCAACAAAATGTCTGCGCTGGGATTCGAACTCGTGACCTTCAAATCTGTCCTGAAAGTGTCTCAGGACAGATTCAGGACAGTTTCTGCTGAGGCGCTGGTTATGGTGCACACGAGTTTCGAACTGGAGACCTTTCGATTCAAGTGTCCCGAAAGTGTCTTGTCAGGACAGATTGGGGACAGTTTGGCGAAATCGATCTCGGGTCTCGTTCGGTTTGAAACTCGGCATCGAAGTGTCGAAGTCAACGGAATTCGCACGGGAGTTACAGCCGGTGGTCGACGAAATTCTTGTCGCGGAAATTCTCGTCTACGGAATTCCAGTCAATGGAATTCGCTCGGCGCAAATCAAGGCTCCGAATTTCGCGTCGACGAAATTCAACGTGCGACCCGGGTCGACACTTTCTTGTGTGCTTTTATTTTGTAATGCGTCATAGTATAGAACCAGAGAGCACAAACCAGAAATCAACCAAGTCATTATCACTGCAATGTTTGTGTGTATCTCTGGCTATAGTGGACCGTTTCCTGCAATCTTTGGTGCATTGGAATCGTGCTTTCAAGCTCTATCAAGCTGCTATAGTAGTGGAATTCTACTTGGTATCAAAGCTGCGTTATCTGCGTCGATCCAACTAGCGGCTCGATTCCGTCCTTGTCAGATTTATATGACATAGCTACTGTAGGCTATAGTGGGGTAGCACATATGGGGTACAGTTTTCCTAGGGTTTGCATTTGTACCCAACTTTCCCTTAGTCATTCCATTCCTCGTTTCTTCTCATGGTATCGAGCAGGTTCCCTAGTGGGAACGATTCCTAGGGCCCACCACCACGAATTTTTTTTTTTTTTCCTGCCCGGAGCGCGCTTCGCTCCGGCCCGAGTCGCGCCCGTCGTGCCGCCCTTACGGCCCGTCGCGCCCGTCGCGCCGTCCTTACGGCCCCTCGTGCCGCCCCTTACGGCCCCTCGCGCCGTCCCTTACGGCCCCTCGCGCGGCCCCTTACGCCCTCCGCGGCCCCGCCACCTACCTGTGCGGCCCCGCCACCTACCTGTGCGGCCCCGCCACCTACCTGTGCGGCCCCGCCACCTACCAGCGGCCCCGCCACCTACCTGCGGCCCCGCCACCTACCTGCGGCCCCGCCACCTACCAGCGGCCCCGCCACCTACCTGCGGCCCCGCCACCTACCTGCGGCCCCGCCACCTACCAGCGGCCCCGCCACCTACCTGCGGCCCCGCCACCTACTAGCGGCCCCGCCACCTACCTGCGGCCCCGCCACCTACCTTTGCGGCCCCGCCGCCTCCTCTCAGCGGCCCCGCCGCCTCCTCCCAGCGGCCCCGGACGCCGCCCTCTCAGGGGCCCCGCCGAGCCGCCCAGCAGCCGAGCCGCCCAGCCGCCGACCCGCCGAGCCGCCCAACAGCCGAGCCGCCGAGCCGCCCAGCAGCCGAGCCGCCGAGCCGCCCAGCAGCCGAGCCGCCGAGCCGCCCAGCAGCCGAGCCGCCGAGCCGCCCTGCAGCCGAACCACCCGAGCCGCCCTGTCCGGTAAGAGCAGCGCCTCTTTCACAGCACTGCCCTCACCCTACTGTTTGCGCTGCTAGTCTACTGCTGTCATGGCTACCCCTAGTGTCCTCGCTTTTGACGCTGAGGGTCGGGCCATTGACTTTGACGTCTGGATAGATGACCTGCAGCTTTTCTTACAGTGCGACAGAGCAGACGGCCTCTCCCTCTTTGACCTCACTTCTGGTGCCTCTCCTGCCCCCGCTGCTGATGCTGACGCCACTGTTCGCTCACAGTGGGCCACGCGCGATGCTGCTGCACGTCTTACTGTGCGTCGCCACCTGCCTACCTCTGAGCGTGCGCACTTTAGCCAGTACAAGAGTGCGCAGACCTTGTACGACGCTGTAGTTGCGTGCTACTCCTCCCCTGCCACTGCTGCACTGAGCCGCCTCATGCTACCGTACCTCTTCCCTGACCTTGCTGCCTTTCCCACAGTCGCTGACCTCATTACGCACCTCCGCACTAGTGACACTCGCTACCGCGCTGCGCTTCCTACTGAGTTCTGCGCCAAGAACCCCCCCCCCATGTACATCACCCTCTACTACATAGTCACCCGGCTCCCTGACTCCCTTCGCGTAGTCAGGGACAACTTCCTCTCAGTTTGCCCCACCACTCTCACCGTTGACCTCCTCGAGAAGTCCCTCCTAGCAGCAGAGAAGAGCATAGTAGCTGTAGGAGCCTCTCGTGGTGACCCTCGCACCCCCATCTTTGAGGGGTGTTCCCCCTCCCCCCTTTTGCCCTCTGTTGCCTCTGCTGCTGCGGCCGACCTCGTTGGGCTTGAGTCGGTCGGTGCGGCGTCTACCCCTAGCGGGAGACGCCGCCCTGGCAAGGGCAAGGGGGGCAGGGGCACTGGAGGAGCTAGCGGGGGCGGTGGAGGCGGCGGTGGAGGCAGTGGAGGGGGTGGGGGTGGCGGTGGGGGTGGTGGTGGGGGTGGAGGTGTCGGTGGCGGCGGTGGAGGCGGAGGCGGCGGCGGCGGTGGCGGTGGGAGCGGAGGTGGCGGCGGTGGAGGAGGCAGCGGCGGAGGAGGTGGAGCTGGTCGGGGTGGCGCTGCGCAGAGGGTCGGCTCCGGTGGTGGTCAGCGCCAGCAGCAGCAGCAGCAGCGCAGTCGTGACATTCCCCCTCCTCAGCAGCTCCGTGAGTGGTACGCTGCACGCCAGCGGGGTGGGGGTACTGGTCCGTGCACCTACGTCCTACGCACCGGCGACCGCGCGGGTGACCAGTGCGGGGGTGCGCACTCCACCCAGCGCTGCTTTGGCCGCCTGACGGACGCTTGGCGTCACCAGTTCCCTGAGGCCACTGAGATCCCCCGCTGGGGTGAGCTGTCTAGGGCGGGTGTCGCTGTCTTTGACCTTGACTTTGATGCTATTCTTGCTGCCATGTATACTGTGACTATTAGTGATGAGGGTGACTGTTACCGGTGTTTTCCGCCCGACCCGGGCATTGAGACTGCTGCTCTAGGTACTGGTGAGGCTGCTGCTCTAGGTGCTAGCGAGGCTGCTGCTCTAGGTGCGTCTGCTCCCTCAGGTGCTGGTGAGTCTGCTCTCTCAGGTTCTGCGTCGGCTTCGGCCTCCCACACCTTCACCCTTGACTCGGGGGCTTCTCGCTCCTTCTTTCGAGACCGCACCACACTCACGCCGCTTGGCCGGCCAGTTGCGGTCTCTCTGGCAGACCCCTCTGGGGGTCCTGTCCTTGCTCACTTCTCCACTGTCCTCCCGTGTCCAGCGGCCCCCTCTGGCACCCTGTCTGGTCTTTACCTCCCCTCGTTCTCTACGAACTTGGTGAGTGGTGCTGACCTACAGGATGCGGGGGTTCACAAGTTCACTCCTGCGAGTCAGCGGGTGACCCACTGCACGGACGCTCGGACTGGCCGACACCTGGCCACGTTTACCCGTCGGCCGGGGTCGAGCCTGTACACCCTGACCACTGCGTCTCCTACAGTCACTGCGTCTGGTCAGGTAGCTGCGTCGGGTCAGGTGTTTGCTGCAGCGTCCAGGTCTGGTCCTGAGTCTGCCCCCTGTTCGTGTCGCCTCCTGTCTCACGAGACTCTCCTCTGGCACCACCGCCTTGGTCACCCCTCCCTGCTTCGTCTCCGAGGCATGGCCTCCCGTGTCCTTGTCTCTGGTCTTCCCCGGTCCCTCCCTCCCCTTCCTCCGGGGCCTGGCCCTACCTGCGTCCCCTGTGTCGAGGGGCGGCAGCGGGCTGCCCCTCACTCCTCCCAGTTTCCTCCGACAGAGGCCCCGCTGCAGACGCTTCACATGGACGTGTGGGGCCCGGCCCGCGTCCGTGGACAGGGTCACGAGCGCTACTTCCTGCTGGTGGTTGACGACTACTCGCGTTACACCACAGTCTTCCCCTTGCGCAGCAAGGGTGATGTCACTGAGGTGTTGATCGACTGGATCCGCGCAGCTCGTCTCCAGCTCAGGCAGAGCTTCGGCTCGGACTTTCCTGTTCTGTGTCTGCACTCTGACAGAGGTGGAGAGTTCTCCTCTGGCCTTCTGCGAGCCTACTGTCGTGCACGAGGCATCCGCCAGACCTTCACGCTTCCGGACTCTCCACAGCAAAATGGGATTGCTGAGCGCCGCATTGGCATGGTCATGGACGTCGCCCGTACGTCCATGATGCATGCGGCTGCCCCCCATTTTCTGTGGCCGTTTGCGGTTCGGTACGCGGCGCATCAGATCAACCTTCACCCCAGGGTCTCCATGCCGGAGACCTCCCCAGCCTTGCTGTGGACGGGGAAGGTTGGCGATGCGTCTGCGTTCCGTGTCTGGGGATCTCGGGCGTTTGTCCACGACTTGTCTGCGGACAAGCTGTCCCCTCGTGCTGCTCCTTGCGTCTTCCTTGGCTTCCCCCCTGACGCGCCAGGGTGGCAGTTCTACCACCCCACCTCTCGCCGTGTTCTGTCCTCCCAGGACGTCACGTTTGACGAGTCGGTCCCCTACTACCGCCTCTTCCCCTACCGCACTCCGTCCCTCCCCCCGCCACCGCTCTTCCTTGTACCAGGTCCCCCCCCGGTAGACCCCCTCCCCCCTCAGGGTCCTGCCCCTTCAGGTGTGTCCCAGGTAGACGCAGTCGAGCCTGTCGAGGTTACTAGTGACTCTGGGGGTGCTGAGCGTGTGGGTGCTACGCCTGGGGGTGCTGAGCCTGAGGGTGCTACTACTGGGGGTCCTGAGCCTGGGGGTGCTGAGCCTGGGGGTGCTGCTGCTGGGGGTACTGAGCCTGGGGGTGCTGAGCCTGGGGGTGCTACGCCTGGGGGTGCTGAGCCTGGAGGTGCCACGCCTGGAGGTGCTGAGCTTGGGGGTGCGGAGCCTGAGGGAGCTGGGCCTGCTCGTGTGGCGTCTGGCGGTGCTGAGCCTGGAGGTTCTCCGGGTGCTTCGTCTCGGCGGGAGCCACTCTCTCCACAGGAGCTGCACGAGTGGTTTGCCCGGCGCTGGAGGCGTGCTGCTGGAGCTGGAGGTTCGTCGGCTGCTGAGGGTGCTGGTGCCGCGGGTCCCGGAGGTGCTCGTACTGGGAGTACTGGAGCTGCTGGGCCTGCGGGTACGACTGGAGCTGGAGCTGCTGAGGGTGTTGGCGCTGAGGCTACTGCTGTCGGTCCTGGAGGCGGTCCTGCTGGGGGTGCTACTGGTGCTGCTGGAGGTACTGGAGCTGGAGGTGCTGCTGGCGCTGGTGCTGCCGCTGGGGGTACTGGTGCTGTCCCTGCTGTGTCTGGAGTCGCCGCGCGGCCTAGGCCGTACTTCGTTCCGCTCCTTCAGCAGGTTCTTGGTCTCCCGCCTTCTACTGGTCCTCCTCCTCCCTTAGAGTGTCCACAGCCTGTCCCGTCACAGTTACAGTTACAGCCGGCCTCCCCACTGCCCGCTCCTTCTCCCTACACTGGTCCTACTGGAGGTCTTGCTGAGCGTCGTGAGCCTGCGTCTCGCCCTGCGTCGCCTGTCCGTGCTGCTCGCACTAGTGGTCGTGGTTCGCGTCAGCGTCCTCCTCCTGTCCCTGGCACGCACCGGATGTCTCTGCGTCCGTCCACTGCTCCTCTGCGTGCCCCTTTGCCTTCTCCTCCTGAGTCCTCTCTTCCTGCTCTTCCCGACCCGGAGTCGGACTCTCTTCGTGCTGCCAGTCCTACTGTCACGCGTCTCCTTGCTACTGTTGTCACTGACCCTTCCTTTGAGTCCACTGCTGCGTCTGCCCTAGTTACTGAGCTCGTCGACTTTGCTGCTCGCTGTCGTCTAGACTACGCTGCTAGTCTTGTTGCTGAGTCTGAGTCTGTCTGTCCTCCATCCGTCGGGGTGAGTGTGCCCTTGGCACGGACGTCCTTGAGGACAGGCAGGAGGAGTTCCAGTGTTTGGCTGCTGCTTCACCTCATCTCGTGTCCGTACTGCTTACCCCTGAGGGAGACCCGGATGCACTTGACATCCCGACTCCGCGCTCTTACGCGGAGGCGATAGAGGGTCCCTACTCCTCTCAGTGGCAGGCAGCTATGGACGCAGAGATGGCTTCCTGGAAGTCCACAAGCACCTACGTTGACGAGGTTCCCCCACCTGGGGCGAACATCGTCAGTGGCATGTGGATTTTCAGGGTGAAGCGGCCGCCGGGTTCTCCGCCTGTCTTCAAGGCGCGTTACGTGGCTCGTGGCTTCAGTCAGCGGCAGGGAGTTGACTACTTTCAGACCTTCTCTCCCACCCCGAAGATGACCACTCTTCGGGTACTGCTGCACATAGCTGCTCACCGCGACTACGTGCTGCACTCTCTTGACTTCAGCACTGCTTTCTTGCAGGGCAGCCTGCACGAGGAGATCTGGCTGCGTCGCCCACCTGGCTTCACTGGGTCCTTTCCTCCTGGCACCCAGTGGAGCCTCCGGCGGCCAGTCTACGGTCTCCGTCAGGCACCGCGTGAGTGGCACGACACACTGAGGACTACACTTGCGGCTCTTGGGTTTGCTCCCTCTACTGCCGACCCGTCGCTGTTTCTGCGCACCGACACTTCTTTGCCGCCGTTCTACATCCTCGTGTACGTCGACGACTTGGTCTTCGCCACAGCTGACACTGCTGGACTCGCCCACGTGAAGTCCGAGCTGCAGAAGAGACACACGTGCACAGACCTGGGTGAACTGCGTAGCTACCTTGGCTTGCAGATCACCCGGGACAGAGCACGCTGCACCATTACCCTGACTCAGTCACACATGGTGCAGCAGGTCCTTCAGCGCTTCGGCTTCACGTACTCCTCGCCTCAGGCCACTCCTCTGCCTACTCGCCACTCGCTCTCAGCTCTGCCTTCGGATGAGTCCGTAGAGTCGAGTGGCCCGTACCCAGAGCTTGTTGGCTGCCTCATGTACCTGATGACCTGCACACGGCCTGACCTTGCATACCCTCTTAGCATTCTTGCACGCTATGTTGCTCCTGGGAGACACAGACCGGAGCACATGGCTGCAGCGAAGAGGGTGTTGCGCTACTTGTGCAGTACGTCGGGCATGGGGCTTGTGCTTGGAGGGCAGAGTCCAGTGGTCCTCACTGGGCACGCAGACGCTTCTTGGGCTGACGACCAGGCTACGCAGCGGTCGTCACAGGGTTACACCTTCAGCCTTGGTTCCGGCTACCCGCTCGTCTTCTGTTCTCGGCTCCAGTTGTGAGGCTGAGATCTACGCCGGGGCCATGGCTGCACAGGAGCTTCGCTGGCTCACCTACCTGCTGACTGACCTCGGAGAGCCGCCTCGTTCTCCTCCAGTACTGTACGTAGACAACAAGGCCATGCTGGCCTTGTGTCGAGAGCAGAGACTGGAGCACAGAACGAAGCACATTGCTCTCCGCTACTTCCTTGCTCGTGAGCTACAGCAGCGTGGTCAGCTGCGGCTTGCGTACGTGGCCTCTGAGGCCAACACTGCTGATATCTTCACCAAGGCACTTGCGCCTTGTGATCATCAGCGCTTCTGTACTCAGCTGGGTCTTGTGCCTACCTTGCCTCACTTGCTCACCCCTTGACCTTGTTTGTACTGTTGCATATATATATACACCTGCTCTTGCTTGTCTAGCCTTATATATATATGTAATCCTGCATGTGAACTGGCCTTGTGGCCTTGAACTTGTGCTCGGAATGTGTGGTGACTTTGTGATCCACCCTGAGCTTGTTTTGCTTTGCTTGACTGGTCTTGTGACCCCTTGTTCTCCCCCACTTTGCCTATGGGGGTGTGTCAGATTTATATGACATAGCTACTGTAGGCTATAGTGGGGTAGCACATATGGGGTACAGTTTTCCTAGGGTTTGCATTTGTACCCAACTTTCCCTTAGTCATTCCATTCCTCGTTTCTTCTCAGTCCTCCCATCACTTCGTTCCCACGTTGGTGTGGCCGACGCTCGTTTTGACTGTGCATGGAGTGGTTAACGAGTGCCAAGGGTCTGAATGCCCGTCAGGAGCTGGAGGCGTCCGTTCGTGAGCACCACCCTCACTTGCGTGATGAGGAAGTCGACCTCATTGTGGACGGTCGTCTACTACGCATGGTTCGGGAGCGCGCGGCGGAGTAAGCACCTACGAGAGGCCAGCAAGGAGGAACCGGTGAAGGAGGAGCTGTGCACGAGGCTCCAAGTGCTGTGGGCGTTGGTGGAGGAGCTCTTGCACCGACCATTGACACGGGAATGATCGGGGCGAGCTACGGTCAATTCAAGTTTGGAGTTGAACACATCTCCGTGACGCCGCTACTGGAGGGAAGGCACGACCTTACCGCGTGGGTCAGCGCCATCCGACCTCAGCTCCAGTGTGCTGATTTGTGGCAGTTTTGCAACGGGACAGAACCAAGCCCGGCCCCGAACAACCCCTTGCAACGAAGGGAGTACGCAAAGGGCCAAATGCTTGCATTCATGGTGCTGAACCGATGTGTTTCTCCACCCATCCGAATGTCCATCTCTGGTTTCTCTCAGCAAGAGAAAGCTGGGCAGCTAGCATGGGCATATATCTTGTCTACTTATCATGTTCGTGATGCCCTCCACGCTTCCCTACTTCAGACCCAGTTAGCCCAACTCAGGAAGGGAGATGATGAGACGGCGGAATCCTACTGCAATAGGGCCCACACCATCCGAGCGGAGCTGCTGACCATTTGACAGGAGGTCCATATGGCCACGTTTGCCGCCCACGTGCTAAAGGGCCTACCACCGGAGTACGGATTTCTTCGCCGCAAGCTCGATATTTCCAGCCTTGACATGACGGTGGAACGCGTGTGCAGCGAGGTGTTGATGGAGGAGCAGACTCTATCCATCGAACAGAGTTACAAGCAGATCACCAGCGATGCATCTGCTTTCTTGGGCGCTGTCAACACCATCGTGGCTACAACAGGGGTCAACGGGAAGGAAGGAAAAGGGGGAAGGGAGCAGACGGACAAGAAGAAGGATGGCAAGCGGGAGAAGAAGCGAGCCCCCTTCAAGGGGCGATGCTACAACTGCAATGAGGAGGGGCACATGGCTGCCAAGTGCCCCAACAAGAAGAAAGATACAACGCCCGCGGCAGCCGCGAACGTAGCTGAAGGAGACGGGAAGGGCGTGGCGCTCACCGTCGCGTGTTTGGCTGCAAAGTTGCTGGCCGACGACAAGGACTTGTGGTTCCTTGACTCAGGATGCTCCCAACACATGACCGGCCGCAAGGAGTGGTTCACGGTGATCCGTGACCCAT
This sequence comes from Closterium sp. Naga37s-1, assembly GCA_947471745.1. Taxonomy (NCBI): domain Eukaryota; kingdom Viridiplantae; phylum Streptophyta; class Zygnematophyceae; order Desmidiales; family Closteriaceae; genus Closterium; species Closterium sp. Naga37s-1. Next base: position 1,101,938 of record CANJKZ010000743.1, read on the forward strand.
CTGCAACGAAATCAGTCAAAGGGTTTGATGGTTCTATGCAAGAAGTTGCCGGTGTTGGTGAGGTTTTGCTGGAGGGCACTAACGGCTTGCGTGTGACCCTACATGATGTCCTCTTTGTGCCAGGAATGAAGGCCAACTTGGTCTCCCCTGGGCAGCTCTTGGACAAGGGAGCAAAGCTGCAAACCGAGGAAGGTGTCACTCGCATCATCGCATCAGGAGGTCAAGTGGCTGCAACGGCACAATACCGCCATCGCCTTCACTGCCTTGACCTGAAACTGGGGCCAGCAAGGAACGGTGCAACGGCTGCAGCGGCATGCAACGGCACAGGGGCTGCATCGGCATGCAACGGCACGGCGGCTGCAACGGCACGGCGAAGGAGATTGCTGATGTGGCATCAAGCAAGCTGGAAGCTAAAGATGGAGCGGCCAGCCTCAAGACGTACGCAGTGGGCTCCAAGGCAACGCCCAACCTGTGGCACGCTCGCCTTGGACACGTCCACTTCGATGCGGTGAAGCGGACAGCCACGAGCGGTGGCGTGTTCGGTATGGACCTGGAGAAAGGAGGTGAGGATATGCCGTGCACTTTCTGCCATGAAGCCAAACTCACTCGTGAATCATTTCCGCTGCACGACGAGCGAGAGGAGCAGGTACTTGGGCTGGTCCATACTGACGTGTGCGGTCCATTTCAGACCCTAGCCATGGATGGAAGCAGGTACTACATCCTTTTTTTCGACCATGCCTCACGTTACACCTGGGGGAAGACGTTGAAGCTGAAGAGCGACGCGCTTGCTGCCTTCAAGGGATGGCTTCCCGAAGCTGAACGCCAAACCGGGATGACGCTGAAGGTGTTGCGGTCGAATTGGGGAGGGGAGTTTATGTCGAATGAGTTTCAGTTGCTGCTGAAGCAACGAGGAATTTTACGTCAACTCTCCTGCCCCTCAACCCCCCAGCAGAACGGTGTGGCTGAACGCCGCAACCGTACGGTAACCGAGGGCATGCGTGTGATGTTGGGGCACATGGGGGTGAAAGCACACTGGTGGCACTTCGCTTTCCAGCAGTTCTTGTGGGTGGTAAACCGTGTGCACCAATCCACCCTGCCCCATGGTGTGACCCCTCATTTGGTGGTGTTCAAAGTCAAGCCCGATGTGTCCATGGTCCGTGTGTTCGGGTGCATGGTGCAGTACATCATTCCTGAGCATGAGCGTGAGGGGAAGCTTGCAAGCAGGACTCGTTGGGGCATGCATTTGGGCATGAGCATGGAAAGTAAGGGATGGCGTGTGGTGGATGTTGAGTCAAAGCGCATGGTCATCACCCGGGATGCACGTTTTTATGAGGACATGTCACTTGAACGGTGGCAGAAGTGGCGTGCACGCGTGGGTGACGGGAATGACCAGCCCACACCACCCTTTGCTTCAGTCCCATCTCTCTTCCCTGAGCCCCACGACCCCGAGCAGAATCCGCCGCCACCACGTACCGTCATCGTGGTCCCGGTACCGTCCGTGCAAGGGGGCGAGAAACCCCTTGATCGCTCGGTGGGCCCTTTGGGCAGCAAGGCACCTACTGCACCTCCTCCTCTTGGTCCACCCTCCGTTGCTGATTCGGCGCCCGTAGGACCAGAGGATGGTCCTTTGAGAGTTGACACCAGCATGGCTGATCACGAGGAGGAAGAAGAAGTAGCAGTGGATGAGCAGTCACCAATGGCCCATAAGCATGAGCCTTCACCTGCAGCCCCCCCCCTCCAGCCCATTCCACCACCCCCACGTCGCTCCAGCAGGCCTAACAAGGGGGTGCCACCCGTACGGTTTCAGCCATCAGCCATGACGGCCCTGGATGCGGATGAAGAGGACAACCCGTACGACGTGGCATACCTTGCTGAGGACGAGTGCGACACGGACAGCGATGACGAAGTGGAGTACCCGGACGAGGATGAGGAGGAGGAAGGTGCTTGGGGAGGTGTCTTCCTCGACCTGGCAGCTGCGTTGACCGGACCTGAAGGCAAGGAATGGTGGGCTGCTATGAAGGAGGAGATGGAGAGCCTTGATGAGCAAGGCACTTGGACGTTGGCTAACCTACCTGAAGGTCACAAAACCGTCGGCGTCAAGTGGCTGTTGAAGAAGAAGCTGCGACCTGATGGCACCGTGGAGAAGTACAAGGCCAGGCTCGTGGCTAAGGGAAATAGCCGGCGCTTCGGCATCGACTACGACGACACTTACGCTCCTGTTGGCAGCTACACCACCGTTCGCGTGCTCCTCTCAATCGCAGCAGCTATGGACCTGGATTTGCTGCAGCTTGATGTGAAGAATGCATTTCTTCACGGCACCATCAACCACGAGATCTACATGCAGCAGCCGCCCTACTTCACCGACGGTAGCAGCAAGGTGTGCCTCCTGCAAAAGAGCCTATACAGGCTAAAACAGAGTCCCCTTCTGTGGTACAAGGAGCTGGACAAGGTGCTCCTTGTGGAGGGGTACAAGAAGAGCCTTGTGGACCAGGCCCTATACTACAAGGATGGGGCGAGCGGGAAGCGCGTGTGGCTGCTAATTTACGTGGATGACCTGCTAGCGGCAAGTGAAGACCAACAGCTGCTGCAGGACCTAAAGGGGTTGCTGGCCAAGGCGTTTCAGCTCCGTGAGGTGGAGCCAGCGGAGCGCTACCATGCGAAAGGGCCACTCTGAACCACTCACTTTTTAAGAACGTTCATTTGTTCCTCCAAGATCATGCGCAGTGCATCGTGGTACACTTCATTCCGCCTGCGCGTGTCGTCAGCCCCTTTGAAGGTCTGGTCGTCAATAACAGGAAGGAGAGCGACCAGACGGCGGCCGTGAGATTTCCATCTGTTTGAGGAAGAGATGTTAGCGAGCGATATGTATACAGGCCACCCGGTCACCCCGCCGTCAGTAGTCAAAGTTGTCTGATCAGAGTAAAGGATAACAGCGGCAACATGACCATTCACGGGCAACGCATCTTCCACCTCTGCCCACCAGGTTCCAGTTTCAGGACCCTTGTAAATTCTCATCTGCTTTTTTCCAAACCTACGAGCCCGAACCACGAATCCCTCTGCATTGGCCCGGTTCTGGTACAGACCTCGTACACATGACATGCTTGAGCGCCAATACAGTACTACAGGCTTTAAGTCACCTAGCTTCCCAAGGCTTGTGGTTTGAAAGCCCTCCAACTGGGCCTCTGCAGTTTGTTTCTCCTCGAACCTATCAAAATCCCCTAGACTCCTAAGGTTAACACTACCCGGATTCTCAAGGGCCTCGATCAATATCTGAATCAGTTCTTTGATGTCAGCCCGGGACAAACCTGCACCCCCTGCAGCTGTCCTACAGAACTTGTAGAACCTACCATCCATGTTAACTAAAGAGGGGTTGCCTGCAGGTGAAAGGTCGTAGCCAGTCAAGTCTGCGTTGGGGGTCGCTGCATCCGTCTCTGGTTCTAATCGGTCCCCCAATTCGCATGGAGTAACAATCCTACGTTTTCGGCTTCTGCACTCAAGAGCTTGACCTGCGGCCACAAAGCTACGCATGCTATAGCCCATGCCCGCCGTGCTAGCCCCAGCTGCTGCCCTACCCTGAATGCCGTGAAACGTATGCTGGCCCCTGCTCATGTGCGACGCTTTCAGTCGCTGAGTGGCAAATTTTGCATCACAGCCATCCTGATCGCACTCAAACGGGAGGCTTTGTTGATCCATGTTGCTGCTGCGCGACGCCGCTAAACCTGATGCTGCGAAGTTACCTGCTGCACCGCGCCACTGCGGCCTGCTGCCACCGCTTTGCTGATGCGAGCGCGCCTGCTGCTGCGAACTCATGCTGCTGCTACTGCCGCCGCTGCGCACTTGCTGCAGCTGCCAATGCTGCGAAAGCACCTGATGCTGTCAACCCTGCAAACGAACCGGTTCCTGCTGTTCATGCAACGTGCTCTGATCCTTCACGCCCAAATGCCGAACGCACATGCTACTAATGTGCACCTGATGCAACACGCGTACATGCCAATGCTGCTGCTGCTGCTATGCGCTGCTGATGGCTGTGCATCGAACACATCTGCTGCTGCTATGCGCTGCTGATGCTGACGCATCGAACACAGCTGCTGCTGCTATGCGCTGCTGATGTTGATGCATCGAACACATCTGCTGCTGCTATGCGCTGCTGATGCTGATGCATCGAACACAGCTGCTGCTGCTATGCGCTGCTGATGTTGATGCACCGAACACATCTGCTGCTGCTATGCGCTGCTGATGTTGATGCACCGAACACAGCTGCTGCTGCTATGCGCTGCTGATGTTGATGCACTGAACACATCTGCTGCTGCTATGCGCTGCTGATGTTGATGCACCGAACACAGCTGCTGCTGCTATGCGCTGCTGATGTTGATGCACCGAACACAGCTGCTGCTGCTATGCGCTGCTGATGCTGATGCACCGAACACATGTGCTGCTGCTATGCGCTGCTGATGTTGATGCACCGAACACAGCTGCTGCTGCTATGCGCTGCTGATGTTGATGCACCGAACACATCTGCTGCTGCTATGCGCTGCTGATGTTGATGCACCGAACACAGTTGCTGCTGCTATGTGTTGCTGATGCCGATGTAACGAACACATCTGCTGCTGCTATGCGCAGCTGCTAACGCTAGGCCCGAAAGACTTCTGAAGCACCTGCTACTGCCGCGGCTCCTATCGCCTCTGCTGCTGCCCGTTGCTGCTACTGCTGATGCTGCGAATGCACCTGCTGATGCGATCCCACCTGCTGCGCGCCGCAGCTGCTAGCGCGCTCCGGTGCTTTACGCGCACATCCCGCTGCCGCTGCTCCAAACGCCCCTGCAAATGCGCGTTGCTGCTACTGCTGATGCTGCGAATGCACCTGCTGATGCGATCCCACCTGCTGCGCGCCGCTGCTGCTAGCGCGCTCCGGTGCTTTACGCGCACATCCCGCTGCCGCTGCTCCAAACGCCCCTGCAAATGCGCGTTGCTGCTACTGCTGATGCTGCGAATGCACCTGCTGATGCGATCCCACCTGCTGCGCGCCGCTGCTGCTAGCGCGCTCCGGTGCTTTACGCGCACATCCCGCTGCCGCTGCTCCAAACGCCCCTGCAAATGCGCGTTGCTGCTACTGCTGATGCTGCGAATGCACCTGCTGATGCGATCCCACCTGCTGCGCGCCGCTGCTGCTAGCGCGCTCCGGTGCTTTACGCGCACATCCCGCTGCCGCTGCTCCAAACGCCCCTGCAGATGCGCGTTGCTGCTACTGCTGATGCTGCGAATGCACCTGCTGATGCGATCCCACCTGCTGCGCGCCGCTGCTGCTAGCGCGCTCCGGTGCCTTACGCGCACATCCCGCTGCCGCTGCTCCTAACGCCCCTGCAGATGCGCGTTGCTGCTACTGCTGATGCTGCGAATGCACCTCCTGATGCGATCCCACCTGCTGCGCGCCGCTGCTGCTAGCGCGCTCCGGTGCTTTACGCGCACATCCCGCTGCCGCTGCTCCTAACGCCCCTGCAGATGCGCGTTTCTGCTACTGCGGATGCTACGAAAGCACCTGTTGATGCGATCCCAGCTGCTGCTCGCCGCTGCCTGCTCTACGCGCACGTCCTGCTGCCGCTTCTCCTAACGCCCCTGCTGCAACGCCCTGCTGCTGCTGCAGACGATGCTGCGAATGCACCTGCTAATGCGATCAGGTTGCTGCGCGCTGCTGCTTCAAGGGCGCTGCGGTGTCTCACGCACACCATGCCGCTACCTCTGCTCCTGCTGCTGCGATGTGCTGCTGCCCACCCGCTCATACGATTCTAGCGCGCACCGCTACTACCTGCGGATGCCGCAAGCGCACCTACGCGCTCATGTGCTCCAAGCGCGCGCCTGCTTATCTAAACATCTATTTGTGCTAAAACACACTGCCGTTTGTCCTATTGGTGGTCGGCTCCTCGTAGCGGGCAAGTGCAAATGATAAGGTGAAGGGCGCAACTATAGAACCAACGTTTTTAAATCTAGGAAAGCGGTTGTTGAGTAAGCTAAATTCCGAGCCGCGTATTTCTCACAGCAGCAGGATAAACTTGTCGGGAGGGAGTGAATTGAGCTAATGCTCCTCTGTGATTGCCAAAGTAAGTTTCCAATTTTCGCGCCAAACCACGCCCAGCATCCAAACTGACATGTTCCTGGCCTGACGAATGGCATCCATACACCATTGAGAGTTGAGTGCCTTAACGAATCCGAAATGCATTTCGTTACATTGTGCGGAATGCGCAGAAGGTTGAACAACCCTAAGCGAGGAACGCAATCCATACACAGTATCGAGGTTCACATTAAACTGTACATAGTCGATTTTGTAATCAGCTCAGAAACATAACATTCACTGTATCAACAATGTCGAGGTGTTTCTTAACCCGAACAAAACGGCTGGTTCTCGAGCCGCCACCGGAGCAACTTTCCCAACCTGCGGAAGTTGCCTGTGTCACTCATCCAAATCTCTCGCAACTGGCGTTGGGAAGGAAACTTGAAAACCTAAACCTGCTGAGACTGAAAGGCGAGTGATGCGCGACATGCCAAGCTCGGAAGTTGCAAGTAGCACGTTTTCAACATCTATTCCGCGAGGCCAACAATTGCGATGGCAACCATCCTGTCGTCCCGCCTCGTCCCTGCCCCGCTGTCAGATCCCGCTCCATTTCCAAAAGGAAGGGGAGGTGGTGGTGTGTTGGCCCGTGGGGGACGGCTGGGGAGGGGGAGTGGGGGTTGGTGGTTCATGAGGGGGGAGGAGTTGGGGACGGGGGTGGTGGGCCGATGTCAGCCGCCAGCACCAGGCACCAGCACCAGCGCCAGCCGCCAGCACCAGGCACCAGCACCAGCCGCCAGCACCAGGCACCAGCACCAGCGCCAGCCGCCAGCACCAGGCACCAGCACCAGCCGCCAGCACCAGGCACCAGCACCAGGCACCAGCACCAGCCGCCAGCACCAGGCACCAGCACCAGCGCCAGCCTCTAGCACCAGGCACCAGCACCAGACGCCAGCACCAGCACCAGACGCCAGCAGAGCACCCCGCCAGCAGAGAACCCCGCCAGCAGATAACCCCGCCAGCAGAGAACCCCCAAGAGAACCACCCTCTGCCCTGCCTCTCCCCTCCCGCGGCTGCTAGTGTGGGGGGTAGGTAGCAGGGACGGGGGGGTGGGAGGGCTGGCTTCCGTGTGAAGGACAGGGCAGAGACAACTGTGAGTGGGGCAGGGGTGTGGAGGAAGGAAGGGAGGGAGGGGGTGCGGTTCCAGGGGGCGGCTGAAATGGGGGGTGAGGTTGAAGGAGGGTGGTTGATTGGGGGTGGGGATGTGGGGGTTAGTAAGAGGGGACGCTGCGGCCACCCCCCCACCTCCTCTCCTCATCCCCCACTCAACCCCCTTTTTGTAAAAGGGGGTTAGTAAGAGGGGACGCCGCGGCCACCCCCCCACCTCCTCTCCTCATCCCTCACTCACCTCCTCCTGTGTTCTCATCTCCTCTCCTCTCCTCTCTCCCTCTCGCCGCCTCCCCTCACGTACCCCTCTGCCGTCTCCCACCGTGCCTGCTCTACCCCTTCAGGGGGTGTTGACTGCACTAGTTATTTCTGCAAGCAGGCTAAGGGGGTGTGTCAAAGTTATGTTTAATATATCCTGCTTGCTGTAGTTGCTATAGTGTAGTTATTTGATTGTTTTCTTGGTGGTGCTTTTGTTTGCTATATGTACCTTTGGTCCTACAGTGAACCCAACCATTCTCGATTCTCCTTGGTGACAAGACTCTCGACACCCGCTTGGCCTAGGCTACTAAGCCTAGGCCCCTTAGTTAGGCCCGGTTCCTAGTTAACTTAGTATTGTAACATGGACTTCCCGTGGCCTCCCTTGTCGTCGTCGTCGCTCTCGTCGCGTTCGGGGCACTCGAAGGAGAGGTGGTCGGGGTCGCCGCATAGCCAGCATTCCCGCCGTTGACCGCTGCACTCGCACATGTATTCCGCCGACTCCGTCGTCGGCAGCCAAGATCACTCCACTCATCCTCCTCGTGCCCTCGTCTCTGCCGGCTTGGTCACCATCGTCGACGTGCTCATCGACGCCGCCTTCGTTGCGCACAGGTCGGGGTGAGGTATACACGCCGTCCGCTGCAGCACGGGGAGGTGGATGGTCGCGCGCCCACTGCGCACGAGTGCCTAGGAGTGCCCACTCCAAGGGGACCTCGCCGAACTCGCCAGCTGTATGGCGTCTCCTAACATCAGCCTCTCGAGTCTCCAAAGTATCCTCTATGCCCGCTTCAACAACGCGGTCAACCATGGCGACTACGAAAGCTGCCGGCCTACCAACGAATTATGTAATGCCCACCTAAGTCTGCTACTTTGAAGGTATCTTTGCGGGACCGTCCACGCTCACCACACCATGTGGAGAGTCACTATACAACGGGAGTAGACTACGGAGGAAGGCACGGGGTTGTGCGGGTGATCGAAGCGTTGCACTAGGAGTTCTCATTACTTGCTATGTTCACAAGGAAACATGGCATGAGTTTCACTAAGACATTGAAATAACATTAGATTACAATGAGGCATGCAAGTCGATATAGCTAGAATGGCATTACAACACCTAGCAAGCCCTCTGCTGTTAAGGTGAAGCCCTGCACGCGCCTGGTTTTGCATGTAGCAGGCCTATGCGATGTAGCGAGGTTTCGCATACCGCATACCGGAGCTTCGGTATTCACCGAGTACACTCCAATAGTGCACTTCGGTATGCACTGTTCAACACTGAACCGAAATGGAGGGAAGTGACGACATTGCACAAACGAGTATGTGCAGCTGTCTGTTGCGAACACCTACGCAACTACTCCTGGGTAGGTAGAAAATGCACCTGACGGTATTTTTCACCTGATGGTATTTTCACCTGGCGGTGCCAACCTAGAACCGCATACTAGAGTAGGTGCTTGCACGTTCTCCTTGAACAACGTTCTTCATGGACAACGTTCTTGTAGAACGTTCTCGCACACGTCACTATGTTTCCTATAAGGTTCATGTTGTATCTGTTGTAATCAATCAGTTAATCAATTACTTTCCTTTTGTTACTGGATACCAAGTCTATTACTGCATACCAAGCATACTTTTCTCCAAATCCGGTATCCAGCAAGTCCGTACACGGAAAACTCGCACTTCATTCTCCGATCGTGCAACTCTACGCCTAGGCTCTCCCACAATCGCCTATTCTCCGCATGGTGCGGTGAGCGTGAACGCACACGCAAACTTCAGATAGCCTCGTATCCAATTGACGAAGTTGTCAACCTTGGGCCGGCAGCCACATTGATTCCGTATGGCTGGCGAGGGCGCCGCTACGGAATTCATGGACCTGGAAGCGCAGGTCGCTGCTTTGCGGGAGCGCCACAGTGCTGGCGAAATCAGCGCCGAGGATCTGGAGCTGATGATCGAAGGAGCTCGTTCGAAGTGGGCTCGCGATCACCCACCTCCTCTCGCTGAGGCGGAAATTGAGTCCGCTACTCCCCGTGCTGAAGGCAACAACGTCAACCTCGATGGCAATGAAGGCGCAAGAGTGACGCGCGGGGAACTACGAGGGGCCGTCAGAGTGCACACCGCGAGCGGTGGTGGAACACAAGCGCAAGTCCTTCGGTCAGCCGCTGCAGCGCGAGCGGTCATCGCAACCCTGCACGACAAATTTGCGGCGGACCCTCGTGGACAGCAAATGCGTCAACTGTACGCGATGGTGGCATCGCTCCGGAATACGGATACTTCAAGTTCTCACCCGACAAGATTGTCGTGCCAAAACTACTTGAAGGGCGTCATGACTTGACAGCGTGGGTCAAGTCTATTGAACCGCAGTTGGAGATCGCGCAGCTGAAGAAGTTTGTTGACGGCACGGTGGAGATGCCGCCTAAAGATGACGCTGAGCGGCGCGCACAGTTTCATTCCACACAGCTGTTGACGTTTATGGTCATCTCAAGGTGTTGCTCGCCGGTCGTCCAAGTTGCATTGAAGCCATGCCGTCTTCGGGTGTTCGCTAGTTTTCAAGCTTGGCAATTCATTATGAAGACCTACAAGGCAACGGATGACCTTTACATTGGCCAGCTGGAGCAACGGTTGACAAATCTGGAGATGGGGGAGCACGAAAGCGCAACCGCATACTGCAATCGCGCACAACAGATTCTTGCAGATCTGCGTATGGCTGGCGTGGACTACTCAATGTCTTCGTATGTCACGCATGTCATCTCCTCTCCGCTAACGGCTGCGAAAACCCTCTCTCGTCCCACCGCCAACACTCCGTCCAAGTCGGCCGACGACGATGAGGGGAGACATGACGCGCTACCTTCGGCGCCGCGTGTGAATCAAGAAAACAGGAAAAATGGATGAACTATGAATGAATTGGGTACAAGTACTAACCCTAATTGGGTTGTACCCCTTATGGAGTACCCCACTATAGCCTACACAATATGCATGAGCTATGATGTTCTGACACACCCCCATAGGCAAAGTGGGGGAGAACAAGGGGTCACAAGACCAGTCAAGCAAAGCAAAGCAAAGCAAGCTCAGGGTGGATCACAAAGTCACCACACATTCCGAGCACAAGTTCAAGGCCACAAGGCCAGTTCACAAGCAGGAGTACACATATATATAAAAAGGCTAGACAAGCAAGAGCAGGTATATATATATGTAACAGTACAAGCAAGGTCAAGAGGTGAGCAAGTGAGGCAAGGTAGGCACAAGGCCCAGCTGAGTACAGAAGCGCTGATGGTCACAAGGCGCAAGTGCCTTGGTGAAGATATCAGCAGTGTTGGCCTCAGAGGCCACGTACGCAAGACGCAGCTGACCACGCTGCTGCAGCTCACGAGCAAGAAAGTAGCGGAGAGCAATGTGCTTCGTTCTGTGCTCCAGTCGCTGCTCCCGACACAAGGCCAGCATGGCCTTGTTGTCTACGTACAGCACTGGAGGAGAACGAGGCAACTCTCCGAGGTCAGTCAGCAGGTAGGTGAGCCAGCGAAGCTCCTGTGCAGCCATGGCTCCTGCGTAGATCTCAGCCTCACAACTGGAGCCGAGAACAGAAGACGAGCGAGTAGCCCGCCACGAAACAGAGCCGGAACCAAGGCTGAAGGTGTAACCCTGTGACGACCGCTGCGTAGCCTGGTCGTCAGCCCAAGAAGCGTCTGCGTGCCCAGTAAGGACCACTGGACTCTGCCCTCCAAGCACAAGCCCCATGCCCGACGTACTGCACAAGTAGCGCAACACCCTCTTCGCTGCAGCCATGTGCTCCGGTCTGTGTCTCCCAGGAGCAACATAGCGTGCAAGAATGCTAAGAGGGTATGCAAGGTCAGGTCGAGTGCAGGTCATCAGGTACATGAGGCAGCCAACAAGCTCTGGGTACGGGCCACTCGACTCTACGGACTCATCCGAAGGCAGAGCTGAGAGCGAGTGGCGAGTAGGCAGAGGAGTGGCCTGAGGCGAGGAGTACGTGAAGCCGAAGCGCTGAAGGACCTGCTGCACCATGTGTGACTGAGTCAGGGTAATGGTGCGGCGTGCTCTGTCCCGAGTGATCTGCAAGCCAAGGTAGCTGCGCAGTTCACCCAGGTCAGTGCACGTGTGTCTCTTCTGCAGCTCGGACTTCACGTGGGCTAGTCCTGCAGTGTCAGCTGTGGCAAAGACCAAGTCGTCGACGTACACGAGGATGTAGAACGGCGGCAAAGAAGTGTCGGTGCGCAGAAACAGCGACGGGTCGGCAGTAGAGGGAGCAAACCCAAGAGCCGCAAGTGTAGTCCTCAGTGTGTCGTGCCACTCACGGGGTGCCTGGCGGAGACCGTAGACTGGCCGCCGTAGGCTCCACTGGGTGCCAGGAGGAAAAGACCCAGTGAAGCCAGGTGGGCGACGCAGCCAGATCTCCTCGTGCAGGCTGCCCTGCAAGAAAGCAGTGCTGAAGTCAAGAGAGTGTAGCTCGTAGTCACGGTGAGCAGCTACGTGCAGCAATACCCGAAGAGTGGTCATCTTCGGGGTGGGAGAGAAGGTCTGAAAGTAGTCAACTCCCTGCCGCTGACTGAAGCCACGAGCCACGTAACGCGCCTTGAAGACAGGCGGAGAACCCGGCGGTCGCTTCACCCTGAAAATCCACATGACACTGACGATGTTCGCCCCAGGAGGGGGAACAGCGTCAACGTAGGTGCCTGTGGACTTCCAGGAAGCCATCTCTGCGTCCATAGCTGCCTGCCACTGAGAGGAGTAGGGACCCTCTATCGCCTCCGCGTAAGAGCGCGGAGTCGGGATGTCAAGTGCATCCGGGTCTCCCTCAGGGGTAAGCAGTACGGACATGAGATGAGGTGAAGCAGCGGCCAAGCACTGGAACTCCTCCTGCCTGTCCTCAAGGACGTCCGTGCCAAGGGCACACTCACCCCCGACGGACGGAGGACAGACAGACTCAGACTCAGTAACAAGACTGGCGACGTAGTCTAGGCGACAGCGAGCGGCAAAGTCGACGAGCTCAGCAACTAGAGCAGACGCAGCAGTGGACTCAAAGGAAGGGTCAGTGACAACAGTAGCAAGGAGACGCGTGACAGTAGGACTGGCAGCGCGAAGAGAGTCCGACTCCGGGTCGGCAAGAGCAGGAAGAGAAGACTCAGGAGGAGAAGGCAAAGGGGCACGCAGAGGAGCAGTGGACGGACGCAGAGACATCCGGTGCGTGCCAGGGACAGGAGGAGGACGCTGACGCGAACCGCGACCACTAGTGCGAGCAGCACGGACAGGCGACGCAGGGCGAGACGCAGGCTCACGACGCTCAGCAAGACCTCCAGTAGGACCAGTGTAGGGAGACGGAGCAGGCAGTAGGGAGGCCAGCTGCAACTGTAACTGCGACAGGACAGGCTGTGGACACTCTAAGGGAGGAGGAGGACCAGTAGAAGGCGAGAGACCAAGAACCTGCTGAAGGAGCGGAACGAAGTACGGCCGAGGCCGCGCGGCGACTCCAGACACAGGAGGGACAGCACCAGCACCCCCAGTGGCAGCACCAGCGCCAGTAGCAGCTCCAGCTCCAGAACCCCCAGCAGCACCAGTAGTACCCCCAGCAGGACCGCCTCCAGGACCGACAGCAGTAGCCTCCGCGCCAACACCCGCAGCAACTCCAGCTCCAGAAGTACCCGCAGGTCCAGCAGCTCCAGTACTCCCAGTACGAGCACCTCCGGGACCCGTGGCACCAGCTCCCTCAGCAGCAACAGAACCTCCAGTACCCGCAGCACCTCCAGCTCCAGCAGCTCCAGCAGCTCGCCTCCAGCGCCAGGCAAACCACTCACGCAGCTCCTGGGGAGAGAGTGGCTCCCGGCGAGAAGGAGCACCCGGAGAACCGCCAGGCACAGCACCACCAGGCGTAGCACCCCCAGGCTCAGCACCTCCAGGCGTAGTACCCCCAGGCTCAGCACCCCCAGACGCAGCACCCCCAGGCTCAGCACCTCCAGGCGTAGTACCCCCAGGCTCAGCACCCCCAGTCGTAGTACCCCCAGACTCAGCACCCCCAGACTCAGCACCCCCAGGCTCAGCACCCCCAGGCGTAGCACCCACACGCTCAGCACCCCCAGAGTCAGCACCCCCAGGCTCAGCACCCTCAGCAGCACCAGAGTCACCAGCGACCTCGACAGGCTCAACAGCGTCTACCTGGGACACACCTGAAGGGGCAGGACCCTGAGGGGGGAGGGGGTCTACCGGGGGGGGACCTGGTACAAGGAAGAGCGGTGGCGGGGGGAGGGACGGAGTGCGGTAGGGGAAGAGGCGGTAGTAGGGGACCGACTCGTCGAACGTGACGTCCTGGGAGGACAGAACACGGCGAGAGGTGGGGTGGTAGAACTGCCACCCTGGGGCGTCAGGGGGGAAACCCAGGAAGACGCAAGGAGCAGCACGAGGGGACAGCTTGTCCGCAGACAAGTCGCGGACAAACGCCCGAGATCCCCAGACACGGAACGCAGACGCATCGCCAACCTTCCCCGTCCACAGCAAAGCTGGGGAGGTCTCCGGCATGGAGACCCTGGGCTGAAGGTTGATCTGATGCGCCGCGTACCGAACCGCAAACGGCCACAGAAAATGGGGGGCAGCCGCATGCATCATGGACGTACGGGCGACGTCCATGACCATGCCAATGCGGCGCTCAGCAATCCCATTTTGCTGTGGAGAGTCCGGAAGCGTGAAGGTCTGGCGGATGCCTCATGCACGACAGTAGGCTCGCAGAAGGCCAGAGGAGAACTCTCCGCCTCTGTCAGAGTGCAGACGCAGAACAGGAAAGTCCGAGCCGAAGCTCCGCCTGAGCTGGAGACGAGCTGCGCGGATCCAGTCGATCAACACCTCAGTGACATCACCCTTGCTGCGCAAGGGGAAGACTGTGGTGTAACGCGAGTAGTCGTCAACCACCAGCAGGAAGTAGCGCTCGTGACCCTGTCCACGGACGCGGGCCGGGCCCCACACGTCCATGTGAAGCGTCTGCAGCGGGGCCTCTTTCGGAGGAAACTGGGAGGAGTGAGGGGTAGCCCGCTGCCGTCCCTCGACACAGGGGACGCAGGTAGGGCCAGGCCCCGGAGGAAGGGGAGGGAGGGACCGGGGAAGACCAGAGACAAGGACACGGGAGGCCATGCTCCGGAGACGAAGCAGGGAGGGGTGACCAAGGCGGTGGTGCCAGAGGAGAGTCTCGTGAGACAGGAGGCGACACGAGCAGGGGGCAGACTCAGGACCAGACCTGGACGCTGCAGCAAACACCTGACCCGACGCAGCTACCTGACCAGACGCAGGGACTGGAGGAGACGCAGTGGTCAGTGTGTACATGCTCGACCCTGGCCGACGTGTAAACGTGGCCAGGTGGCGGCCTGTCCGAGCGTCCGTGCAGTGGGTCACCCGCTGACTCGCAGGAGTGAACTGGTGAACCCCCGCATCCTGTAGGTCAGCACCACTCACCAAGTTCGTAGAGAACGAGGGGAGGTAGAGACCAGACAGGGTGCCAGAGGGGGCCGCCGGACACGGGAGGACAGTGGAGAAGTGAGCAAGGACAGGACCTCCAGAGGGGTCTGCCAGAGAGACCGCAACGGGCCGGCCAAGCGGCGTGAGTGTGGTGCGGTCTCGAAAGAAGGAGCGAGAAGCCCCCGAGTCAAGGGTGAAGGTGTGGGAGGCCGAAGCCGACGCAGAACCTGAGAGAGCAGACTCACCAGCACCTGAGGGAGCAGACGCACCTAGAGCAGCAGCCTCGCTAGCACCTAGAGCAGCAGCCTCACCAGTACCTAGAGCAGCAGTCTCAATGCCCGGGTCGGGCGGAAAACACCGGTAACAGTCACCCTCATCACTAATAGTCACAGTATACACGGCAGCAAGAATAGCATCAAAGTCAAGGTCAAAGACAGCTACACCCGCCCTAGACAGCTCACCCCAGCGGGGGATCTCAGTGGCCTCAGGGAACTGGTGACGCCAAGCGTCCGTCAGGCGGCCAAAGCAGCGCTGGGTGGAGTGCGCACCCCCGCACTGCTCACCCGCGCGGTCGCCGGTGCGGAGGACGTAGGTGCACGGACCAGTACCCCCACCCCTCTGGCGTGCAGTGTACCACTCACGGAGCTGCTGAGGGGAGGGGATGTCACGAGTGCGCTGCTGCTGCTGCTGCTGCTGCTGGCGCTGACCACCACCGGAGCCGACCCTCTGCGCAGCGCCACCCCGACCAGCTCCACCTCCTCCGCCGCCTCCTCCTCCACCGCCGCCACCTCCGCTCCCTCCGCCACTGCCGCTGCCGCCTCCGCCTCCACTGCCGCCACCGACACCTCCACCCCCGCCACCACCCCCACCGCCACCGCCACCTCCTCCACCTCCTCCACTGCCGCCTCCACCGCCCCCGCTAGCTCCTCCAGCGCCCCTGCCCCCCTTGCCCTTGCCAGGGCGGCGTTTCCCGCTAGGGGTAGACGCCGCACCGACCGACTCAAGCCCAACGAGGTCGGCCGCAGCAGCAGAGGCAACAGAGGGCAAAAGGGGGGAGGGGGAACACCCCTCAAAGATGGGGGTGCGAGGGTCACCACGAGAGGCTCCTACAGCTACTATGCTCTTCTCTGCTGCTAGGAGGGACTTCTCGAGGAGGTCAACGGTGAGAGTGGTGGGGCAAACTGAGAGGAAGTGGTCCCTGACTACGCGAAGGGAGTCAGGGAGCCGGGTGACTATGTAGTAGAGGGTGATGTACATGGGGGGGGGGTTCTTGGCGCAGAACTCAGCAGGAAGCGCAGCGCGGTAGCGAGTGTCACTAGTGCGTAGGTGCGTAATAAGGTCAGCGACTGTGGGAAAGGCAGCAAGGTCAGGGAAGAGGTACGGTAGCATGAGGCGGCTCAGTGCAGCAGTGGCAGGGGAGGAGTAGCACGCAACTACAGCGTCGTACAAGGTCTGAGCACTCTTGTACTGGCTAAAGTGCGCACGCTCAGAGGTAGGCAGGTGGCGACGCACAGCAAGACGTGCAGCAGCATCGCGCGTGGCCCACTAGGAGCGAACAGTTGCGTCAGCATCAGTGGCGGGGGCAGGAGAGGCACCAGAAGTGAGGTCAAAGAGGGAGAGGCCGTCTGCCCTATCGCACTGTAAGAAAAGCTGCAGGTCATCTATCCAGACGTCAAAGTCAATGGCCCGACCCTCAGCGTCAAAAGCGAGGACACTAGGGGTAGCCATGACAGCAGTAGACTAGCAGCGCAAACAGTGGGGTGAGGGCAGTGCTGTGAGAGAGGCGCTGCTCTTACCGGACAGGGCGGCTCGGGCGGCTCGGCTGCAGGGCGGCTCGGCGACTCGGCTGCTGGGCGGCTCGGCTGCTGGGCGGCTCGGCGGCTCGGCTGCTGGGCGGCTCAGCGACTCGGCTGCTGGGCGGCTCGGCGGCTCTGCTGCTGGGCGGCTCGGCTGCTGGGCGGCTCGGCGGCTCGGCTGCTGGGCGGCTCGGTGGCTCAGCTGCTGGGCGGCTAGGCTGCTGGGCGGCTCGGCGGGGCCGCTGAGAGGGCGGCGTCCGGGGCCGCTGGGAGGAGGCGGCGGGGCCGCTGAGAGGAGGCGGCGGGGCCGCTGAGAGGAGGCGGCGGGGCCGGAAAGGTAGGTGGCGGGGCCGCGTCAGGGGCCGCGACAGGGGCCGCGTCAGGGGCCGCGTCAGGGGCCGCGGCAGGGGCCGCGTCAGGGGCCGCGGCAGGGCCGCGTCAGGGCGCCGCGTCAGGGGCCGCGTCAGGGCGCCGCCAGGGGCCGCGGCAGGGCCGCGTCAGGGCCGCGTAAGGGGCCGCGGCAGGGGCCGCGTCAGGGGCCGCGTCAGGGCCGCGTCAGGGCCGCGGCAGAGCCGCGTCAGGGCCGCGTCAGGGGCCGCTTCAGGGCCGCGGCAGGGGCCGCAGCAGGCCGCGTCAGGACCGCGTCAGGGGCCGCGGCAGGGCCGTGTCAGGGCCGCGGCAGGGGCCGCGTCAGGGCGCCGCGTCAGGGGCCGCGTCAGGGCGCCGCCAGGGGCCGCGGCAGGGCCGCGTCAGGGCCGCGTCAGGGCCGCGTCAGGGCCGCGTCAGGGGCCGCTTCAGGGCCGCGGCAGGGGCCGCGGCAGGCCGCGTCAGGGCCGCGTCAGGGGCCGCGGCAGGGCCGCGTCAGGGCCGCGGCAGGGGCCGCGTCAGGGCGCCGCCAGGGGCCGCGTCAGGCCGCGTCAGGGCCGCGTCAGGCGCCGCCAGGGGCCGCGTCAGGGCGCCACCAGGGGGCGCGTCAGGGGCCGCGATAGGGCGCCGGCAGGGGCCTCGTCAGGGCGCCGCCAGGGGCCGCATAGGGGGCGCGTGGGAGGCGGCGTAGGGGCCGCGTAGGGGCAGCGTAGGGGCCGCTAAAAAAAAAAATTTAGGGCAGGGCGCAATGTGCGCGGGCAGCTAAAAAAAAAAATTCTTATGGTGGGCCCTTAGGAAGGAACGGTCCCATGTAGGAACCCGCTCTATACCATGTGAATCAAGAAAACAGGAAAAATGGATGAACTATGAATGAATTGGGTACAAGTACTAACCCTAATTGGGTTGTACCCCTTATGGAGTACCCCACTATAGCCTACACAATATGCATGAGCTATGATGTTCTGACACCGCGCATCGGCATCGTCGACGGTCGACCTGTCGCATCTTCTAAGGAGTCTGGTATGGAGAAACCGGCGCCTGGTATGCAGAAACCGGCACCTGGTAAGCAGAAACCGGCTGGGGAGCATGTGACTGGAGAGCATGTGACTGGGGAGCAGGTGACAGGGGAGCAGTTGACAGGGAAGCAGACCAGCGACAGCTCATCGAGCGATGTTGTGAAGGTCATCGGCGAAGTTGCAGGGGAGCCGTCTGGAGATAGTTCTTCTAGCAATATGGTAGAAATCAAGCTGCCAACACGGCATTCCACCTGCTCCAACTTTGATGTGGCTCCAAAGAATGTATTCGCTAACACGCTCATTGCTGACGCGAATGTGGATACCACGCCGCCAGAACTGGATCCCTATATACACGCTGACCCTGAACGATGGTGGGATATCGCGACGATGACCGTCATGCGGAGAGTCACCCTACAACGGTAGTGAGCTAGACTACGAGGGTTGGCACAAACTACTAGGAGTGATCATAGCTTTGCTTAGTTCCTTAGTGCTTGCACATTCACGAGAGAAATCGTCAAGAGTTTCCACTAGGCAAAGTCGAAATTACAAAATGATTCAACAAGCAATGACAACAATGACTACATCAGGTACCT
This sequence comes from Closterium sp. Naga37s-1, assembly GCA_947471745.1. Taxonomy (NCBI): domain Eukaryota; kingdom Viridiplantae; phylum Streptophyta; class Zygnematophyceae; order Desmidiales; family Closteriaceae; genus Closterium; species Closterium sp. Naga37s-1. The sequence goes on from CANJKZ010000743.1 coordinate 1,120,613, forward strand.
AGCAACCCTGCTGCTAGCCTGGTCGACCGCCTGCCAGCGTTGCGTAGAGGAGCCGCGCCAGCACTGCAGAAGGGCGACCTGCCAACAGAGCAGGTCGACGGCGTGCCAACGCTGCAGCAGAGCTGCTGTCCAGCGTTGCCCCGTAGAACACAGCAGTACGCACGCTCACAGAGGCGTGCAGACGATTGGCCCGACTTGCCTCGTTGGGCATCCGTCGGCTGTTGTCTGCGCCTTACGAGCCACATCGACTACGGGATACCAGCCCGCAGTCGCCTGTGCCATCGCATCCTCGACGACGTTCGCGTGCCTCCGCAGAACTCGTCGAGCAGGTTACCCGGTCGACCCGGTCGACCACCAGGTGCTTCCGGTCGACCACCACTGCTTCTGGTCGACCACCAGGTCCCTCTGGTCGACCACCAGGTCCTTCTGGTCGACCACCAGGTGCCTCTGGTCGACCACAACTCCTGTCAAGCTACCCCCTGGTCGACGGACCCCTTCCGTCGACCAGAACCGTCAACGGTTGTCGCCGAGCTCCCCTCGTCGACCGCTGCTCACTTGTCAGGTCGACGGACTGCTCCATCGACCTCCTGGTTGAACTGCAGGTCGACAGACTGCTCCCGGTCGAGCTGCAGATCGATGGACTGCTCCCGGTCGAGCTGCAGGTCGACGGGGACCCCCTGGTCGAGCTGCAGGTCGACGGAGACCTCCCGGTCGAGCTGCAGGTCGACGGAGGCCTCCCGGTCGAACTGCCCCTCCTGGTCGACGGCCCACCCGTCGCCCAAACCAGATAGTTGCAGCTGTCGAGCTCCCTGGTCGACAGCAGCACCACAGCGGTCCCCTGCAGCTCGACGATGCCTGTCGAGCAGCTCTCCCACTATGAACGGTCGGCTGCTACTCCCGTACATCCGACCAAGTCGTCGGCGTTGCCCAAGCGAGGGCGGGGCCAACACTCCATTCCTGTTAACACGTCAAAGAAGCGCTTTCGTACGTCCCGACTAACAGGCAACACGCGGATGATTTCACGAAGGCGTCGCATTCTCCGGCATTCAAGCGCTACTCTGCTGCCGTTGGGCAAGTCGATCTTGCAGATGATGCGCGTGACAACGCGCAGGAATATGTGACATGTCCTTCAACATGGCTGGTGCGGTGAGTATGCATGTGCGGAAACACACGGACGAGTTTCAGAATCGTCACCCTGTTGCACTCTATTATTTCCTTTTCGCTTTGTGTGGTGTGCTAACTCCTCAGTTGCCCAGGCACGAGCAGGGCAGGGGAGTGTTAAGGTGAAGCCCTGCACGCGCCTGGTTTTGCGTGTAGCAGCCCTATGCGATGTAGCGAGGTTTCGCATACCGCATACCGGAGCTTCGGTATTCACCGAGTACACTCCAATAGTGCACTTCGGTATGCACTGTTCAACACTGAACCGAAATGGAGGGAAGTGACGACATTGCACAAACGAGTATGTGCAGCTGTCTGTTGCGAGCACCTGCGCAACTACTCCTGGGCAAGTAGAAAATGCACCTGACGGTATTTTTCACCTGATGGTATTTTCACCTGGCGGTGCCAACCTGGAATCGCATACTAGAGTAGGTGCTTGCACGTTCTCCTTGAACAACGTTCTTTATGGACAACGTTCTTGTAGAACGTTCTCGCACACGTCACTATGTTTCCTATAAGGTTCATGTTGTATCTGCTGTAATCAATCAGTTAATCAATTACTTTCCTTTCGTTACTGGATACCAAGTCTATTACTGCATACCAAGCATACTTTTCTCCAAATACCAGTATCCGGTATCCAGCAAGTACGTACACGGAAAACTCGCACTTCATTCTCCGATCGTGCAACTCTACGCCTAGGCTCTCCCACAGTCGCCTATTCTCCGCATCTGCAAGGCGAACTATACCAGCGCAGCAGAAGAGCGGCTTGCCAATGATGCAGCAAAGTAGTTTGCCAGTCTAGTATAATAGCGGTCTGCCAGCGCGGTATAGCAGCGGTTTGCCAGCGCCGCAGAGGCAGGTGAACTTCTGCGCAGGTGCGCACCTACCAGGTAGGTGTAGGTAGACGGACGTGCCGCCAAGCACATTGCGCAGGTTGTCAGATTTATATGACATAGCTACTGTAGGCTATAGTGGGGTAGCACATATGGGGTACAGTTTTCTAGGGTTTACATTTGTACCCAACTTTCCCTTAGTCAATTCATTCTCGTTCAGTTTCTCATGGTATCGAGCAGGTTCCCCTGTGGGAACTGTTCCTAGGGCCCACCACCTTTTTTTTTCCTGCCCGGAGCGCGCTCTACACTGCCCGAGTCGCGCTCCCCTCTCTAGACCCTGTCGCGCCGCCTTAGCGGCCCCGTCGCGTCGCCCTCGCGGCCCCTGCACGTCGCGCCGCCCTAGCGGCCGCGTCGCGCCGCCCTCGCGGCCCCGATCCGCCGCCCTCGCGGCTCCTTCGTGTCGCGCCGCCTCGCGGCCCTTTCACGCCGCCCTCGCGGCCTCTTCAAGCCGCCCTCGCGACCCCCCCCCTCCTAGCCGTCCTCGCGGCCCCGTCGCCTACCCCTGCGGCCCCGGCGCCGCCCTTCCCTGCCTCGGCGCCGCCTCTGCTGGCCCCGTCGCCTACCCCTGCGGCCCCGGACCTGCCCTTCCCGGCCCCGGAGCTGCGCTTCCTGGCCCCGACGCCACTCCACCCGGCCCCGACGCCGCTCCACCCGGCCCCGACGCCGCTCCACCCAGCCCCGCCGCCGCTCCACCCGGCCCCGCCGCCGTCCCCACGCGGCCCCGCCGTCACCACCGAGCCGCCGGCGCCGCCGAGCTACTGCCGAGCCGCCCGATCCACCAGAGCCGCCCGAGCCGCCGCGCCACCTGAGCCGCCCGAGCCGCCGGGTCGCCGAGCCGCCGAGCTGCAGTTGCTGCCGAGCCGCCGTACCGCCGAGCCGCCCGAGCCGCCCGAGCCGCCGAGTCGCCGAGCCGCAGTTGCTGCCGAGCCGCCGTACCGCCGAGCCGCCCGAGCCGCCCGAGCCGCCCGAGCCGCCGAGTTGCCGACCCGCCGAGCCGCTCGAGCCGCCCTGTCCGGTAAGAGCAGCGCCTCTGTCACTGCACTGCCCTTACCCTACTGTTCGCGCTGCTAGTCTACTGCTGTCATGGCTACCCCTAGTGTCCTCGCTTTTGACGCTGAGGGTCGGGCCATTGACTTTGACGTCTGGGTAGATGACCTGCAGCTTTTCCTACAGTGCGATAGGGCAGACGGTCTCTCCCTCTTTGACCTCACCTCTGGTGCCTCTCCTGCCCCTGCTGCTGATGCCGACGCCACTGTTCGCTCACAGTGGGCCACACGCAATGCTGCTGCACGTCTTGCTGTGCGTTGCCACCTGCCTACCTCTGAGCGTGCGCACTTTAGCCAGTACAAGAGTGCTCACACCTTGTACGACGCTGTAGTTGCGCGCTACTCCTCCCCTGCCACTGCTGCACTGAGCCGCCTCATGCTACCGTACCTCTTCCCTGACCTTGCTGCCTTTCCCACAGTCGCTGACCTCATTACGCACCTCCGCACTAGTGACACTCGCTACCGCGCTGCGCTTCCTGCTGAGTTCTGCGCCAAGAACCCCCCCCCCATGTACATCACCCTCTACTACATAGTCACCCGGCTCCCTGACTCCCTTCGCGTAGTCCGGGACCACTTCCTCTCAGTTTGCCCCACCACTCTCACCGTTGACCTCCTCGAGAAAGCCCTCCTAGCAGCAGAGAAGAGCATAGTCGCTGTAGGAGCCTCTCGTGGTGACCCTCGCACCCCCGTCTTTGAGGGGTGTTCCCCCTCCCCCTTTTTGCCCTCTGTTGCCTCTACTGCTGCGGCCGACCTCGTTGGTTTCGAGTCGGTCGGCGCTGCGTCTGCCCCGAGCGGGAGACGCCGCACCGGCAAGGGCAAGGGGGGCAAGGGTGCTCGAGGGGCTGGCGGGGGTGGCGGAGGTGGCGGTGGCGGCAGTGGAGGGGGTGGGGGTGGTGGTGGGAGTGGTGGCGGGGGTGGAGGTGTCGGTGGCGGCAGTGGAGGCGGAGGCGGCGGCAGCGGCGGCGGTGGGAGCGGAGGTGGCGGAGGTGGCGGCGGTGGAGGAGGCGGCGGCGGAGGAGGTGGAGCTGGTCGGGGTGGCGCTGCGCAGAGGGTCGGCTCCGGTGGTGGTCAGCGCCAGCAGCAGCAGCAGCAGCGGCAGCAGCGCACTCGTGACATCCCCCCCCCTCAGCAGCTCCGTGAGTGGTACGCTGCACGCCAGCGGGGTGGGGGTACTGGTCCGTGCACCTACGTCCTACGCACCGGCGACCGCGCGGGTGAGCAGTGCGGGGGTGCGCACTCCACCCAGCGCTGCTTTGGCCGCCTGACGGACGCTTGGTGTCACCAGTTCCCTGAGGCCACTGAGATCCCCCGCTGGGGCGAGCTGTCTAGGGCGGGTGTAGCTGTCTTTGACCTTGACTTTGATGCTATTCTTGCTGCCATGTATGCTGTGACTATTAGTGATGAGGGTGACTGTTACCGGTGTTTTCCGCCCGACCCGGGCATTGAGACTGCTGCTCTAGGTACTGGTGAGGCTGCTGCTCTAGGTGCTAGCGAGGCTGCTACTCTAGGTGCTCGTGCGTCTGCTCCCTCAGGTGCTGGTGAGTCTGCTCTCTCAGGTACTGCGTCGGCTTCGGCCTCCCACACCTTCACCCTTGATTCGGGGGCTTCTCGCTCCTTCTTTCGAGACCGCACCACACTCACGCCGCTTGGCCGGCCAGTTGCAGTCTCTCTGGCAGACCCCTCTGGGGGTCCTGTCCTTGCTCACTTCTCCACTGTCCTCCCGTCTCCGGCGGCCCCCTCTGGCACCCTGTCTGGTCTTTACCTCCCCTCGTTCTCTACGAACTTGGTGAGTGGTGCTGACCTACAGGATGCGGGGGTTCACCAGTTCACTCCTGCGAGTCAGCGGGTGACCCACTGCACGGACGCTCGGACAGGCCGACACCTGGCCACGTTTACACGTCGGCCGGGGTCGAGCCTGTACACACTGACCACTGCGTCTCCTCCAGTCACTGCGTCTGGTCAGGTAGCTGCGTCGGGTCAGGTGTTTGCTGCAGCGTCCAGGTCTGGTCCTGAGTCTGCCCCCTGTTCGTGTCGCCTCCTGTCGCACGAGACTCTCCTCTGGCACCACCGCCTTGGTCACCCCTCCCTGCTTCGTCTCCGAGGCATGGCCTCCCGTGTCCTTGTCTCTGGTCTTCCCCGGTCCCTCCCTCCCCTTCCTCCGGGGCCCGGCCCTACCTGCGTCCCTTGTGTCGAGGGGCGGCAGCGGGCTGCCCCTCACTCCTCCCAGTTTCCTCCGACAGAGGCCCCGCTGCAGACGCTTCACATGGACGTGTGGGGCCCGGCCCGCGTCCGTGGACAGGGTCACGAGCGCTACTTCCTGCTGGTGGTTGACGACTACTCGCGTTACACCACAGTCTTCCCCTTGCGCAGCAAGGGTGATGTCACTGAGGTGTTGATCGACTGGATCCGCGCAGCTCGTCTCCAGCTCAGGCGGAGCTTCGGCTCGGACTTTCCTGTTCTGCGTCTGCACTCTGACAGAGGTGGAGAGTTCTCCTCTGGCCTTCTGCGAGCCTACTGTCGTGCACGAGGCATCCGCCAGACCTTCACGCTTCCGGACTCTCCACAGCAAAATGGGATTGCTGAGCGCCGCATTGGCATGGTCATGGACGTCGCCCGTACGTCCATGATGCATGCGGCTGCCCCCCATTTTCTGTGGCTGTTTGCGGTTCGGTACGCGGCGCATCAGATCAACCTTCACCCCAGGGTCTCCATGCCGGAGACCTCCCCAGCTTTGCTGTGGACGGGGAAGGTTGGCGATGCGTCTGCGTTCCGTGTCTGGGGATCTCGGGCGTTTGTCCGCGACTTGTCTGCGGACAAGCTTTCCCCTCGTGCTGCTCCTTGCGTCTTCCTGGGTTTCCCCCCTGACGCGCCAGGGTGGCAGTTCTACCACCCCACCTCTCGCCGTGTTCTGTCCTCCCAGGACGTCACGTTTGACGAGTCGGTCCCCTACTACCGCCTCTTCCCCTACCGCACTCCGTCCCTCCCCCCGCCACTGCTCTTCCTTGTGCCAGGCCCCCCCCCGGTAGACCCCCTCCCCCCTCAGGGTCCTGCCCCTTCAGGTGTGTCCCAGGTAGACGCCGTCGAGCCTGTCGAGGTTACTGGTGACTCTGGTGCTGCTGAGGGTGCTGAGCCTGGGGGTGCTGACTCTGGGGGTGCTGAGCGTGTGGGTGCTACGCCTGGGGGTGCTGAGCCTGAGGGTGCTACTCCTGGGGGTGCTGAGCCTGGGGGTGCTGAGCCTGGGGGTGCTGAGCCTGGGGGTGCTGAGCCTGGGGGTGCTGAGCCTGGGGGTGCTGAGCCTGGGGGTGCTACGCCTGGAGGTGCTGAGCCTGGGGGTGCGGAGCCTGAGGGAGCTGGGCCTGCTCGTGTGGCGTCTGGCGGTGCTGAGCCTGGAGGTTCTCCGGGTGCTTCGTCTCGGCGGGAGCCACTCTCTCCACAGGAGCTGCGAGAGTGGTTTGCCCGGCGCTGGAGGCGTGCTGCTGGAGCTGGAGGTTCTTCGGCTGCTGAGGGTGCTGGTGCCGCGGGTCCCGGAGGTGCTCGTACTGGGAGTACTGGAGCTGCTGGGCCTGCGGGTACGACTGGAGCTGGAGCTGCTGAGGGTGTTGGCGCTGAGGCTACTGCTGTCGGTCCTGGAGGCGGTTCTGCTGGGGGTGCTACTGGTGCTGCTGGAGGTACTGGAGCTGGAGGTGCTGCTGGCGCTGGTGCTGCCGCTGGGGGTACTGGTGCTGTCCCTACTGTGTCTGGAGTCGCCGCGCGGCCTCGGCCGTACTTCGTTCCGCTCCTTCAGCAGGTTCTTGGTCTCCCGCCTTCTACTGGTCCTCCTCCTCCCTTAGAGTGTCCACAGCCTGTCCCGTCACAGTTACAGTTACAGCCGGCCTCCCCACTGCCCGCTCCTTCTCCCTACACTGGTCCTACTGGAGGTCTGGCTGAGCGTCGTGAGCCTGCGTCTCGGCCTGCGTCGTTTGTCCGTCTTGCTCGCACTAGTGGTCGCGGTTCGCGTCAGCGTCCTCCTCCTGTCCCTGGCACGCACCGGATGTCTCTGCGTCCGTCCACTGCTCCTCTGCGTGCCCCTTTGCCTTCTCCTCCTGAGTCCTCTCTTCCTGCTCTTCCCGACCCGGAGTCGGACTCTCTTCGTGCTGCCAGTCCTACTGTCACGCGTCTCCTTGCTACTGTCGTCACTGACCCTTCCTTTGAGTCCACTGCTGCGTCTGCCCTAGTTGCTGAGCTCGTCGACTTTGCTGCTCGCTGTCGTCTAGACTACGCTGCTAGTCTTGTCGTTGAGTCTGAGTCTGTCTGTCCTCCGTCCGTCGGGGGTGAGTGTGCCCTTGGCACGGACGTCCTTGAGGACAGGCAGGAGGAGTTCCAGTGTTTGGCTGCTGCTTCACCTCATCTCGTGTCCGTACTGCTTACCCCTGAGGGAGACCCGGATGCACTTGACATCCCGACTCCGCGCTCTTACGCGGAGGCGATAGAGGGTCCCTACTCCTCTCAGTGGCAGGCAGCTATGGACACAGAGATGGCTTCCTGGAAGTCCACAGGCACCTACGTTGACGAGGTTCCCCCGCCTGGGGCGAACATCGTCAGTGGCATGTGGATTTTCAGGGTGAAGCGACCGCCGGGTTCTCCGCCTGTCTTCAAGGCGCGTTACGTGGCTCGTGGCTTCAGTCAGCGGCAGGGAGTTGACTACTTTCAGACCTTCTCTCCCACCCCGAAGATGACCACTCTTCGGGTACTGCTGCACATAGCTGCTCACCGCGACTACGAGCTGCACTCTCTTGACTTCAGCACTGCTTTCTTGCAGGGCAGCCTGCACGAGGAGATCTGGCTGCGTCGCCCACCTGGCTTCACTGGGTCTTTTCCTCCTGGCACCCAGTGGAGCCTCCGGCGGCCAGTCTACGGTCTCCGCCAGGCACCGCGTGAGTGGCACGACACACTGAGGACTACACTTGCGGCTCTTGGGTTTGCTCCCTCTACTGCCGACCCGTCGCTGTTTCTGCGCACCGACACTTCTTTGCCGCCGTTCTACATCCTCGTGTACGTCGACGACTTGGTCTTTGCCACAGCTGACACTGCTGGACTCGCCCACGTGAAGTCCGAGCTGCAGAAGAGACACACGTGCACAGACCTGGGTGAACTGCGCAGCTACCTTGGCTTGCAGATCACCCGGGACAGAGCACGCCGCACCATTACCCTGACTCAGTCACACATGGTGCAGCAGGTCCTTCAGCGCTTCGGCTTCACGTACTCCTTGCCTCAGGCCAATCCTCTGCCTACTCGCCACTCGCTCTCAGCTCTGCCTTCGGATGAGTCCGTAGAGTCGAGTGGCCCGTACCCAGAGCTTGTTGGCTGCCTCATGTACCTGATGACCTGCACACGACCTGACCTCGCATACCCTCTTAGCATTCTCGCACGCTATGTTGCTCATGGGAGACACAGACCGGAGCACATGGCTGCAGCGAAGAGGGTGTTGCGTTACTTGTGCAGTACGTCGGGCATGGGGCTTGTGCTTGGAGGGCAGAGTCCAGTGGTCCTCACTGGGCACGCAGACGCTTCTTGGGCTGACGACCAGGCTACGCAGCGGTCGTCACAGGGTTACACCTTCAGCCTTGGTTCCGGCTCTGTTTCGTGGCGGGCTACCCGCTCGTCTTCTGTTCTCGGCTCCAGTTGTGAGGCTGAGATCTACGCCGGGGCCATGGCTGCACAGGAGCTTCGCTGGCTCACCTACCTGCTGACTGACCTCGGAGAGCCGCCTCGTTCTCCTCCAGTGCTGTACGTAGACAACAAGGCCATGCTGGCCTTGTGTCGAGAGCAGAGACTGGAGCACAGAACGAAGCACATTGCTCTCCGCTACTTCCTTGCTCGTGAGCTACAGCAGCGTGGTCAGCTGCGGCTTGCGTACGTGGCCTCTCAGGCCAACACTGCTGATATCTTCACCAAGGCACTTGCGCCTTGTGATCATCAGCGCTTCTGTACTCAGCTGGGTCTTGTGCCTACCTTGCCTCACTTGCTCACCCCTTGACCTTGTTTGTACTGTTGCATATATATATACACCTGCTCTTGCTTGTCTAGCCTTATATATATATGTAATCCTGCATGTGAACTGGCCTTGTGGCCTTGAACTTGTGCTCGGAATGTGTGGTGACTTTGTGATCCACCCTGAGCTTGCTTTGCTTTGCTTGACTGGTCTTGTGACCCCTTGTTCTCCCCCACTTTGCCTATGGGGGTGTGTCAGATTTATATGACATAGCTACTGTAGGCTATAGTGGGGTAGCACATATGGGGTACAGTTTTTTAGGGTTTACATTTGTACCCAACTTTCCCTTAGTCAATTCATTCTCGTTCAGTTTCTCACAGGTGCCAGGTAGAGCACGTGCCGACGGTTTCGCCAGCGATGCTCCGTCGAGCACGTCATGCCGTTCCGCAGGTTGACTTCGCGAAAACCTCATGGGCGACATTCGCCCATATGACGAATTTCGTAGTCGCGTGACTTTCGTAGAGTAGCTCGACGAATGCTCCGTCGAGAAGCTTTCGCCTAGACGAGCCCTCTACCAGCCTCGTCGAGGAGCTCCTATACCGGCCTTGTAGAGGAGCTCCTATACCGACCTCGTCGAGGAGCCCTTATACTAAGAAGGTCCCGTCGAACCGAACTCCTCGACGGACTCGTCGACCAGCGTCCTCTGCGAGCCCGTCGACCAGCGTCCTACACGAGCTCGTCGACCGCGTCCTCTGCGAGCTCGTCGACCAGCGTCCTCTGCGGACGCGTCAAGGTCGAACTATACGGACAGGTCGAGGTCGAACTCTGCGGGTCGGTAGAAGCCGAATTCTACAGACACATTGAGGTTGCTTTCTGCGCGCAGTCTACGTTGACTTCTGCACGCCCCCAACTGCGAATTCTGCTTCGTCCAAGCGAGGGCGGGGCCATTTCCCATCAACATTTGCTGTGTCCCTGTTTGGGCTACTTGAGTGTGGGGTTGTTTGCTCTCTAGGGTTTTGGTGTAGTGTTCCCTAACCTAGCGCCTCCCTCCCCCCTCCGTCTCACCTCCCAGGCAAGAGCAATTTTTGAAAGGCGGGGTAAAGGAGGTAAAATTTGCCAGCGGAAGAAGGTGGGAAGGGGAAATAGGCAGCTTCCTACGACCTCATATCCACGAGGGTGAATGGCTGTTGTGTTGCCATTAACTTTGTTTACGTTCGGAGGGTAAATAGGAGGCTCGGATCCATTTTCCGGGCTGACCGTCCTTTTGAACCAAAAAACGCAGTTGGGGGAAGGTTCCTACACATAGTCCGCGGTATTTTAACCGCTGCTATCTTAACCACGCGGGGGTACTACTCCGTGGTCAAGATCGAATACAAGGGTAGTTTAACCAATTTATGAGGGTATATTTACGCGTCCCCTTCGCGAGGTCACGTCAGTTGTAACTCTTATGATGGCAATGCGCCCCCTATCTCGGAGCACTAAGTGTGGGTTTTCCAAAATAAAAGTGTCCCGGCTGTGTTCTAATAGTCCCGAAGTCTCTGGGTGCCCATCCCATCGGAAATGCACACAGGATGTTTTAAATAAAGTTCACGTGGTTAAAATACCGCGGACTAGGTGTATTTACCGCCCCCCCCCCTTTTGTCGTGCCTACAGAACGCAGCCAATGGCTTGACTTCACAACTGCTGAAATGCGTTGATGACGTCGAACGAAAACTGTATTGAACGACCCTTGGAGGTTTCATGAGCCATCTTGTAGCAGGTCATCATCTGTGTGGACGATGTGTTGATGCATCTGACGTCAATTCCAAGTCACCACGGAGCACACTTCGCTTTTCGCCACTCTCAGCCATTCAAATAACCTCGAGGGACAGCCAGTTGGCAATTGTACCGAGCGAGTTATCGAGGCCGCCCTGTTTCTCAACCAATCAAAACGCTCTCCGTAAATGATGATCAGATAGGAGTTTCGAGGCGGCTTGGGGGTTGTGTGGATGAAGAGGAGTTGCCAACCTGAGTTCAGCAGATGGAGCAGTTTGCGTAAACATGAAAAACTTCCGAGTCCCGGGGGGTTATTCCCGAACACCCTGATCTTGTAGACCCTCAATTGGAGCCACAGGTTTTGTCTTGCTTAGGACTGAAACGAGCGAGCGTGGGCTTGGTTTGGGTCGAGGTGAGACTCGACTCACTTGGAAGCAAAAGCGTCTTGGATTACGTGTATTGTGATGGTTTCCGCTGAATTATACCGTGCTGTATATAGGCTACCTTGCACGCAATTGGAACCAAGGTGGTCGCAATCCAGGGAGGCGGAACGCTGTGAGGTCTCACCCAGCTCAGGTCCTAGGTGCTTCAGTCAATTCAAACTAGGGTCTTCGGGTAACTAGGACACCCGCCAGTCTCGATTGTGGATTGGGGAGGTTACCTCGAATTGCTCTCTTCGAGGTTTTCCTCCTGCATTTCTCGCCACTCGGCTGAGGGTAGGAATTTCTGACCTGGACTGAAGGCAGGCAACCTCGTCTGTTGTGTTCGCGCGAACTAATGTTCAACCACCCCAACATTCTGTTCCTCCCTGCTCCGCTGCGTTCGTGATTGAAGTTATTTGCTATCAGAGTCTGGCGAGCGTGAACAATCACTGGCCTTAGTCGCACTCCATCATGCAATGATCTTTGTGCAACAGCCATGGAACCCCACGGATTGTTCAGGCTGTGCTTACGAGTACTCTCGGTTTTCTCCCTCCATTCAGCACCCCACCCACTCGTTCTAAGCATTCTCATAATCTGCAGAGTCTGGATAGCCTTTGGAAGTGATTTGGGCAATTCGAAGTCGCATTTACCTCTGGAAGCGCGTTCCGTGCTGACATCAGCACTCCTAGACATCGCGTCAGATGTCGCGACGTTCGCACTCTTCCGGATCGCCGTCATTATAAGCACGCTTCTCCACGAGTGGAGTCACCTCGTCGTTGCCTCCATCGTCACCTCGCGGCGCCAATCCGAAGGCCCGAACCGCGAACCCTCGCGAAACCCACCATTATCCCGTTCAATTGACGCCGCGCCGGCCAACCGCAGGTGTCATGACGGGAAGCTCACGCGGCGCGGCAGCTGCCAGCGATCGCAAGATGGCGTCGCCATGGGAAGATCACCCGCCGGCGACGGGGATCATGCAACGGAAGGGCCGGCGGCGCAGTCGCCGGCGATTTGGAGCGGCGAGAACATGCGAGGGAACGTGAGCAGAAGCGACTGGCTCGTATCGCTGTGCCCGAACGTGCCACTTCCTAGAACCTTCGCACCGCACGTCGTCATCCCGGAGCTCCTTACCCCGTCCTCCACGTCAGCTCACGGGGCGCCGTCTCTCTCCGTGAATAACGGAGACACAGTCAGCGAACAAATCTCCGCGCGACGAGACCTTTCCAGCGAGCAAGCGACGCCGGTCTGTCGCACATTCACAAAAGCGTCGCTGAAGTGCGCATCGCCCGCGTCGCTCTGCCAGTCGTCGTCCGTCGAGGCGGCGATCATTCGCCACGCGGGATGGGTCTTCAGCGTCTTTCTAAGCGCGCTCGCGTGGATCGCGCTGTTTCTTCGATCCCGCTCCACAGAGTCTTCCGCAGCGCCAGATGCGCCTGCAGCCGCAAGCAGCGGCGCCGCGTGGTTGGTTGACGTGGCGCTAGGAGTGTCGGTGTGCGCCGTCTCGTCTCTCGCCTCCGACGCGCTCTGCCTTCGCCCATTTTCCTACCCCGCGGATAATCGCGTGGACTGCCGTCTACATGCGGCCGCCGGCGGCGGCGGCGGTCCACAGGTGGTGTGGCGCTTTTTCTGCGGCAATTTCGGCATAATCATGGCGCAATCAGGCTCGGCGCTGCAGTGAGTGCTGTTTTGCGCGCCGTGCTGCGCGCTGCCGCCATGTGCGCACCAATTCGCCCGCATTTGCGCCGAATTTTCTCTTACCTCTCACACCATCCCCTCGTGCACCTTTTTTTTACTGTTGTTTTTTTTTTCTTTCTTAATTTCATTTCCCGCCACCCTTCCCCTCTCCCCTCCCCATGCCGATATTTTCCTCCTGTCCGCTCAAAACTCTCTATACCTCCCACCTAACCCCTTTCATCTTAAATCTCTTTCTTACCCAAACCCCTTCTCATCCCCCCGTTCCCCCCCTCCTCCCTCCCCCCCCTCTTCCCCACCCCTCCCTCCCTCTCCTCGTTTCCCCCCCCGTCTCTTCCCCCCACACCCCTCCCCGCCCCGCGTTTCTCCCTCTCCCCCCAGCGCATGGGGGCGCGAGCGCGCGGTGGATGCGCTGGGCGTGCTGGAGCGCATGGCGGCCATCTCGTCGGAGCGCGGGGGGCAGTCGGGCGGAGTGGTGACGTTCGTGCGCACCTGGCGCGACGATATGGCGGGCGTGCGCGTGCGCGCCAAGCCCGCCAAGCGCCAGTCGCTCTCGCACCAGGTCCGCCCGCAAGGGGGAAGGGGCGGGGAGAGGGTATGGGAAGGGCAGGATGTGGGAAGAACGGATTGTGGGGAGATTGGGAAAATAGGATGGGGGAATGGCAAGGAGGGGGTGACGAGGGGGGCAAGGTAGGAGTGGGTTGGGGCTGGTATTTGGAAGACACGCAATTGTTGACCCGGAGAAACAATTGAAAAGCATTAAGCGTGGGATGAAGGGCAAGAACTGTCCGTCCGTTGAACATTAATATTCTGGGTTGAAGAGCAAGAATTGGAATCGCACAATGACGTTTTGCCTGCATCTCGTACCTACTCCCTACTACTATGGACATTACGTCGAGTCCTCCTCAGGGGCCTCACCGCACTGCACGACACTAAACAACATACATCCCATATCACCTCACAGCCCCCACTCAATCTCATCTCTCTCACCTCACCTCCTCATTTCTGTGCGTCGTTGCCCCATGCGTGCCCTGCACCACACTACACCACACCACACCACACCGCACAGCTCATCTCCAAGTTCCGCGCTGCAATCTTCCTCAACAGCCTCTCCGACTCCCTCTCCTTCTTCCTCGCCCTCCTCGTCCGCCCCTTCACCTACCTCCTGCAAGCCCTCCGCCTCTCCCCACCACCTCAAGTTGCTCCCAGCCAGTCAGCAGCAGCAGCAGCGCGAGAGGGTAGCACGGGGAAAGCAGGTGACGACAGTGCGTCCTCTGTGCACGTGTTTCTGGGGCACACGCGCTTTGCCACGTCTAGTGTGCCGTCTGTGGGGGAGACCCACCCACACCAGTGGGTGCCGGAGAGGCGCCTGCCCCTGTGGCGCGTGCATGCTGCCACGGGCGCTATCACCTGCGCGCCCACCAACGTGGGCGTGTATGTGACTCACAACGGCGACTTCGAGTTCTGGAACCTCTTTGGCAGGTCAGTGGGGAACAGTGGAGAAGAGTAGGGGAGAGGGGTAGGGTAGAGCAGAGGAGCAGAGTAGGGCAGAGAGGCAGAGAAGAGCAGAGAGGCAGAGAAGGGCAGAGTTGATAAGTCTCTGCGTGCACTGCACTGCGAGGTTCCTCTTGGTGCATGTGTGCCAGGCTGTGAAATCCAGAGGGTGTGAACAGTGACGCACACTTGCAGTGCATTGATACTCTATGATGGAGACACTCAGAGTGACACAAACGCTGCGAGCAACGAATTGGCGCCAAGCAGTGAACGAACGTCAGGCAAGAATCCACCTCGTGTGTCTGCTGTGTGCCGTGCTGTGATGCGATATGGTGTGGCGTGGTGTGGCATGGTCTGATGTGATGTGTGGCACGATGCCTATCCGTCCCCCCTAACAGGGACCGCACGCATTCGGAGATGGGGCCGTGGCTGGAGGTGGTGTTGGAGCGCGACCAGCCAGCGCAGTGCGACAGTGTCATGATCGCAGGCCTCATGGACCTCCTCCGCACCCACGCCCTCTGGTTGCCCTCCATCCGCCTCGCCTTCCACCAGGTCAGCGCTCCTCCTTCCCCCACACTCTTCTCCCCCCTTCCCCCGTCCCGAACCCCCATCCCTCCCTCCCCCCCCCCCCCCCCCCTTCCCCCTCCTCTTCCTCCCCCGACTCCCTTCCCACGCCAGCCACCTCTGTGGGCCTCCAAGGGTTAAGTAACATAACCCTCCTGCTCTAGTAACCAAGCCGAATGGAAACAGGTTGTCCACCGGAGGTTTGGCAGTGACAACTGCCCTCTGGTAGAGTGGGATTAGACAAATTGCACCCCTACCCACAGAGGCCACTCAATTCAAGAGCTCGTAACTGGTACATTCTGGAATTTTATCCCAATACCCAGTCACTCTCCCTTCTCCCTCCCTCCCATGCACCTCCATGCACCTCTCTCCACCACTTCTAGCCGCTCAGAACACGGATCCGTGTCCTTTCCCCGTTCCCCTTCTCCCGCACCTAGCACGGACCGTGTGGGTGGTGTGCTGCCTGTATATAGGAGATAATCTCTCTTGCTCGCTCCTCCCCTTGCGCTATTATCGAGACACCTCAATCTTGAAGCGTTTTCAAATCAGACGAGTTGTGAGGCGCCTTACAACGAGACAATGTCCGAGGCGCTTTAAACACCCTCCCCCCCCCCCAAACACCCAGACCGCGGTGATGTCATACCAGGAGCTGCTCTTGCCTGAACAACCCTCTCTCTCCCCCCTCCCACCCCCCCGACCCCCCTCCCCGCCCACCCCCCGCCCCTCACACCGCACCCTCAGACGGTGGTGATGTCGTACGAGGAGGTGCTGTCGCCCCAGGCGTCGCACCCCCTGCCATGCCTTGCGGACCTTGCCCCCGTGGCTGCAGCAGCAGAGCGCGCCATGGCGCATGTGGTGCAGGGCATGCAGGGCATGGGTGCGGTGGGGGGAGGTGCTGCTGCTGCTGCCAAGCCTGCCCCACGTGGTTCAGCAGGCAAGCGGGCGCTGGTTGGTTGGATTGATGCACATGGATGCGTATCGAAACGCATGTCACATGCATCACATCACATCACATCACATCACATCACATCACATCACATCACATCACATCACATCACATCACATCACATCACATCACATCACATCACATCACATCACATCACATCACACACCATAAAACACTATCAACACGAGAGTTTTCGTTCCTCTTTTGGTTTTGTTGGGCGGATACTATACAAGCAGTAGGAGAGGGCGTATAGTTGCAGCGTCGATGTGTGTGAAAGGCTTTCAGTGAGGCCAACCGGAAGGCCCACCTCCCCACGTGCTCGTGCACCCGAACTCATCAACCCCCTTCCACGCTCTCATGCTTACCTGAACCTCACAAAATACCCTTCCTTCCCTGTCTCCCTCTGACCTGTCCCCATGCCACCCCTTTCCCCTGTACCAACCTTTCCCCGCTTTCCCCCCACCAGTGACAGCACTGCGGGCAGCTATGGCAGGGAGAGAGGCGCTTCTAGAGGACGCCATCCTCGCCGCCCTGCACTCCTTTTCCCTTCCTCTCTCACCACGAACCTGCCACCGCCCCTTCGCATCTCCCTCCCCTGATCCCCCCCACCAGTGACAGCACTGCGAGCAGCCATGGCAGGGAGAGAGGCGCTTCTAGTGGACGCCATCCTCGCTGCCCTGCACTCCCGCCCCCTGCCCCGCGCAACCGCCTCCCCTGCTGCTGCTGCTGCTGGCGGTGACAGCGACAGTGTAGCAGTGACTGTGGGTGCAGCTGTGGTGGAGGGTGAGGGCGAGGGCGAGGAGCTTTCAGAGGAGCCATCACTGCTGGGGAACGGCGGGGATGCGCAGGGGAGGGAGCAGCAGGAGCAGCAGCAGGGGGAGGCGCAGCAGAATGAAGGGGGAGAGCTGCCGGAGTGTCTGTCAGGGCTGTCAGCGGCGCTGCTGCAGGTGTTTGTGCGGCAGGCGGTGGCCAACTTCCTGGACAATGATCTCTACTGGGCCGCCAAGAAGTTCCTTGAAAACGCCAAGGTGGGCTCTTCAAGGTAACGCCAAGGTAGCAGTGGGCGTGCTTTCAGTTGAGTGCAAGCACTTATGGGTTGCTGAGATGAGAAGCTTTTTGAGAATACCAAGGTGGGCTACACCTAAGCTGCTTCCTCAGGGTTGAAGGTTTTGGGTTTCGGGTTTACAGGTAAACGTACATGCACGTGTACTTCACGTGTGTGCTACCCGTTTTGATGGAACGATCCAACTTAAGGCCATAGCACATGTGGCAGCAGCAGTGGGTGTATGTATGGAATCTGCAGCACTGGGAGTAAGATTCACTTGGGGAGTGTAGCAAGTCTGTCTTTATGATGATAAGTCCTCTATGCTTTGGAAGAGGACCATTGGGGTCGTGGACGTGTGGGGAAGGACTGCTGCACGTGCGCCTGCATGCATGCGCCTTTGTATGTGCGTTTGCATGTGTTCTGCCCAACGTGCAAGTACCCTCTTTCATCAGCACACTGGTAGCAGCCATCCGCTAGAAACCCAATCCTCTCCCCCCGTCCCTCCCAGGGTTCGTTCGGCATGACAACGGCATGCACGGCAGACTGTGACCGCGTGGTGCTGACAGCCGAGCTGACTTTCAAGTTGACTCAAAAGTCGCTTCTTCTCCCCCCTCCCCCCTACTCTTCCCCTCGCCCCTTCTCTTCCCCTCCCCCCTTCCCTTTTCCCTCCCCCTCTTCCCCTTTCAGGGTTCGTTCGGCATGACAACGGCATGCACAGCAGACTGCGATCGAGTGGTGCTGGCAGCACGCAACCAGCCACTGGCCCTGGGCTTCGCCCCCCACTCGCGCACCGTGCTCTTCTCCTCCGAGTCCCACTCCCTCCTCACTCCCCTCTCACCCGCCCCTGCTCCTGCTGCTGCTGGAAGGGGAGCGGCAGGGGGCGGCAGCAGTGGGAGGAGGATAGCATACCGTGTGGACCTGGATGAGTCTGAAGGGGAGGTGATGGAGGTGGTTATGCGAGGACAGGGGAACATGGGGGGTGCGCATGGCACGGGTGGTGGAAGCAGGGGAGGCGCTGCCAATGGTGAGGCAGCGAAGGGGGAGAACGGATTGGCTGACGGGACTGCGAATGGGGCGGGCAGGGAGCAGGAGGAGGAGCAGGGGGGGTGTATGGAGCTGCCAGAGTTGGCGTTCGTGGGGGTGAAGCTGTACAGCATCAAGCACAACAAGCCCGTCACCACAGTACGCACTCACATGCGCTTCTCACTCACATGCGGTTCTCACTCACATGCGCTTCTCACTCACATGCGCTTCTCACTCACATGCGCTTCTCACTCACATGCGCTTCTCACTCACATGTGCTTCTCACTCACATGCGCTTCTCACTCACATGCGCTTCTCACTCACATGCGCTTCTCACTCACATGCGCTTCTCACTCACATGCGCTTCTCACTCACATGCGCTTCTCACTCACATGCGCTTCTCACTCACATGCGCTTCTCACTCACATGCGCTTCTCACTCACATGCGCTTCTCACTCACATGCGCTTCTCACTCACATGCGCTTCTCACTCACATGCGCTTCTCACTCACATGCGCTTCTCACTCACATGCGCTTCTCACTCACATGCGCTTCTCACTCACATGCGCTTCTCACTCACATGCGCTTCTCACTCACATGCGCTTCTCACTCACATGCGCTTCTCACTCACATGCGCTTCTCACTCACATGCGCTTCTCACTCACATGCTCTCCTCACCGCATGAGCCTCACCACACCTTCTTACCAACCAAGGGGTAGCAGCTGGCAGCAAGGAGGGCGAGAGTCATGGATGCTGACGCACCATGCACATGACACGTGCACCTCTCTTTCTCATTTCACCCTGCCTCTGAAGCACCACCATACCCCCTCACTAATGCTGCATCCTTTCGCCACCCTTCCCTCCCCTCCCCCTGCCCCCTTACCCCCGCATGCCCATCCCACAGGCTCAGTTCCTGCAGCGCAAGCGGCTCATCCCATTGGGCAGCAACCCTTTTCCTGGAGGCAGCACTACACGCCCTCCCCCCTGAATCTCCTTCTCCTCTTTCACCCTCGCCCCGCCTCCCCCTCCTCCGCATGCCCATCCCACAGGGGCAGTTCCTGCAGCGCAAACGGCTCATCCCAGTGGGCAACAACCCCTTCCTCGCAGCAGATGACGAGGACACTCCCACTGACGATCTGCATGCTGCCTGGGGCCCTGCTGCCCTCTGCTCTGCCACCCCATCTCCCCCCCGTGACCTTGTGGAAGCAGACCTGAGGGTACTACTCCCTCCTCCTCCCTCGGTTTATTGAGATGTCTCAAAATTTACTCTGCTTTGATGCCACTCCATCCCGCCTCCCGGTCCCACTATCCCTCTCGGCCCTCACTATCCCTCGCGCTCCCACTACCCCTCTCCCTCCCACTATCTCTCTCGCCCTCACTACCCCTCCCCCTCTCGCTATCCCTCTCGCTTCCACGACCCCTCGCCCACGCACGATCTCACTATCCGACTGTCCCTCTAAATTCCTCTCTCTGTCTCGATGCAAGCACGCTCACTCACACTCCCTTGTCACCATGTCCAATGTTCTGTTCTGCTACAGCCATCTGCGCTATTCCACTCCCTTTTCTCCTCAATTGCGCGCCTGGCCTAATCTGCCCTACCCTGCCCTCCCTGCCCCCTTTCCTCCCCGTTCCTGTCCCTCCCCCCCCGCTTCCTCCCCCTTCCTCTCCTTTCCCCACCTTTCTTCCCTCTCCCGCCCTCTTCCTCCCCCACCAGGCCATACCCCGCGTGCTGGAGTCCATAAGGGCGGACTGGGAGGACGCGCGGTCCCTCAACCGGCGCACAGCAGCAGCGCTGGTGGCCATGCTGCAGGCCAAGGCGGAGGCGGCGGTGGCGGCGGGGGAGGCGGCGGGGGGCATGAGCCGCAAGGAGATCGACGTGCTTGTCACGGGTGTTGAGACGTCGCTCTGGGTGGGCGAGCAGTTCGCTGCTGACCTGCAGAACTGTACGTACGCCTGCTTGCTTCTCCTTGCTGCTCGTCCTCGCTTCTCCTTGCCTCTCCTCTCCTTTCCCTACTTCGCATCTCCCACCTCGCCTCCCTTGCTTCACCTCTGTCCCTTCTGACCTCTGGCCTTGCACATGCTCGTCATGCATGTAGTTTGGAACTGATAGTTTACACAACTCACAGGCGATGTTGTCAGTCCATGTTCTGACTTGCCCCCGCCCCGACCAACCCTACTGACTCCCTTCGCCACCGGTCTCATGCGCGTTGACCCTCTCTCTCGCTCCCTCATCCCACCCTGTATTCGATCTTCACCAGTTTCCCCTCACCCTTCTCGTTTCTCCACGTCCCACCTCCACACCACCAAGTCCATAGCCATGACTCACAACCATCAAGTCCATAGCCATGACTCACAACCATCAAGTCCATAGCCATGACTCACAACCATCAAGTCCATAGCCATGACTCACAACCATCAAGTCCATAGCCATGACTCACAATCATCAAATCCATAGCCATGACTCACAACCATCAAGTCCATAGCCATGACTCACAACCATCAAGTCCATAGCCATGACTCACAACTATCAAGTCCATAGCCATGACTCACAACCATCAAGTCCATAGCCATGACTCACAACCATCAAGTCCATAGCCATGACTCACAACCATCAAGTCCATAGCCATGACTCACAACCATCAAGTCCATAGCCATGACTCACAACCATCAAGTCCATAGCCATGACTCACAACCATCAAGTCCATAGCCATGACTCACAACTATCAAGTCCATAGCCATGACTCACAACCATCAAGTCCATAGCCATGACTCACAACCATCAAATCCATAACCATGACTCACAACCATCAAGTCCATAGCCATGACTCACAACCATCAAGTCCATAGCCATGACTCACAACCATCAAGTCCATAGCCATGACTCACAACCATCAAGCCCATAGCCATGACTCACAACCATCAAGTCCATAGCCATGACTCACAACCACCAAGTCCATAGCCATGACTCACAACCACCAAGTCCATAGCCATGACTCACAACCACCAAGTCCATAGCCATGACTCACAACCACCAAGTCCATAGCCATGACTCACAACCATCAAGTCCATAGCCATGACTCACAACCATCAAGTCCATAGCCATGACTCACAACCATCAAGTCCATAGCCATGACTCACAACCATCAAGTCCATAGCCATGACTCACAACCATCAAGTCCATAGCCATGACTCACAACCATCAAGTCCATAGCCATGACTCACAACCATCAAGTCCATAGCCATGACTCACGACCATCAAGTCCATAGCCATGACTCACAACCACCAAGTCCATAGCCATGACTCACAACCACCAAGTCCATAGCCATGACTCACAACCACCAAGTCCATAGCCATGACTCACAACCACCAAGTCCATAGCCATGACTCACAACCATCAAGTCCATAGCCATGACTCACAACCATCAAGTCCATAGCCATGACTCACAACCATCAAGTCCATAGCCATGACTCACAACCATCAAGTCCATAGCCATGACTCACAACCATCAAGTCCATAGCCATGACTCACAACCACCAAGTCCATAGCCATGACTCACAACCACCAAGTCCATAGCTATGACTCACAACCATCAAGTCCATAGCCATGACTCACAACCACCAAGTCCATAGCCATGACTCACAACCATCAAGTCCATAGCCATGACTCACAACCATCAAGTCCATAGCCATGACTCACAACCATCAAGTCCATAGCCATGACTCACAACCATCAAGTCCATAGCCATGACTCACAACCATCAAGTCCATAGCCATGACTCACAACCACCAAGTCCATAGCCATGACTCACAACCACCAAGTCCATAGCCATGACTCACAACCACCAAGTCCATAGCCATGACTCACAACCACCAAGTCCATAGCCATGACTCACAACCACCAAGTCCATAGCCATGACTCACAACCACCAAGTCCATAGCCATGACTCACAACCATCAAGTCCATAGCCATGACTCACAACCATCAAGTCCATAGCCATGACTCACAACCATCAAGTCCATAGCCATGACTCACAACCATCAAGTCCATAGCCATGACTCACAACCATCAAGTCCATAGCCATGACTCACAACTATCAAGTCCATAGCCATGACTCACAACCATCAAGTCCATAGCCATGACTCACAACCATCAAATCCATAACCATGACTCACAACCATCAAGTCCATAGCCATGACTCACAACCATCAAGTCCATAGCCATGACTCACAACCATCAAGTCCATAGCCATGACTCACAACCATCAAGCCCATAGCCATGACTCACAACCATCAAGTCCATAGCCATGACTCACAACCACCAAGTCCATAGCCATGACTCACAACCACCAAGTCCATAGCCATGACTCACAACCACCAAGTCCATAGCCATGACTCACAACCACCAAGTCCATAGCCATGACTCACAACCATCAAGTCCATAGCCATGACTCACAACCATCAAGTCCATAGCCATGACTCACAACCATCAAGTCCATAGCCATGACTCACAACCATCAAGTCCATAGCCATGACTCACAACCATCAAGTCCATAGCCATGACTCACAACCATCAAGTCCATAGCCATGACTCACAACCATCAAGTCCATAGCCATGACTCACGACCATCAAGTCCATAGCCATGACTCACAACCACCAAGTCCATAGCCATGACTCACAACCACCAAGTCCATAGCCATGACTCACAACCACCAAGTCCATAGCCATGACTCACAACCACCAAGTCCATAGCCATGACTCACAACCATCAAGTCCATAGCCATGACTCACAACCATCAAGTCCATAGCCATGACTCACAACCATCAAGTCCATAGCCATGACTCACAACCATCAAGTCCATAGCCATGACTCACAACCATCAAGTCCATAGCCATGACTCACAACCACCAAGTCCATAGCCATGACTCACAACCACCAAGTCCATAGCTATGACTCACAACCATCAAGTCCATAGCCATGACTCACAACCACCAAGTCCATAGCCATGACTCACAACCATCAAGTCCATAGCCATGACTCACAACCATCAAGTCCATAGCCATGACTCACAACCATCAAGTCCATAGCCATGACTCACAACCATCAAGTCCATAGCCATGACTCACAACCATCAAGTCCATAGCCATGACTCACAACCACCAAGTCCATAGCCATGACTCACAACCACCAAGTCCATAGCCATGACTCACAACCACCAAGTCCATAGCCATGACTCACAACCACCAAGTCCATAGCCATGACTCACAACCACCAAGTCCATAGCCATGACTCACAACCACCAAGTCCATAGCCATGACTCACAACCATCAAGTCCATAGCCATGACTCACAACCATCAAGTCCATAGCCATGACTCACAACCATCAAGTCCATAGCCATGACTCACAACCATCAAGTCCATAGCCATGACTCACAACCATCAAGTCCATAGCCATGACTCACAACCATCAAGTCCATAGCCATGACTCACAACCATCAAGTCCATAGCCATGACTCACAACCACCAAGTCCATAGCCATGACTCACAACCATCAAGTCCATAGCCATGACTCACAACCATCAAGTCCATAGCCATGACTCACAACCATCAAGTCCATAGCCATGACTCACAACTATCAAGTCCATAGCCATGACTCACAACCATCAAGTCCATAGCCATGACTCACAACCATCAAATCCATAACCATGACTCACAACCATCAAGTCCATAGCCATGACTCACAACCATCAAGTCCATAGCCATGACTCACAACCATCAAGTCCATAGCCATGACTCACAACCATCAAGCCCATAGCCATGACTCACAACCATCAAGTCCATAGCCATGACTCACAACCACCAAGTCCATAGCCATGACTCACAACCACCAAGTCCATAGCCATGACTCACAACCACCAAGTCCATAGCCATGACTCACAACCACCAAGTCCATAGCCATGACTCACAACCATCAAGTCCATAGCCATGACTCACAACCATCAAGTCCATAGCCATGACTCACAACCATCAAGTCCATAGCCATGACTCACAACCATCAAGTCCATAGCCATGACTCACAACCATCAAGTCCATAGCCATGACTCACAACCATCAAGTCCATAGCCATGACTCACAACCATCAAGTCCATAGCCATGACTCACGACCATCAAGTCCATAGCCATGACTCACAACCACCAAGTCCATAGCCATGACTCACAACCACCAAGTCCATAGCCATGACTCACAACCACCAAGTCCATAGCCATGACTCACAACCACCAAGTCCATAGCCATGACTCACAACCATCAAGTCCATAGCCATGACTCACAACCATCAAGTCCATAGCCATGACTCACAACCATCAAGTCCATAGCCATGACTCACAACCATCAAGTCCATAGCCATGACTCACAACCATCAAGTCCATAGCCATGACTCACAACCACCAAGTCCATAGCCATGACTCACAACCACCAAGTCCATAGCTATGACTCACAACCATCAAGTCCATAGCCATGACTCACAACCACCAAGTCCATAGCCATGACTCACAACCATCAAGTCCATAGCCATGACTCACAACCATCAAGTCCATAGCCATGACTCACAACCATCAAGTCCATAGCCATGACTCACAACCATCAAGTCCATAGCCATGACTCACAACCATCAAGTCCATAGCCATGACTCACAACCACCAAGTCCATAGCCATGACTCACAACCACCAAGTCCATAGCCATGACTCACAACCACCAAGTCCATAGCCATGACTCACAACCACCAAGTCCATAGCCATGACTCACAACCACCAAGTCCATAGCCATGACTCACAACCATCAAGTCCATAGCCATGACTCACAACCATCAAGTCCATAGCCATGACTCACAACCATCAAGTCCATAGCCATGACTCACAACCATCAAGTCCATAGCCATGACTCACAACCATCAAGTCCATAGCCATGACTCACAACCATCAAGTCCATAGCCATGACTCACAACCATCAAGTCCATAGCCATGACTCACGACCATCAAGTCCATAGCCATGACTCACAACCACCAAGTCCATAGCCATGACTCACAACCACCAAGTCCATAGCCATGACTCACAACCACCAAGTCCATAGCCATGACTCACAACCACCAAGTCCATAGCCATGACTCACAACCATCAAGTCCATAGCCATGACTCACAACCATCAAGTCCATAGCCATGACTCACAACCATCAAGTCCATAGCCATGACTCACAACCATCAAGTCCATAGCCATGACTCACAACCATCAAGTCCATAGCCATGACTCACAACCACCAAGTCCATAGCCATGACTCACAACCACCAAGTCCATAGCTATGACTCACAACCATCAAGTCCATAGCCATGACTCACAACCACCAAGTCCATAGCCATGACTCACAACCATCAAGTCCATAGCCATGACTCACAACCATCAAGTCCATAGCCATGACTCACAACCATCAAGTCCATAGCCATGACTCACAACCATCAAGTCCATAGCCATGACTCACAACCATCAAGTCCATAGCCATGACTCACAACCACCAAGTCCATAGCCATGACTCACAACCACCAAGTCCATAGCCATGACTCACAACCACCAAGTCCATAGCCATGACTCACAACCACCAAGTCCATAGCCATGACTCACAACCACCAAGTCCATAGCCATGACTCACAACCACCAAGTCCATAGCCATGACTCACAACCATCAAGTCCATAGCCATGACTCACAACCATCAAGTCCATAGCCATGACTCACAACCATCAAGTCCATAGCCATGACTCACAACCATCAAGTCCATAGCCATGACTCACAACCATCAAGTCCATAGCCATGACTCACAACCATCAAGTCCATAGCCATGACTCACAACCATCAAGTCCATAGCCATGACTCACAACCACCAAGTCCATAGCCATGACTCACAACCACCAAGTCCATAGCCATGACTCACAACCACCAAGTCCATAGCCATGACTCACAACCATCAAGTCCATAGCCATGACTCACAACCATCAAGTCCATAGCCATGACTCACAACCATCAAGTCCATAGCCATGACTCACAACCATCAAGTCCATAGCCATGACTCACAACCATCAAGTCCATAGCCATGACTCACAACCACCAAGTCCATAGCCATGACTCACAACCACCAAGTCCATAGCCATGACTCACAACCATCAAGTCCATAGCCATGACTCACAACCATCAAGTCCATAGCCATGACTCACAACCATCAAGTCCATAGCCATGACTCACGACCATCAAGTCCATAGCCATGACTCACAACCACCAAGTCCATAGCCATGACTCACAACCACCAAGTCCATAGCCATGACTCACAACCACCAAGTCCATAGCCATGACTCACAACCATCAAATCCATAACCATGACTCACAACCATCAAGTCCATAGCCATGACTCACAACCATCAAGTCCATAGCCATGACTCACAACCATCAAGTCCATAGCCATGACTCACAACCATCAAGCCCATAGCCATGACTCACAACCATCAAGTCCATAGCCATGACTCACAACCACCAAGTCCATAGCCATGACTCACAACCACCAAGTCCATAGCCATGACTCACAACCACCAAGTCCATAGCCATGACTCACAACCACCAAGTCCATAGCCATGACTCACAACCATCAAGTCCATAGCCATGACTCACAACCATCAAGTCCATAGCCATGACTCACAACCATCAAGTCCATAGCCATGACTCACAACCATCAAGTCCATAGCCATGACTCACAACCATCAAGTCCATAGCCATGACTCACAACCATCAAGTCCATAGCCATGACTCACAACCATCAAGTCCATAGCCATGACTCACGACCATCAAGTCCATAGCCATGACTCACAACCACCAAGTCCATAGCCATGACTCACAACCACCAAGTCCATAGCCATGACTCACAACCACCAAGTCCATAGCCATGACTCACAACCACCAAGTCCATAGCCATGACTCACAACCATCAAGTCCATAGCCATGACTCACAACCATCAAGTCCATAGCCATGACTCACAACCATCAAGTCCATAGCCATGACTCACAACCATCAAGTCCATAGCCATGACTCACAACCATCAAGTCCATAGCCATGACTCACAACCACCAAGTCCATAGCCATGACTCACAACCACCAAGTCCATAGCTATGACTCACAACCATCAAGTCCATAGCCATGACTCACAACCACCAAGTCCATAGCCATGACTCACAACCATCAAGTCCATAGCCATGACTCACAACCATCAAGTCCATAGCCATGACTCACAACCATCAAGTCCATAGCCATGACTCACAACCATCAAGTCCATAGCCATGACTCACAACCATCAAGTCCATAGCCATGACTCACAACCACCAAGTCCATAGCCATGACTCACAACCACCAAGTCCATAGCCATGACTCACAACCACCAAGTCCATAGCCATGACTCACAACCACCAAGTCCATAGCCATGACTCACAACCACCAAGTCCATAGCCATGACTCACAACCATCAAGTCCATAGCCATGACTCACAACCATCAAGTCCATAGCCATGACTCACAACCATCAAGTCCATAGCCATGACTCACAACCATCAAGTCCATAGCCATGACTCACAACCATCAAGTCCATAGCCATGACTCACAACCATCAAGTCCATAGCCATGACTCACGACCATCAAGTCCATAGCCATGACTCACAACCACCAAGTCCATAGCCATGACTCACAACCACCAAGTCCATAGCCATGACTCACAACCACCAAGTCCATAGCCATGACTCACAACCACCAAGTCCATAGCCATGACTCACAACCATCAAGTCCATAGCCATGACTCACAACCATCAAGTCCATAGCCATGACTCACAACCATCAAGTCCATAGCCATGACTCACAACCATCAAGTCCATAGCCATGACTCACAACCATCAAGTCCATAGCCATGACTCACAACCACCAAGTCCATAGCCATGACTCACAACCACCAAGTCCATAGCTATGACTCACAACCATCAAGTCCATAGCCATGACTCACAACCACCAAGTCCATAGCCATGACTCACAACCATCAAGTCCATAGCCATGACTCACAACCATCAAGTCCATAGCCATGACTCACAACCATCAAGTCCATAGCCATGACTCACAACCATCAAGTCCATAGCCATGACTCACAACCATCAAGTCCATAGCCATGACTCACAACCACCAAGTCCATAGCCATGACTCACAACCACCAAGTCCATAGCCATGACTCACAACCACCAAGTCCATAGCCATGACTCACAACCACCAAGTCCATAGCCATGACTCACAACCACCAAGTCCATAGCCATGACTCACAACCATCAAGTCCATAGCCATGACTCACAACCATCAAGTCCATAGCCATGACTCACAACCATCAAGTCCATAGCCATGACTCACAACCATCAAGTCCATAGCCATGACTCACAACCATCAAGTCCATAGCCATGACTCACAACCATCAAGTCCATAGCCATGACTCACAACCATCAAGTCCATAGCCATGACTCACGACCATCAAGTCCATAGCCATGACTCACAACCACCAAGTCCATAGCCATGACTCACAACCACCAAGTCCATAGCCATGACTCACAACCACCAAGTCCATAGCCATGACTCACAACCACCAAGTCCATAGCCATGACTCACAACCATCAAGTCCATAGCCATGACTCACAACCATCAAGTCCATAGCCATGACTCACAACCATCAAGTCCATAGCCATGACTCACAACCATCAAGTCCATAGCCATGACTCACAACCATCAAGTCCATAGCCATGACTCACAACCACCAAGTCCATAGCCATGACTCACAACCACCAAGTCCATAGCTATGACTCACAACCATCAAGTCCATAGCCATGACTCACAACCACCAAGTCCATAGCCATGACTCACAACCATCAAGTCCATAGCCATGACTCACAACCATCAAGTCCATAGCCATGACTCACAACCATCAAGTCCATAGCCATGACTCACAACCATCAAGTCCATAGCCATGACTCACAACCATCAAGTCCATAGCCATGACTCACAACCACCAAGTCCATAGCCATGACTCACAACCACCAAGTCCATAGCCATGACTCACAACCACCAAGTCCATAGCCATGACTCACAACCACCAAGTCCATAGCCATGACTCACAACCACCAAGTCCATAGCCATGACTCACAACCACCAAGTCCATAGCCATGACTCACAACCATCAAGTCCATAGCCATGACTCACAACCATCAAGTCCATAGCCATGACTCACAACCATCAAGTCCATAGCCATGACTCACAACCATCAAGTCCATAGCCATGACTCACAACCATCAAGTCCATAGCCATGACTCACAACCATCAAGTCCATAGCCATGACTCACAACCATCAAGTCCATAGCCATGACTCA
Organism: Closterium sp. Naga37s-1; assembly: GCA_947471745.1. NCBI lineage: Eukaryota > Viridiplantae > Streptophyta > Zygnematophyceae > Desmidiales > Closteriaceae > Closterium > Closterium sp. Naga37s-1. The sequence continues at coordinate 1,150,102 of CANJKZ010000743.1, forward strand.
CAACCACCAAGTCCATAGCCATGACTCACAACCACCAAGTCCATAGCCATGACTCACAACCACCAAGTCCATAGCCATGACTCACAACCACCAAGTCCATAGCCATGACTCACAACCATCAAGTCCATAGCCATGACTCACAACCATCAAGTCCATAGCCATGACTCACAACCATCAAGTCCATAGCCATGACTCACAACCATCAAATCCATAACCATGACTCACAACCATCAAGTCCATAGCCATGACTCACAACCATCAAGTCCATAGCCATGACTCACAACCATCAAGTCCATAGCCATGACTCACAACCACCAAGTCCATAGCTATGACTCACGACCATCAAGTCCATAGCCATGACTCACAACCACCAAGTCCATAGCCATGACTCACAACCATCAAGTCCATAGCCATGACTCACAACCATCAAGTCCATAGCCATGACTCACAACCATCAAGTCCATAGCCATGACTCACAACCATCAAGTCCATAGCCATGACTCACAACCACCAAGTCCATAGCTATGACTCACGACCATCAAGTCCATAGCCATGACTCACAACCACCAAGTCCATAGCCATGACTCACAACCATCAAGTCCATAGCCATGACTCACAACCATCAAGTCCATAGCCATGACTCACAACCATCAAGTCCATAGCCATGACTCACAACCATCAAGTCCATAGCCATGACTCACAACCATCAAGTCCATAGCCATGACTCACAACCATCAAGTCCATAGCCATGACTCACAACCATCAAGTCCATAGCCATGACTCACGACCATCAAGTCCATAGCCATGACTCACAACCACCAAGTCCATAGCCATGACTCACAACCACCAAGTCCATAGCCATGACTCACAACCACCAAGTCCATAGCCATGACTCACAACCACCAAGTCCATAGCCATGACTCACAACCATCAAGTCCATAGCCATGACTCACAACCACCAAGTCCATAGCCATGACTCACAACCACCAAGTCCATAGCCATGACTCACAACCATCAAGTCCATAGCCATGACTCACAACCATCAAGTCCATAGCCATGACTCACAACCATCAAGTCCATAGCCATGACTCACAACCATCAAGTCCATAGCCATGACTCACAACCATCAAGTCCATAGCCATGACTCACAACCATCAAGTCCATAGCCATGACTCACAACCATCAAGTCCATAGCCATGACTCACGACCATCAAGTCCATAGCCATGACTCACAACCACCAAGTCCATAGCCATGACTCACAACCACCAAGTCCATAGCCATGACTCACAACCACCAAGTCCATAGCCATGACTCACAACCACCAAGTCCATAGCCATGACTCACAACCATCAAGTCCATAGCCATGACTCACAACCATCAAGTCCATAGCCATGACTCACAACCATCAAGTCCATAGCCATGACTCACAACCATCAAGTCCATAGCCATGACTCACAACCATCAAGTCCATAGCCATGACTCACAACCACCAAGTCCATAGCCATGACTCACAACCACCAAGTCCATAGCTATGACTCACAACCATCAAGTCCATAGCCATGACTCACAACCACCAAGTCCATAGCCATGACTCACAACCATCAAGTCCATAGCCATGACTCACAACCATCAAGTCCATAGCCATGACTCACAACCATCAAGTCCATAGCCATGACTCACAACCATCAAGTCCATAGCCATGACTCACAACCATCAAGTCCATAGCCATGACTCACAACCACCAAGTCCATAGCCATGACTCACAACCACCAAGTCCATAGCCATGACTCACAACCACCAAGTCCATAGCCATGACTCACAACCACCAAGTCCATAGCCATGACTCACAACCACCAAGTCCATAGCCATGACTCACAACCACCAAGTCCATAGCCATGACTCACAACCATCAAGTCCATAGCCATGACTCACAACCATCAAGTCCATAGCCATGACTCACAACCATCAAGTCCATAGCCATGACTCACAACCATCAAGTCCATAGCCATGACTCACAACCATCAAGTCCATAGCCATGACTCACAACCATCAAGTCCATAGCCATGACTCACAACCATCAAGTCCATAGCCATGACTCACAACCACCAAGTCCATAGCCATGACTCACAACCACCAAGTCCATAGCCATGACTCACAACCACCAAGTCCATAGCCATGACTCACAACCACCAAGTCCATAGCCATGACTCACAACCATCAAGTCCATAGCCATGACTCACAACCATCAAGTCCATAGCCATGACTCACAACCATCAAGTCCATAGCCATGACTCACAACCATCAAATCCATAACCATGACTCACAACCATCAAGTCCATAGCCATGACTCACAACCATCAAGTCCATAGCCATGACTCACAACCATCAAGTCCATAGCCATGACTCACAACCACCAAGTCCATAGCTATGACTCACGACCATCAAGTCCATAGCCATGACTCACAACCACCAAGTCCATAGCCATGACTCACAACCATCAAGTCCATAGCCATGACTCACAACCATCAAGTCCATAGCCATGACTCACAACCATCAAGTCCATAGCCATGACTCACAACCATCAAGTCCATAGCCATGACTCACAACCACCAAGTCCATAGCTATGACTCACGACCATCAAGTCCATAGCCATGACTCACAACCACCAAGTCCATAGCCATGACTCACAACCATCAAGTCCATAGCCATGACTCACAACCATCAAGTCCATAGCCATGACTCACAACCATCAAGTCCATAGCCATGACTCACAACCATCAAGTCCATAGCCATGACTCACAACCATCAAATCCATAACCATGACTCACAACCATCAAGTCCATAGCCATGACTCACAACCATCAAGTCCATAGCCATGACTCACAACCATCAAGTCCATAGCCATGACTCACAACCATCAAGTCCATAGCCATGACTCACAACCATCAAGTCCATAGCCATGACTCACAACCATCAAGTCCATAGCCATGACTCACAACCATCAAATCCATAACCATGACTCACAACCATCAAGTCCATAGCCATGACTCACAACCATCAAGTCCATAGCCATGACTCACAACCATCAAGTCCATAGCCATGACTCACAACCACCAAGTCCATAGCTATGACTCACGACCATCAAGTCCATAGCCATGACTCACAACCACCAAGTCCATAGCCATGACTCACAACCATCAAGTCCATAGCCATGACTCACAACCATCAAGTCCATAGCCATGACTCACAACCATCAAGTCCATAGCCATGACTCACAACCATCAAGTCCATAGCCATGACTCACAACCATCAAGTCCATAGCCATGACTCACAACCATCAAGTCCATAGCCATGACTCACAACCATCAAGTCCATAGCCATGACTCACGACCATCAAGTCCATAGCCATGACTCACAACCACCAAGTCCATAGCCATGACTCACAACCACCAAGTCCATAGCCATGACTCACAACCACCAAGTCCATAGCCATGACTCACAACCACCAAGTCCATAGCCATGACTCACAACCATCAAGTCCATAGCCATGACTCACAACCATCAAGTCCATAGCCATGACTCACAACCATCAAGTCCATAGCCATGACTCACAACCATCAAGTCCATAGCCATGACTCACAACCATCAAGTCCATAGCCATGACTCACAACCACCAAGTCCATAGCCATGACTCACAACCACCAAGTCCATAGCCATGACTCACAACCACCAAGTCCATAGCTATGACTCACAACCATCAAGTCCATAGCCATGACTCACAACCATCAAGTCCATAGCCATGACTCACAACCATCAAGTCCATAGCCATGACTCACAACCATCAAGTCCATAGCCATGACTCACAACCATCAAGTCCATAGCCATGACTCACAACCATCAAGTCCATAGCCATGACTCACGACCATCAAGTCCATAGCCATGACTCACAACCACCAAGTCCATAGCCATGACTCACAACCACCAAGTCCATAGCCATGACTCACAACCACCAAGTCCATAGCCATGACTCACAACCACCAAGTCCATAGCCATGACTCACAACCATCAAGTCCATAGCCATGACTCACAACCATCAAGTCCATAGCCATGACTCACAACCATCAAGTCCATAGCCATGACTCACAACCATCAAGTCCATAGCCATGACTCACAACCATCAAGTCCATAGCCATGACTCACAACCACCAAGTCCATAGCCATGACTCACAACCACCAAGTCCATAGCTATGACTCACAACCATCAAGTCCATAGCCATGACTCACAACCACCAAGTCCATAGCCATGACTCACAACCATCAAGTCCATAGCCATGACTCACAACCATCAAGTCCATAGCCATGACTCACAACCATCAAGTCCATAGCCATGACTCACAACCATCAAGTCCATAGCCATGACTCACAACCATCAAGTCCATAGCCATGACTCACAACCACCAAGTCCATAGCCATGACTCACAACCACCAAGTCCATAGCCATGACTCACAACCACCAAGTCCATAGCCATGACTCACAACCACCAAGTCCATAGCCATGACTCACAACCACCAAGTCCATAGCCATGACTCACAACCACCAAGTCCATAGCCATGACTCACAACCATCAAGTCCATAGCCATGACTCACAACCATCAAGTCCATAGCCATGACTCACAACCATCAAGTCCATAGCCATGACTCACAACCATCAAGTCCATAGCCATGACTCACAACCATCAAGTCCATAGCCATGACTCACAACCATCAAGTCCATAGCCATGACTCACAACCATCAAGTCCATAGCCATGACTCACAACCACCAAGTCCATAGCCATGACTCACAACCACCAAGTCCATAGCCATGACTCACAACCACCAAGTCCATAGCCATGACTCACAACCACCAAGTCCATAGCCATGACTCACAACCATCAAGTCCATAGCCATGACTCACAACCATCAAGTCCATAGCCATGACTCACAACCATCAAGTCCATAGCCATGACTCACAACCATCAAATCCATAACCATGACTCACAACCATCAAGTCCATAGCCATGACTCACAACCATCAAGTCCATAGCCATGACTCACAACCATCAAGTCCATAGCCATGACTCACAACCACCAAGTCCATAGCTATGACTCACGACCATCAAGTCCATAGCCATGACTCACAACCACCAAGTCCATAGCCATGACTCACAACCATCAAGTCCATAGCCATGACTCACAACCATCAAGTCCATAGCCATGACTCACAACCATCAAGTCCATAGCCATGACTCACAACCATCAAGTCCATAGCCATGACTCACAACCACCAAGTCCATAGCTATGACTCACGACCATCAAGTCCATAGCCATGACTCACAACCACCAAGTCCATAGCCATGACTCACAACCATCAAGTCCATAGCCATGACTCACAACCATCAAGTCCATAGCCATGACTCACAACCATCAAGTCCATAGCCATGACTCACAACCATCAAGTCCATAGCCATGACTCACAACCATCAAATCCATAACCATGACTCACAACCATCAAGTCCATAGCCATGACTCACAACCATCAAGTCCATAGCCATGACTCACAACCATCAAGTCCATAGCCATGACTCACAACCATCAAGTCCATAGCCATGACTCACAACCATCAAGTCCATAGCCATGACTCACAACCATCAAGTCCATAGCCATGACTCACAACCATCAAATCCATAACCATGACTCACAACCATCAAGTCCATAGCCATGACTCACAACCATCAAGTCCATAGCCATGACTCACAACCATCAAGTCCATAGCCATGACTCACAACCACCAAGTCCATAGCTATGACTCACGACCATCAAGTCCATAGCCATGACTCACAACCACCAAGTCCATAGCCATGACTCACAACCATCAAGTCCATAGCCATGACTCACAACCATCAAGTCCATAGCCATGACTCACAACCATCAAGTCCATAGCCATGACTCACAACCATCAAGTCCATAGCCATGACTCACAACCATCAAGTCCATAGCCATGACTCACAACCATCAAGTCCATAGCCATGACTCACAACCATCAAGTCCATAGCCATGACTCACGACCATCAAGTCCATAGCCATGACTCACAACCACCAAGTCCATAGCCATGACTCACAACCACCAAGTCCATAGCCATGACTCACAACCACCAAGTCCATAGCCATGACTCACAACCACCAAGTCCATAGCCATGACTCACAACCATCAAGTCCATAGCCATGACTCACAACCATCAAGTCCATAGCCATGACTCACAACCATCAAGTCCATAGCCATGACTCACAACCATCAAGTCCATAGCCATGACTCACAACCATCAAGTCCATAGCCATGACTCACAACCACCAAGTCCATAGCCATGACTCACAACCACCAAGTCCATAGCCATGACTCACAACCACCAAGTCCATAGCCATGACTCACAACCACCAAGTCCATAGCCATGACTCACAACCACCAAGTCCGATGCATGTATGTACCTGCAGTCCCACAACCTCACCACCACCCCCCTCCTCCCTTCATCCCTTCCTCCCTACTTCCCATCCGTCCCTTCTTTCCCTCCACCTCCATCTCTCCCTTTCCCCTTTCCCTTCTCGTCTCCCCCCACCGCCCCACCCCGCAGGCTTCCCACAGCTGCGAGTGGTGGCAGTGAGCGCCAACAAGGTGATCGGTGTCATGGGCAACGCACGCGGCGCCATCAGCACAGCAGGCTTCGCGCTCTCACGCCTGGGCGCAGCCCTCCCCGCGCGCCAGGCCATAGTCCTCGCGCTCAGCCAGTCGGGGCAGACCTTCCCCACGCTGCACGCCACGCGCATCCTCGCCAAGCACTGCCCCGGCCGAGTCTTCGTCTGCACCGGCATGCTCGACTGCAAAATGGCCACGGCTGTGGGTCTGTCTCTTGCCGCTGCTTCTGCTGCGGGCAGCGATGGCGCGTGGTGCGCGCGTGTGTTGCACACGCATGCAGGGTGGCGGTCTGCTGAGCCGGCAACGGTGTCAGCAGTGGCGTGCCATGCGACCCTCACAGAGCTGTTACTGCATGCTGCACGCACTCTCAGAAGCAACGCGGATTCCGCCAAGCTTGCCACTGAGCTCGGCGCACAGACCGCCACCGGCGTGGGCGCAGGCGGGGGCGCAGGGGGAACCGCGGGCGGCGGGGGAGGCGCGGGAGGGGGGAGTGATGGGGTGGCGCGGCGGTGGGTGGAGCGGCCGCTGGGGCTGCGGTTGAGCGGGGGGGATGTGGCGGACTTGGAGCGCATGCGCGATGCCGTGGTGATGAAGAGCGCTCCTGACATTGTTGGGTGGACGCCAAGAGGTCACCGCGTGCACTCCCCGGTTAACTCCGCTCTCCGGACTCAGGGGCTCCTGGTGGGTGCAGGGGGGGATGGTGGGTGCAGGGGGTGATGGTGGGTGCAGGGGGGGATGGTGGGTGCAGGGGGGGATGGTGGGCGCAGGGGGGGATGGTGGGCGCAGGGGGGGATGGTGGGCGCAGGGGGTCATGGTGCGGATGTACTCATGGCATGTACATGGATAATATAATCGTGCAGCTGAATCGAATCAGTAATGCCCGTGGTGCTACTGTATCCTCTGCCTCCCCCCCCTACAACCTCTTCTGTGTTCCCTGTGGGCATGGCTTGCTTGACTTGAGGCGCCAACGACATGCGCCATCATCTCCCTTCACATCTACCCCCGAGGACGCACATAACCTAGCTTCAACATCCCTTCCCCGCTCCTCGCTCCCCCCGTCCGTCGCCCCTCGGGTAGTGGGCGCTGCACGTGTTGGAGACGCCCATGGCATGGGCCATCAGCTCGCTCTACATCAACCCAAGCACGCACCTAACCTAGCTACAACCACCCTTTCCCCCCTCCCCCCCACACCTCTCGTTCTCCCCCCGCAGTGGGCGCTGCACGTGTTGGAGACGCCCATGGCATGGGCCATCAGCTCGCTCTACATCTTCATAGCTGTGGTGTTCGCCGTGCCCATCTTCACCTCCATCGCCAAGGCCATCCCCACTCACAGTCAGCTCCCTTCCCTTCCCTTCCTCCGCACCACTCGCGTCCGTCTCCTCTGCCATCTCGCCACCGCACACACACACGCACGCACGCGCACGCACGCACAACACGCGCAACACGCCCACGCCCACGCCCACGCCCACGCACACGCCCACGCCCACGCCCACGCACACGCATGCCCGTGTGGCACCCGCTTTCGCACTAGAGCTTTCCTCTATTCTGTTCCAGACGATCACATGTTCCATACGCATCTACCCTGTGTGCCCCCATATTCCATGCACTTCGTGCCTCCTCTCAAATCCCAACCTTGAACCTTACTCCACCCCAACCTTCCCCCCACTTCAACCTCCCCCCCCTCTCCCCCACCCAGGCACCACAGCAGCAAACGCGCTACTCTACACACCGCGCGCATTGGACGCCCTCCTCTTCTGCTTCTTCCCGCTCCTCGTCTCTCTGCCTCTGAACTCCCACCCTTCCCTCCAATCTCCCCTCCTTCCCCAGGCACCACAGCAGCAGACGCGCTACTCTACACAGCGCGCGCACTCGACGCCCTCCTCTTCTGCTTCCTCCCGCTCATCATCGCCCTCCCTCTCCGCATCCTCACCGGCCGCGACCTCCTAGCCCGCCTCGGCAAGCGCACAGTTGTCATAGCAGACGTGCCGTGGGTGCACCAGTCCCTCGAAGTCTACGTATCCAAGCTCTTCGCTCTCAGCTACTGGGTGGCTGGGCTGGACGTGCACGGAGCGAGCCCCATAGATCACCTCGTGCATCGGTTTACGCACAGAGTGTGCCGCGGCACGCTGCTGGCGTTTGGGCGCCCGGATGGGAGGTTGTGCTCGCAGTCGCGGTGTGAGAGCTGGGTGCTCATGGCGCTGCTGCAGGCGCGGACCATCGTCAGCCTGGGGTGCGGTGCTGAGGTCATCACTGTTGGTGCGTATAAGGGGGGAGGACGAGGGGGGAGGGGGGGAACGGAGTGGGGGCAAGAGGGGAGGAGAGGGAGGAGGAGGGGTAAATGCCTTATGTCGGAATATAAGATTGCCCTTCGATACCCCTTGTTTTGATTCCACCCCAAGTACAAGATTTTTTGCGTCCCACTTTCCTTTAGCATCTCAGCGCTGAACCTCATCACACCCTTGCCCACCCAATCCCCCCTCCCCCTCTCCCTCTCCTTCGTCCCCCTCCGCCCCCCCCACTCTTTCCAGGGCACAACCCGTACCACGCGCGGTCGCTGGTGAAGCGGCACGTGGTGCTGCCGTCCAACCCCACTTCTCTCCTCCCACCCCTCACTTCCTCTCCCGCCCCCCCCCCCCCCCCCCCCACCTTCTCTCCTTCCCCCCCCGTCCCTTCCTTCCCATCCCCCCGCTCCCGCCTTCTTATCCCCCCCTCGCCCCCCCTGCTTCCAGGGCACAACCCGTACCACGCGCGGTCGCTGGTGAAGCGGCACGTGGTGCTGCCGTCCAACCGCCCCAAGTTCCTGTGCGAGAAGCTGCTGGGCGTCGACGACCTTGAGCCCGTGCGTGCCCTGGCAGATGGGGGAAGAGGGGAGGGGGGAAGCGGGAGGGCAGAGTAGAGGGCAGAGCAGGGAAGGGGAGGGGTGGCATGGCAGGGCAGGGCCGGGCAGGGCAGGGCCGGGCAACCGCCCCAAGTTCCTGGCGAGAAGCTGCTGGGCTGGGTGTTGATGACCTTGAGCCTGTGCGTGTGCGCACAGGGAAACTGAGGGGAGGGGAAGGCAGTGCAGGGGGAGGGCAGGGTAGGGCGAGGGCAGGGTAGGGGGAGGGCAGGGCAGGGCAGAGCAGGGATGCACCGGAGCCTTGTGAACGGTGTGGGTTGTTGTCTCCTGGAGGACTGCTGGTGCTGATGCATGCTAAGACGTGACTCATTATGCTTTCCCTTCCTCGATAACTCCCCCCTCTCCCCCTCCTCCCACTTCCCCCCACCCCCCTCCTCCCACTTCCCCCCGCCCCCCTCTCTTCCAGACCCCCCTTTCCACTCCGAATGTGTGCCGCCTTCTCCCCTCATTGGGCATCAGGTGAAGCGCTGGCAGGCAACGAGGGAGCACATTACAGTCGATTCATACGCCACCTTGTCTTTTCCCTTCCTTTCCTCCATTCCCTCCCTCATATCTATCCCCTTGTTGGGGCATCAGATGAAACGCATGGCAACGAGGGAGCACGTAGTCTCCACAACAACCGGCAAGAACCCCTTTGAGACACTTGACTCTCAGGTACGCTGCAGCACACCCACCAGCACACCTGCCAGCACACCTGCCAGCACACCTGCCAGCACACCTGCCTCTCTACTGCCATTGCATCAATGCCTGCGCATACCCCCACGCCACCACCTCACATCCGCCACACCGCCCCACATGAGCACCCTCCCCCGCCAACCCCCCATCCCACCTGCTCTCCCTTTGCCAAGCACGCCCGTTGGCTGTGCTGTGCCCCATCTGTCGCTCACCTCGACACTTCTTCCCTCCCTGCTGCTTTGGCAAGCGTCTGTGAAACCCCCTCTCCTTCCACCATCAACCCGCGCTTGCTTCCCTCCCTGCCCTGCCCCCTATGGCTGTGGCGTGCAGGTGGTGGGGCTGCATCTGTGCGACGAGGGCACGGTGCAGAAAGCCAGAAAGCTCGGGGTGAGTGCGATGGTGGTGCGCGGGATGGTGAAACGACTGGAATGGGGTTTGAAAGGGGTGGGATGGCAGAAAGGGTGGTGGGGGAGCAGTTTAGGGTGGCAGTGGTTCTTGGGCTTCCTCGTGTGCATGTGATGTGATACACTCATGCCATCATTGCACTGGATCAGCTGCTGCCACATCTTTCCCCACCCCACTCACTCTACAACCTTTCACCCTCTCGCTCCTCCAAATCATCCCCCATTTGACCCCACTCCCTTGTACCCAACCTCTCTACCCAACCCCTCCTCCCACCCCCTATGCTCCCCCTCTTCCCAACCGTTCTCTCCACCATTCTCCCCACCCCCTCTTCCCCCACCTCCCTCCTCCCCCCCCAGCTGTCCATGCTAGCGCACGGCATGAGGGACATCAGCACAGCAGATGCAATCTTTGAGTCGACTCAACCCACCCACCCCCCCTCTCTCTCTCCCCCTCTCCCCTCTCCCAAGTGTCCATGCTAGCGCACGGCATGAGGGACATCAGCACAGCAGATGCAATCTTTGAGTCGACTAAACCCACCCACCCGCCCTTCCCCCCCTCTCTCTCTCCCCCTCCCCCCCCTCCCCAGCTGTCCATGCTAGCGCACGGCATGAGGGACATCAGCACAGCGGACGCGGAGGACCCGGGGAACCGAGAGGCCATTCTGAGTGCGCTGGGCGGGGACGTGAACAACCTGCTGCACTCGCAGGCGCCCATCGAGGACATCTGTGAAAACCGCTTCCTCTCCCTCGAACGCCTCATCGCCTTCCACGTACTGCCCTGCCTGCCCCTCGCCGCCCCCTTCTTTCCCACCCTCCCTCTCCGCCCCCCTCCCCCGCCCCGCCAAGCCCCATCCTGCCGCGTCCTGTCATGCGTCATCCACCCATAGCTGTGCTGCCCTTCCCCTCCCTCGGTTTCCGCTTTATTTTCACTCGTTCCTGTGACCTTCCCTGCTGCATGTCAACTCACCTCACAACTAGCATGCATCCTGGCGTTGTCTGCCCGTCCATTTCATCACCTTTCTTCTCTCGAGTTAACTGTTTCTCTCCCTCACCCCTCTGTGCACGTGTTTCAAAGAGCTCTCAAACCACCTTCCTTCCATCGCATGGCATCGGTAGTGGCATCTCTGCCACCGCTGCGCTTCAACATCGCACAGTCGCAGTCACATTCCCACTCGCACCCTCACCTCATGTCTGCTGCCCTGCACCCTGCCTCTGTGCCCCACCCTCCCCTGCTCGCTCCCACCCACACACCTGAACCATATAGGTGCTCTTCCATCGCATGGCATCAGTAGTGGCATCACTACCACCACTGCGCTTCAACATCGCACAGTCGCAGTCGCGCCTGCGCATCGCCACCACGGCCGCCCCTGTCTCCGCCGCAGACCTCGAGAGGGAGTGGCTGGACAGTGTTGCAGACACCACCATGCATGACCTCACCTTGCACCGCCGCACCCGCCACCACCACCACGTTCCACTCCTCCCGCACCCACACCACCACCACCACCACCACCATCACAACCACTCGTACCACGGAGGCACGTCCCTGCACATCCCCTCGCCGTTCTTTTCTTCTGGCTCCACCTCTGGCCAGCACCACTCGCACCAGCACCAGCACTCGCACCACGGTGTTTCGCACCGAATCTCTGAAACGCTGCATCACCTGCTGCCGCTGCACCTGCCCACGAGCCACTCTGCTGCCAACAACGCCAACACCACCCCAGCGCACACACAGCAGCACACCCCCTCCAGTGCACAGAGCAGTCACACAGAGCACCGTGTGGGGGGGTCATACCATGGTGGCGGCGGGGGTGGGGGGTCCATGCGGGGCGGGTCGCACCATGGCTCGTCCCACCACGGAGGCTTTTTCCGCTCCATCCTGCCTCTCAGGTCCCCCTCCGCTGCCTCTGCCAGCGGTGGCTTTGGCCGCAGCGGCAGCGGCGGCGGCGGCGGCGGCGGTGGCGGCAAGCTTGTCACACAGAGCTCTGGCACTGGAGGCGCTGCTGCTGAGAGCCCACGGCAACCCATTGTTGAAGGTTCTGGTGCTGGTGCTGGTGGTGTTGAGGGGTCGCATGGCAGTGCGTCAGGGCGGGGAGGGCGGGTGAGCTTTGACGTGGGATCAGAGCAAAGTGCAGACGCCCGCATGAGGCGCCTGAGCGTGGACGTCACTCCAGGCAGCTCCCTGCGCGGAGGCATGGCGGGCGGGGTGACGTTCGGGCCCTGGCCTGCAGGTATGGGCAGCAGCGCTAGTACTGCCATGCCACCGAGTGGTTCGGTAGGCAGTGTGGCACGAAGCAGAGCGGTGATAGGAGTAGATGTGTTTGATAGTGGTGCTGAGGGGGGTGCTGCGCGCTTGGGGGTGTCTCCTGGGGCTCTGCCTAAGGTGGAAGAGGCAGGGGGGCTGTCGCTGCGGGAAGAGAAGGAAGGTGAAGGTTCAGGGAACAGCCAGGCAGGTGAGGGTGAGGAGGGGGATGGTGTGTTGACAGAAGCAGTGCGCGGTGGGGAGAGGAAGGTGAAGGGAGGAGGGGAGATTCTTCGGCTGTTGAAGGAGACTGATGGTGGGGAGGATGTTGGTTTGGTGGCGAATCAATTAGATTACTAGATCATGCGGTTCAGGATAGCACGATGTTGAGATGATTGATGACTGCTTATTACAAAAGTGATGTCAAGTCAAGGTGTTGCAGATTCGCAGATTCAAGCGCTGCTGCTGTTGATACAAATGGTAGGCCCATCATGTCGTACTCTGCGCGCATACCTAGGCAGGCAGGCCTTGCCTTTCTGGTGTTAGAATTTGAAGTGATTGAATAGGATCGTAATACTTAGGATGGTAGTTTCCTGTCGTAGCGGAAGTCTTATATGAGTTAAAGCCTGTTATGAAAGCTTTATTTGGACTTAATAAAAGCCCATGTAGTGATACGTTTCAGGATCAATGTCTCTGAAATCAGATATATTATAAAATGACAAACATACAAAATATATAACTAGAGTAAAGTACCTGTTCGCCTACTGTACTGTGCTTTTCTTGTTCTGAAACGGTACGTAACTTTTCGCGAGGTCTATAGCTACGTGCTGACGTCATCCTATGGCGCGTAGCGCTTTGCTGACGTCAGCCTATCGGTACTTTTACTGTACTACACGAATTTCCTTGAAGTGCTTAAGTCTCGATACTATCTCAACACTCCCCTTCACTTCTAGGAGTTCGGTGTAGTTATCCGGTTGTCTCGGAAATTCCGCTGAGCTGGTTGCAGTGGTGGAATTTCTGTCGTCTCAGCTTCTTGGTAAGTGAGTCAGCTGCCATGTCATCAGTGGGACAGTAGACAAGGCGCATTCTCCCCTTGTCGATCGCATCCTTGACGAAGAAGTAACATAGTGAAATATGTTTCGTGCGATTGACGAAGCCGGGTTTGTTGGCGATGGTAATCGCACTCTGGTTGTCGCACTGCAACGTAAACTGATTTGGCGTGACGAACTTCGCTTCGTCGAGCAGTTCCTGTAAGTATAGTCCTTCTCGAGTTGCAGCACACGCGGCAATGAATTCTGCTTCAGCCGAGGAAAGTGACACGAGTTCCTGTTTCGATGAGTTCCATGAGATTGGACCAATGGGCTCGAGACGGAAAATGTAGCCTGTTCGTGACCGGCGATCTGACGTGTCACCAGCGTGGTCTGCGTCGACATATCCGCTGAGATACATTTTGTCGGTCGGTTTTCTTGTGTTGAAAATCAGCCCGACTGTGGGTGTTGCGACAAAGTAGTGTAGAGCGCGCTGAAGATCGAGGTGATGTTCTTCTTTTGGGCAGCGTAAAAATTGTGCGAGATAGCTTGCGACGTAAGCAAGGTCGGGACGGCACGTGACTGCTGCGAAGAGAAGACATACGAGTTGCTGCTGGTACAGTTGTAGACCATCTGCCGAAAGTTTGGTGTTGTTTAGGATGTACCCGGTGGGTGTAGACCGAAACGGTGTAGCGACGTAATTTGTAGGAATCTTGAAATGCTTAGCGAGTGACTCAGCATACTTCGATGCTGTGAGGTGGATGGCGGAGGAAGTTCGCGAAATGTTTAACACAAGAAATTGGGTTACTTCGGTGGCGACAGTTAAGTCGAGGGACTTCTTCAGATCTGCTTCGATGCGATCACCCAAGGAAGTCGAAGAACTTACATAGAGAATATCATCCACGTAAGCCACAAGTAGCGTGTAGCTCCCCTTGTCGTCTAGTCGATACATTCCGGGGTCATGCGGCAGTTGTCGGAATCCAACCTCTGTAAGTTTCCTGTTCAAATGCTGCTGCCACAGTCGCGGAGCTTGTTTGATGCCGTACAGTGATTTCTTGAGTTTGCAGACACTTGGCGGATTTGTCGGATAGGTATGTGGATATTCGACGTAGATTTCAGCATCGACGTCAGCGTATAGAAAAGCGTTGGAGACGTCAATTTGTCGAAGCGGAAAATTCTTCGCAGCTGCTTCGCAGATGACGAGACGAACACTTGTGTGTTGGCTGACCGGGGCGAAGGTTAGCGTGTAGTCTACCCCGTGAGTTTGGTCAAATCTGAGAAGAAACGAGGAATGGAGTGACTAAAGGAAAGTTGGGTACAAAAGCAAAACCTAGAAAACTGTACCCCATATGTGCTACCCCACTATAGCCTACAGTAGCTATGTCATATAAATCTGACACACCCCCATAGGCAAAGTGGGGGAGAACAAGGGGTCACAAGACCAGTCAAGCAAAGCAGAACAAGCTCAGGGTGGATCACAAAGTCACCACACATTCCGAGCACAAGTTCAAGGCCACAAGGCCAGTTCACATGCAGGATTGCATATATATATAAGGCTAGACAAGCAAGAGCAGGTGTATATATATATGCAACAGTACAAGCAAGGTCAAGGGGTGAGCAAGTGAGGCAAGGTAGGCACAAGACCCAGCTGAGTACAGAAGCGCTGATGATCACAAGGCGGAAGTGCCTTGGTGAAGATATCAGCAGTGTTAGCCTCAGAGGCCACGTACGCAAGCCGTAGCTGACCACGCTGCTGTAGCTCACGAGCAAGGAAGTAGCGGAGAGCAATGTGCTTCGTTCTGTGCTCCAGTCTCTGCTCTCGACACAAGGCCAGCATGGCCTTGTTGTCTACGTACAGCACTGGAGGAGAACGAGGCGGCTCTCCGCGGTCAGTGAGCAGGTAGGTGAGCCAGCGAAGCTCCTCTGCAGCCATGGCCCCGGCGTAGATCTCAGCCTCACAACTGGAGCCGAGAACAGAAGACGAGCAGGTAGCCCGCCACGAAACAGAGCCGGAACCAAGGCTGAAGGTGTAACCCTGTGACGACCGCTGCGTAGCCTGGTCGTCAGCCCAAGAAGCGTCTGCGTGCCCAGTGAGGACCACTGGACTCTGCCCTCCAAGCACAAGCCCCATGCCCGACGTACTGCACAAGTAGCGCAACACCCTCTTCGCTGCAGCCATGTGCTCCGGTCTGTGTCTCCCAGGAGCAACATAGCGTGCAAGAATGCTAAGAGGGTATGCAAGGTCAGGTCGTGTGCAGGTCATCAGGTACATGAGGCAGCCAACAAGCTCTGGGTACGGGCCACTCGACTCTACGGACTCATCCGAAGGCAGAGCTGAGAGCGAGTGGCGAGTAGGCAGAGGAGTGGCCTGAGGCGAGGAGTACGTGAAGCCGAAGCGCTGAAGGACCTGCTGCACCATGTGTGACTGAGTCAGGGTAATGGTGCGGCGTGCTCTGTCCCGGGTGATCTGCAAGCCAAGGTAGCTGCGCAGTTCACCCAGGTCTGTGCACGTGTGTCTCTTCTGCAGCTCGGACTTCACGTGGGCGAGTCCAGCAGTGTCAGCTGTGGCGAAGACCAAGTCGTCGACGTACACGAGGATGTAGAACGGCGGCAAAGAAGTGTCGGTGCGCAGAAACAGCGACGGGTCGGCAGTAGAGGGAGCAAACCCAAGAGCCGCAAGTGTAGTCCTCAGTGTGTCGTGCCACTCACGCGGTGCCTGGCGGAGACCGTAGACTGGTCGCCGGAGGCTCCACTGGGTGCCAGGAGGAAAGGACCCAGTGAAGCCAGGTGGGCGACGCAGCCAGATCTCCTCGTGCAGGCTGCCCTGCAAGAAAGCAGTGCTGAAGTCAAGAGAGTGCAGCTCGTAGTCGCGGTGAGCAGCTATGTGCAGCAGTACCCGAAGAGTGGTCATCTTCGGGGTGGGAGAGAAGGTCTGAAAGTAGTCAACTCCCTGCCGCTGACTGAAGCCACGAGCCACGTAACGCGCCTTGAAGACAGGCGGAGAACCCGGCGGCCGCTTCACCCTGAAAATCCACATGCCACTGACGATGTTCGCCCCAGGCGGGGGAACCTCGTCAACGTAGGTGCCTGTGGACTTCCAGGAAGCCATCTCTGCGTCCATAGCTGCCTGCCACTGAGAGGAGTAAGGACCCTCTATCGCCTCCGCGTAAGAGCGCGGAGTCGGGATTTCAAGTGCATCCGGGTCTCCCTCAGGGGTAAGCAGTACGGACACGAGATGAGGTGAAGCAGCAGCCAAACACTGGAACTCCTCCTGCCTGTCCTCAAAGACGTCCGTGCCAAGGGCACACTCACCCCCGACGGACGGAGGACAGACAGACTCAGACTCAGCAACAAGACTAGCAGCGTAGTCTAGACGACAACGAGCAGCAAAGTCGACAAGCTCAACAACTAGGGCAGACGCAGCAGTGGACTCAAAGGGAGGGTCAGTGACAACAGTAGCAAGGAGACGCGTGACAATCGGACTGGCAGCACGAAGGGAGTCCGACTCCGGGTCAGGAAGAGCAGGAAGAGAGGACTCAGGAGGAGAAGGCAAAGGGGCACGCAGAGGAGCAGTGGACGGACGCAGAGACATCCGGTGCGTGCCAGGGACAGGAGGAGGACGTTGACGCGAACCACGACCCCTAGTGCGAGCAGCACGGACAGGCGACGCAGGGCGAGACGCATGCTCACGACGCTCAGTAAGACCTCCAGTAGGACCAGTGTAGGGAGAAGGAGCGGGCAGTGGGGAGGCCGGCTGTAACTGTAACTGTGACGGGACAGGCTGTGGACACTCTAAGGGAGGAGGAGGACCAGTAGAAGGCGGGAGACCAAGAACCTGCTGAAGGAGCGGAACGAAGTACGGCCGAGGCCGCGCGGCGACTCCAGATACAGCAGGGACAGCACCAGTACCCCAAGCGGCAGAACCAGCGCCAGCAGCACCTCCAGCTCCAGTACCTCCAGCAGCACCAGTAGCACCCCCAGTAGGACCGCCTCCAGGACCGACAGCAGTAGCCTCAGCGCCAACACCCTCAGCAGCTCCAGCTCCAGTCGTACCCGCAGGCCCAGCAGCTCCAGTACTCCCAGTACGAGCACCTCCGGGACCCGCGGCACCAGCACCCTCAGCAGCCGAAGAACCTCCAGCTCCAGCAGCACGCCTCCAGCGCCGGGCAAACCACTCGCGCAGCTCCTGTGGAGAGAGTGGCTCCCGCCGAGACGAAGCACCCGGAGAACCTCCAGGCTCAGCACCGCCAGACGCCACACGAGCAGGCCCAGCTCCCTCAGGCTCCGCACCCCCAGGCTCAGCACCTCCAGGCGTAGCACCCCCAGGCTCAGCACCCCCAGGCTCAGCACCCCCAGTAGTAGCACCCCCAGGCTCAGCACCCCCAGGCTCAGGACCCCCAGTAGTAGCACCCTCAGGCTCAGCACCCCCAGGCGTAGCACCCACACGCTCAGCACCCCCAGAGTCAGCACCCCCAGGCTCAGCACCCTCAGCAGCACCAGAGTCACCAGTAACCTCGACAGGCTCGACTGCGTCTACCTGGGACACACCTGAAGGGGCAGGACCCTGAGGCGGGAGGGGGTCTACCGGGGGGGGACCTGGCACAAGGAAGAGCGGTGGCGGGGGGAGGGACGGAGTGCGGTAGGGGAAGAGGCGGTAGTAGGGGACCGACTCGTCAAACGTGACGTCCTGGGAGGACAGAACACGGCGAGAGGTGGGGTGGTAGAACTGCCACCCTGGCGCGTCAGGGGGGAAGCCAAGGAAGACGCAAGGAGCAGCACGAGGGGACAGCTTGTCCGCAGACAAGTCGCGGACAAACGCCCGAGATCCCCAGACACGGAACGCAGACGCATCGCCAACCTTCCCCGTCCACAGCAAAGCTGGGGAGGTCTCCGGCATGGAGACCCTGGGGTGAAGGTTGATCTGATGCGCCGCGTACCGAACCGCAAACGGCCACAAAAAATGGGGGGCAGCCGCATGCATCATGGACGTACGGGCGACGTCCATGACCATGCCAATGCGGCGCTCAGCAATCCTATTTTGCTGTGGAGAGTCCGGAAGCGTGAAGGTCTGGCGGATGCCTCGTGCACGACAGTAGGCTCGCAGAAGGCCAGAGGAGAACTCTCCACCTCTGTCAGAGTGCAGACGCAGAACAGGAAAGTCCGAGCCGAAGCTCTGCCTGAGCTGGAGACGAGCTGCGCGGATCAAGTCGATCAACACCTCAGGGACATCACCCTTGCTGCGCAAGGGGAAGACTGTGGTGTAACGCGAGTAGTCGTCAACCACCAGCAGGAAGTAGCGCTCGTGACCCTGTCCACAGACGCGGGCCGGGCCCCACACGTCCATGTGAAGCGTCTGCAGCGGGGCCTCTGTCGGAGGAAACTGGGAGGAGTGAGGGGCAGCCCGCTGCCGCCCCTCGACACAGGGGACGCAGGTAGGGCCAGGCCCCGGAGGAAGGGGAGGGAGGGACCGGGGAAGACCAGAGACAAGGACACGGGAGGCCATGCCTCGGAGACGAAGCAGGGAGGGGTGACCAAGGCGGTGGTGCCAGAGGAGAGTCTCGTGAGACAGAAGGCGACACGAACAGGGGGCAGACTCAGGACCAGACCTGGACGCTGCAGCAAACACCTGACCCGACGCAGCTACCTGACCAGACGCAGTGACTGGAGGAGACGCAGTGGTCAGTGTGTACAGGCTCGACCCCGGCCGACGTGTAAACGTGGCCAGGTGTCGGCCTGTCCGAGCGTCCGTGCAGTGGGTCACCCACTGACTCGCAGGAGTGAACTGGTGAACCCCCGCATCCTGTAGGTCAGCACCACTCACCAAGTTCGTAGAGAACGAGGGGAGGTAAAGACCAGACAGGGTGCCAGAGGGGGCCGCCGGACACGGGAGGACAGTGGAGAAGTGAGCAAGGACAGGACCCCCAGAGGGGTCTGCCAGAGAGACTGCAACTGGCCGGCCAAGCGGCGTGAGTGTGGTGCGGTCTCGAAAGAAGGAGCGAGAAGCCCCCGAGTCAAGGGTGAAGGTGTGGGAGGCCGAAGCCGACGCAGAACCTGAGAGAGCAGACTCACCAGCACCTGAGGGAGCAGACGCACGAGCACCTAGAGCAGCAGCCTCGCTAGCACCTAGAGCAGCAGCCTCACCAGTACCTAGAGCAGCAGACTCAATGCCCGGGTCGGGCGGAAAACACCGGTAACAGTCACCCTCATCACTAATAGTCACAGTATACATGGCAGCAAGAATAGCATCAAATTCAAGGTCAAAGACAGCTACACCCGCCCTAGACAGCTCACCCCAGCGGGGGATCTCAGTGGCCTCAGGGAACTGGTGACGCCAAGCGTCCGTCAGGCGGCCAAAGCAGCGCTGGGTGGAGTGCGCACCCCAGCACTGCTCACCCGCGCGGTCTCCGGTGCGTAGGACGTAGGTGCACGGACCAGCACCCCCACCCCGCTGGCGTGCAGCGTACCACTCACGGAGCTGCTGAGGGGGGGGGATGTCACGAGTGCGCTGCTGCTGCTGCTGCTGCTGGCGCTGACCACCACCGGAGCCGACCCTCTGCGCAGCGCCACCCCGACCAGCTCCACCTCCTCCGCCGCCGCCTCCTCCACCGCCGCCACCTCCGCTCCCACCGCCACCGCCGCCGCCGCCTCCGCCTCCACTGCCGCCATTGACACCTCCACCCCCGCCACCACCCCCACCGGCACCCCCACCCCCTCCACCGCCTCCACTGCCGCCTCCACCGCCCCCGCTAGCTCCTCCAGTGCCCCTGCCCCCCTTGCCCTTGCCAGGGCGGCGTCTCCCGCTAGGGGTAGACGCCGCACCGACCGACTCAAGCCCAACGAGGTCGGCCGCAGCAGCAGAGGCAACAGAGGGCAAAAGGGGGGAGGGGGAACACCCCTCAAAGACGGGGGTGCGAGGGTCACCACGAGAGGCTCCTACAGCTACTATGCTCTTTTCTGCTGCTAGGAGGGCCTTCTCGAGGAGGTCAACGGTGAGAGTGGTGGGGCAAACTGAGAGGAAGTGGTCCCTGACTACGCGAAGGGAGTCAGGGAGCCGGGTGACTATGTAGTAGAGGGTGATGTACATGGGGGGGGGGTTCTTGGCGCAGAACTCAGCAGGAAGCGCAGCGCGGTAGCGAGTGTCACTAGTGCGGAGGTGCGTAATGAGGTCAGCGACTGTGGGAAAGGCAGCAAGGTCAGGGAAGAGGTACGGTAGCATGAGTGTTAGAGACTAAGGACGGAGTCTATGAAGATTAGGTGCCTAAATTTCTCAAAATCGTTGGTCCCTATTTCTGGACAGAATAGTTGCGCTCACAAGAAACGCTGTCGACGAAAAGTGCACAGTCTAAACTTCACTAAACTCATATATGTTGTAGCCCTACTCCGTGGCTACAATTCCCAAGTTGAAACGTATCATGAGGTGAAGTAAATCTCGACTTATCAATTTCGGCGCACAGGGGGGTATGCTGCCATAAGAACTTAACTCAATCACAAAGTTCACACAAGTTCACACAAGAGAATTAGAGTAGCACTAAACCAGGTGGAAGGGATAAGGAGGACGAGAGGGAAGGTCCCAAGAGAGTCCCCAACCAAGGAAACCCCATGCCATACAATTCCCTTCCCCATAGGCAACCCAACTTTGACCTTTGTCACTATCCCAACCTCCACAATCCACCTCAACCCAACTTGGCCACACTTGCCAACCTGGTTTGGTTTCTCCCAACCATTTGGCAGCAACTACAGTAGAAAAGACGAATTTCCCAACCCCCAAAAGTCTGTACCCCATATTGAGTCAACCCCACAATTTCCCATAGTCACCACAACCAAATATCAAAAGCATACGAACTCCAACGTTCGTAACTTTCTAGTTCGTGCTCCGATTGAAGCGATACTTGGTTCCTCGGAAAGCTCTTGAGCAGAGGAGTCACTTCAGATATCTGCTCAAGCCAAATAACATTCACACACACACTCAGAAAAACCAAACCGCACAAAACACAAATTCTTGCACACACTCACAACACGCATGCAACGCACGAACATATGATGGGAGGCAGACAGACGTGAATGCGAATGGTAGCATCACTCAACAAACTCCCCCTCTGGCTGCCAACCATCATCCCACATGCCATAGCTCAAGCATGCATCCTCAATGCACACTCATCCCAGCAAGCTTCATGCCCTTCCAATGCTCAGATTCAGCCAGGCGCTTGGTGAGAATGTCAGCCGCCTGCTGATGGGTCTTCACAATCTCCAGCCGCACCTCCTTGTCCAGGAGCCTCCTCACCCAATGCCACTTAGGCCTGATGTGCTTCGTCAGCCCATGAAGGCAAGCATTCTTAGCAAGCTTCACAGCCGACTCGTTGTCACAGAAAATCACAGTTGGCTCCTTTTGGCACACTCCGATCTCCTCCAACAAACGCCTCAGCCACACCACCTCCTTTGCCCCATGATGCAGAGCCATGTACTCTGTCTCACACGAGGACTGCCCCACCTCGTTCTGCTTCTTGCTGCGCCAGCTCACTGCACCACCTCCAAACAGGCACACATAGCCTCCAATGCTAGTGCCATCCGCCTTCACAGAGTTGAAGCTAGCGTCGGTGTAGCAGGTCAGGAGCATCTCCCCCTTGCCCAAATCAGCTGCACCCCTCTGCAGCCTCTGTCGCACAGCACTGTACTCCAAGCCCACTAATGCCGTAGCGCTCACATAGCGGACCAACCTCTTGGCCGCTTCCAGCTGCTCATGACTGGGGCGTGAAACCACACTTGCAAGCCTGGATGTAGCAAAGGCAATGTCAGGCCGCGTGTGGTTAGCCGCATAATTGAGTGCCCCCACCATGGAATGAAACAGCTTCCTGTCACTCTCACCCACCACCTCCTCTTCAGCACAGGGCTCCACAGTGAACCCCGAAGGCAGTGGGGTGGCTGGCTTTCCTCCATCTTGCAGCCCATACTTCTCAGCCAGCCCCTCACAATACTTTCTCTGGTGCAACCTCAACACTCCCTTGTCAAGGTCCCTCTCCACATGCATGCCCAAATAGTACTTCACATCTCCCATCTTGGAGCACTTAAACTGCATCTCCAGCATCTCCTCCACATGCTCAATCATTGCAGATGACTCAGAGAAGAGCAGGATGTCATCCACATACACCAGGAGCATGAGAAACTGCTCCTTCTCCTGCAGCAGGAACAAGCTGTGATCACACTCACTCTTCTTGAAACCCCCAGCCAGCAGAGTCTCCTCTAACTTGTGGTACCATGCACGAGGAGCCTGCTTCAGGCCATAGATGGCCTTCTTCAGCCTGCACACCCTGCCGCTCCCATCATCCAAACCCTCAGGCTGTAACATGTACAGCTCCTCCAGAATGATCCCATTGAGGAAGGCGGTGGTGATGTCCATCTGCTTCACCCGCCATCCACGGTATGCTGCCATTGCCAATGACACCCGAAGTGTTGTGCCTTTCCCCACAGGAGCATAGAGCTCGTTGAAGTCCTTTCCCTTTGTCTGCTGAAACCCCTTAGCCACAAGCCTTGACTTGTAGCGGGTCAGCGCCCCATCAGGTCCGTACTTGTGCCTGAAAATCAGCTTGGAAGAAATGGCCTTCTTCCCAGGTGGCAGCTCACACAGCTCCCACGTCTCATTCTCTAGCAGAGAATCATACTCCTCCTTCACACTCTGCTTCCACTTTTCAGCATCGGGCCCGCTCAATGCCTCAGCTAGCGTCTTGGGCTCAGGGACGGCTGCCCAGTAGCAGTGTGCTATCTCATCCTCATCACACTGCTCAGCCACACTCCCAGCCCTTACCACCTTTGGCTTGCCACGGCTTGCATAGGTCAGCCTGTTAGGAGGGCGCACATCCCTCCTAGGACGGTCAGCCGTACGTCCGGCACCTTGTGGAGCACCTTGCTCCTCCTGCTGCTGCGGCTGCTGCTGCTGTTGCTGCTGCTGCTGCTCCTCCACCTCAGGTTCTCCCCCATCCTCTGTCACCCCAGAGATCTCATTCTCAGAGACAGAAACCTCCACTTGCCTTGAAGGCCGCTGCACCTCATCGGCCTCGACAATTAGCGGTGTCGTTGGAAGCTTCTGCTGCTGCTGCTGCTTCCACTCCTTGTAGTACAAGGACTCAAGGAACTTCACATCCCTTGACACAGTCAGCTGCTGGCTGGTCAAGTCCCAAATCAGCCAGCCCTTGTGATCCTTAGCAAGCCCCAAGTGCACACCCCATCTCCCAGAAGCTTCCAGTTTTCCCCTCTTCTCCTTAGGCACATGAAACACCACCATGCACCCAAAGGCTCTCAGCATGTTCACAGCTGGTGCAATCCCATACCACTTGGTGTAGGGGACCCACTGCTTGTCCCCCACAGTCGCCAGCACCCTGTTCTTCACAACAACGACCTGCCGCAGTGCTGTCACCCAAAACGGATCCGGCAGCCCTGCACGCCCAAGGAGAGTGCGAGCACCTTCCTGCAGGGTCCGGTTGAACCGCTCAGCCACGCCATTCTGCTGAGGGTTGTAAGGCACTGTGAGCTGATGCTGGATCCCCTTCCGCTTCAGCTCCTTCTCAAAATCAGCGCCGATGAACTCTCCTCCGTTGTCAGTGCGGATCACCTTCACCTTGTGTCCGCTTTCCCTTTGTGCTCTCGGCATCCACTCCTTAAGAACAGCCGCTGCCACCTCCCCCTTAGTCTTGAGAGGGTACACCCACACCGCACGCGTGTGGTCGTCCACAATCGTCAAGAAGTAGCGGCTACCCGAGAGAGAAAGGGCCCTCGTGGGGCCCACCACATCCATGTGCACTAGTTCAAGTGGTGCCTTGGCTGGTCCTGTGCTGCTGCTGAAGGGAAACTTCGTGAATTTGGTCTCAAGGCAGGTAGGGCAGCTCCCAATCTCCTTTGCTCCCCCCTTCACCTCCAGCCCCTTCAAGCACCCATCCTTTACCAACTTCTGCAGCATAGGAATGTTCACATGGCACAGCCTCTCATGCCACGTCTCCCAATCAGCCTCACCACTCCCAGATGAAGCCTTTGCCCATGCAGCTGTCGCATCCACACCAGCAAGCACCTCACCATGTGGCTGTTGTGGCTGCTGCACCTTCTTGACTGCATCCAGGGGCCCAGCAGTTGGTGCAGTCTCCTCTCCTCCCGCAGTTGCTTTAGCCGCTGCCGCTGCCTTTGCCGTTGCTGGTGGTTTCCCCTTCCAAGGGATGATGGGCAGCTGCCACAAGTCCTTGATGCAGCTGCTCTTCTCCTCCAAGTTCCACAGCAGCAACTTCCCAAGCTTTGCACGGCAGCTGGTTGGGCCGAAGGTAACTTCAGCCTTGCTCTTCTGCAGCCGGCGCACAGAAAGAAGGTTAGCGGACAAACCTTCAACCAACAGCACATTCCCAAGCCCCACAAGCTCTCCATTGGCTCCCATCACCTTGGCATTCCCAACACCAATCACAGGGAGCAAAGCACCTGAAGCGGCAGCCACAAACTTGATCTTCCCAGGAGGTTTTACCTCATCAAGCAAATCTGCCCGTGGGGTCATATGACTCGTGCAACCTGAATCGATCACCCAGTGAGTGAGGGGGTGCATCACAACCTTCCCAACTGAACCCACATCACCCCCACTCCCTTGCACATCCTCAACCATGAGGAACATCCCAGGGTGGGCTTTACCTTGTGCACCATCACCTTGTGCACCTGAACCTTGCACAGCGCCACCGCGTGCACGTTCACCACTTGGCGGCTTCATGCCTGGAGGGGCCCATCCCTCAGGCCGGCTGAAACACTTGAACCACGGGTGTCCAGCCTTCTTGCAGTACCAGCACGCACCCTCCATTCGGGTGCTCCCCCTGCCACCAGAGCTCCCATGCCCCTCATTGTAGTCACCTCGGCCTCTCCCTCTGCCAAAGCCTCTCCCACGGCCTCGGCCTCTCCCTCCCCCTCTTCCTCTGCTGCCTCCTGCAGCTCCATACCCCTCAGCAGTTTTGTTGGCAGCACCACCTCCCGTGTGGCGTCTGCGGAAGTCCTCCTGCAGAATCTGCTGCCGTAGCCACTCAGGCGTCCATTTGTCCTGCTGAACGTTGAGGGTGGGGATGAGGTTGTCCCACGAGTTGTCGAGCACCGAGATGATCTTGGTGCACTGTTGCATCTGCGACACTTCGCTGCCCGCCGCTGCCATCCTCGCATAGGTGTCCTTGATCTTGTCAAGGACCGGTTTCACATCATCTCCCGGTTTCATGGAGAGGGCAGCCAACTCCTTCTCCAACACAATCACCATCGGCAGCGTGTTGGGCTGAATCACGTCGCGTAGCAGCTTCCATGCCTTTGGTCCGGAATCATCCAACTCCACCAAATCCTTGATGTGCTGGAACATGTCGTTGTTGACCGATTGGAGGATGAGGTCGTACAGCACCGCGCTCTTCTCAATCCACCGATCGCGGGCATCTCCTTCCCCCGGCATCTTCTCCTCTCCCATTGCAATTTTCAGCAGCTTGTAGCGCTTGAAGGCGCTCCGCATCCGCCCGCTCCATTCCTCATAGTTGGAGCCATCCAAAGCTTCAATCTTGGATGGTGGCGGCTCACTCCTCTTCTCAGCTGCATCTCCACTCCCTTGATTCATCTCCTCTGCTCCCAATCAGAGGTTTCAGCTCCCCCTTTTGCTGGTCACAATGTAGATCCACACAATCTTCACAAGTGTCAGCGCCAACGAAATTTCGGCAGAGTTTCCCCTTAGCGGAAGTCACATCCAACCTCCAGAACTCCACTTAGGCACGCCCACAGGCCATGGTGGGTCTAGGAGGGTCTTCACACTTCAGTAGACTCCCCACAAGGTCCTTAATCACCTCTGATACCACTTGTTAGAGACTAAGGACGGAGTCTATGAAGATTAGGTGCCTAAATTTCTCAAAATCGTTGGTCCCTATTTCTGGACAGAATAGTTGCGCTCACAAGAAACGCCGTCGACGAAAAGTGCACAGTCTAAACTTCACTAAACTCATATATGTTGTAGCCCTACTCCGTGGCTAAAATTCCCAAGTTGAAACGTATCAAGAGGTGAAGTAAATCTCGACTTATCAATTTCGGCGCACAGGGGGGTATGCTGCCATAAGAACTTAACTCAATCACAAAGTTCACACAAGTTCACACAAGAGAATTAGAGTAGCACTAAACCAGGTGGAAGGGATAAGGAGGACGAGAGGGAAGGTCCCAAGAGAGTCCCCAACCAAGGAAACCCCATGCCATACAATTCCCTTCCCCATAGGCAACCCAACTTTGACCTTTGTCACTATCCCAACCTCCACAATCCACCTCAACCCAACTTGGCCACACTTGCCAACCTGGTTTGGTTTCTCCCAACCATTTGGCAGCAACTACAGTAGAAAAGACGAATTTCCCAACCCCCAAAAGTCTGTACCCCATATTGAGTCAACCCCACAATTTCCCATAGTCACCACAACCAAATATCAAAAGCATACGAACTCCAACGTTCGTAACTTTCTAGTTCGTGCTCCGATTGAAGCGATACTTGGTTCCTCGGAAAGCTCTTGAGCAGAGGAGTCACTTCAGATATCTGCTCAAGCCAAATAACATTCACACACACACTCAGAAAAACCAAACCGCACAAAACACAAATTCTTGCACACACTCACAACACGCATGCAACGCACGAACATATGATGGGAGGCAGACAGACGTGAATGCGAATGGTAGCATCACTCAACAATGAGGCGGCTCAGTGCAGCAGTGGCAGGGGAGGAGTAGCGCGCAACTACAGCATCGTACAAGGTCTGAGCACTCTTGTACTGGCTAAAGTGCGCACGCTCAGAGGTAGGCAGGTGGCGACGCACAGCAAGACGTGCAGCAGCATCGCGAGTGGCCCACTGTGAGCGAACAGTGGCGTCGGCATCAGCAGCAGGGGCAGGAGAGGCACCAGAGGTGAGGTCAAAGAGGGAGAGACCGTCTGCCCTATCGCACTGTAGGAAAAGCTGCAGGTCATCTATCCAGACGTCAAAGTCAATGGCCCGACCCTCAGCGTCAAAAGCGAGGACACTAGGGGTAGCCATGACAGCAGTAGACTAGCAGCGCGAACAGTAGGGTAAGGGCAGTGCAGTGAC
The DNA here is from genome assembly GCA_947471745.1 of Closterium sp. Naga37s-1. Classification (NCBI taxonomy): domain Eukaryota; kingdom Viridiplantae; phylum Streptophyta; class Zygnematophyceae; order Desmidiales; family Closteriaceae; genus Closterium; species Closterium sp. Naga37s-1. The sequence goes on from CANJKZ010000743.1 coordinate 1,178,170, forward strand.
AGAGGCGCTGCTCTTACCAGACAGGGCGGCTCGGGTGGCTCGGCGGCTCAGCGGCTCGGCAACTCGGCGGCTCGGGCGGCTCGGGCGGCTCGGCGGTACGGCGGCTCGGCAGCAACAGCGGCTCGGCGACTCGGCGGCTCGGGCGGCTCGGGCGGCTCGGCGGCTCGGCAGCACGGGCGGCTCAGGTGGCGCGGCGGCTCGGGCGGCTCGGGTGGATCGGGCAGCTCGGCAGCAGCTCGGCGGCGCCGGCGGCTCGGTGGTGACTGCGGGGCCACTCGGGGAGCGGCGGCGGGGCCGGGTGGAGCGGCGCCGGTAGGGCCGAGGCGCACCGGCGGGTGCAGTCAGCGGCGGCAGCAGCTGCGGCCCCGAGGGAGGTGGTGGCGGCTGCTGCTGGCGACGGCTGCGGCTGCTGCTGCAGGGACGGCGGCGGCCGCTGCTGTAGGGACTGCGGCGGCTGCTGCGGCAGGGGCGGCGACGGCGGGCCGGAGGGAGGGGGGGGGGGGGGGGGGGGGGGCGACAGGGCCGCAAGAGGCCGCGAAGGGTGCGAAGGGGCCGTGAAGTGCGGCGCGAGGGGCCGCGGAGGGCGGCGACGGGCCGTGATAGGGCGGCGCGAGGGGCCGCGGAGGGCGGCGACGGGCCGTAGGGGGCCGTGAGGGGTCGCGGGAGGGGCCGTAAGGGGCGTAAGGGGGGCCACGTGAGGGGCCGTAAGGGACGGCGCGAGGGGCCGTAAGGGGCCGCTAAGGGCGGCGCGAGGGGCCGACGGGCGGCGCGAGGGGTCGTAAGGGGCCGTAAGGGCGGCGCGAGGGGCCGTAAGGGTGGCACGAGGGGCCGTAAGGGCGGAGCAAGGGGCCGTGAGAGGGGCCGCTAAGGGCGACGCGAAGGGGCCGTGAGGGGCCGTGAGAGGGCGCGACGGTAGGGAGGGCACACAGGGCGCGACTCGGGCAGGAGCGAAGCGCGCTCCGGGCAGGAAAAAAAAATAATTCGTGGTGGGCCCTAGGAAGTGTTCCCACTAGGGAACCTGCTCGATACCATGAGAAGAAACGAGGAATGGAGTGACTAAAGGAAAGTTTGGTACAAAAGCAAAACCTAGAAAACTGTACCCCATATGTGACAAAATCTAGAAAACCTACAGTAGCTATGTCATATAAATCTGACAAAATCCACGAACAACCCACCTTGCCTTATGTTTTTCATAAGAGTCGTCAGCTTTCGTCTTCACCCTGAAAACCCATTTTCCGGTAAGAATATTTTTATTTGTAGCTTTTTCGATGGGTATGAGATCCCAAGTCTCCCGTTTTTTCAGGGCAGCCAGTTCACGATCCATGGCTTCACGCCATTTTTCGCGATGTGGTCCTGAAAGGGCCTGTCGGGCAGTTTTCGGTTCTGCGACTTCTGAAGAATTATGCTGTACTGCTGCTGCGAGTCCCAGTATCTGAAGCCCAGTTTGATAATTAGGACTGTCGTCGGTCCGTCCTGCGAAATTGAAAGATTCACACTGTTCACCATTATTTGCCCCCCCAATTTCGTCAGGATCGACGCGGATGCTGCTGTCAGTTACAGCTGGCATGGGACGTCGTTGATCGTCCACCAAGTAAGTATGATGAACTTCACGAACATCGTCGGGATGAGCGTCGACGAGTGGAATGAATTCCGGAAATCCGGAAGACGTGGTTGGAATAGGTGGATCAAGAGCGGCTTCACGTGCACCGTCAACGTCAGGTTCTTCGCTGGCAGCGAGTTCGGCGTCAGCACTGGCGAATGAACGAACACCGTGGAAGAGTGTAGCAGGGTCACGCTGCGTGGCGAGATACTGTTCGAAGACAGGAAGGGTCAGATTTTCGTAGAAAATACAGTCGTGGGCAGGAATTAAAAGTCGACTGCGATAATCCAGAATACGCCAGGCAGAAAACTGCTTCTCAAGACCGAGATGAAGACCCCACTTAGCACGTTGATCGAACTTTCCGAGCGGAGCGGTGGGAGGACGATATTGCACAACACACCCAAAAACTCGAAGAAGTTTCGTAGTGCCCAATTTTCCTGTCCACAACAAGTGAGGTGATGCGTTGTTTGGTAAAGCCGATGAAGACAGGAGGTTGTGCAACAGCGTTGCGTGGTCCATTGCGAAGGGCCAGTAGAGTGGGCCGAGTTGAGACTGTGCGAGGAGTGCTCGCATCTTTTCTTGTAAGGTACGATTGAGGCGTTCAGCTACACCGCTCTGCTGGTGAGCGTGAGGAAGCGAGAACAGGCACCGTATGCCTCGTTCTTGCAGGTACGCTGTAAACTCGAGGTTGCGATATTCCCCAGCTCCGTCACACTGGAAGCTTTTGAGTTTTGTGTCGGATTCGCGTTCTGCGAGAGGTAGCCATGTCTGAAACGCTGTGAAAGCAAGAAAACGGTTAGTCATGTTACCAGTCCAAACGTATCGAGTAGAAGCTTCAGTGAACGTGATAACGTATTTCTCGCCGTTGAAACCTTCCGCAGGTAAGTTTAGAATATCGCTGTAAACTTTTTCCATCAATCGATAATCCTCAGCTCCAGGAAAATGAGTCGGGTACGGTTCGTGCGGTAGATTTGCTGCTGGGCAGATCAAACAGGGTGATGGACGATTAACCGGTTTCATTTCGAGGCCGCCAGGTAAGAGAAGAGAATTTTTGTCAAGAACAGCTGCTTTGATTGTGTTGTTGAGCGTAGACTGCGACGGATGACCAAGACGCTTATGCCAGATGTCTGCAGTTGCTTTGTGTCCTTGTGCGCGCAGATAATAGTCGGCGTTAGCGAAGAAAGACAACAGCAACCGATGACCGTCAGCGTGAACATGATCTGTGACAGGCGGAATAAACCTGGTAAGGTTAGGTGGCGGAATTTTGATTTCAACGTCGATGGATTCGCCTGGTGAAAGAACTAATTCCCCGCTCTCTTGATCTGATGCTGCAGGTTTAGGTTCAACACCGACAAGTCGTCCGGAGTCGAGAACTTCCATGTCAGCGACACGCTGCTCTGCTTCTGTGAGAAGACGTTGATCACGATCAGCAGGTGTTTCTCCCCAAGTAGTCTCGTCAGGTTCCTGTGCCCCCCAAGTGCCTTCACCCGTGGGCATATTCGTCGTATCTCCCCAACCAGCAACGTGAGCAAGATAATCACGGGAGTTCTGGACGTCGTTTAAGCCTTGGTTATCGAAGGTCAGCATGACAGCGGCACCCGTGGTTGAAGATGTGGGTACAACTCCATCACGAGGAACGGTATCATCGGTGTAATCGATGTCGTCACGATGTTCCCATGGGCCAAGAGAGAGAATATTCTCGGAGTCGGCAGTGGTGCGTTCAGGTACGAAGTTGAGAACAAATACACCGTTCTGTTCAATCGCCGTGCCGAGTTTCCTGTCTCCATACTTTAAAGCAAAATTGCCCGGTTCACCAAGAAGAGTAATGCCATTCCTCATGAGCTGTGCTGATGACATCAGATTGAAGCCAAGTCGAGGAACGAGGAGTACATCGTTAAGATGAAGACTGAAGTCTTCTTCAACAGAATCAAGAATGATGTTACCCATCCAGTGTGCTGTAAGACGTTGGTTGTTGGCGACGGTTACAACGCACGGATTCTGAAGACGACACTGATTGATGACGAAGCGATTTTCTGATGAACACATATGCTGCCCGCAACAACTGTCAAGATTCCAAGTGTTGGGACCTTCCAAGGTATGTGCTGTTAGAAAACAAAGGAAGTTAGAAATGAGAAAGAGAGTGTTTCACTAGCAAGCAGTTGAGTACATATAGCAAACCCTAAATTGGGCTGTACTCACTATTGAGTACCCCAATGCAGGCTAGACAAAACATAACATTCTGACACACCCCCATAGCCAAAGTGGGGTGTAATCAGCACAACAAGCAAAGCAAAACAAGCTCAGGGTGGATCACAAAGTCACCACACATTCTGAGCACAAGTATAAGAAGTAGCAGTTTATAGTTCACAAATATAAGCAAAGCTAGAGGCAGTCACAGATGGTAAGTGAGGAGGAGGAGGGACTGTGAGAGGAGAAGAGATAGGAGACGACAGGTGAAGCTGCAGACACACGGGCAACAGGAGCGGCGCGCACTGTGGCTACCGGAGATTGTAGCCTCCGGACTACTGGAGTAACTGGCTCCGCGACTAACTCTGAGCTGCAGGAGCAACGGACCCACGGGCGACTGGCGCAGCAGGCTCGCTGGGCTACCGGAGATTGTAGCCTCCGGACTACTGGCGCTGCTGGCGACACGACAGCTGCCTCCGCCCAACATCCTCTAACTGTCTCACCCCCCTTTCACACACCCCCTACTGCACCTCTAGCACTACTCATACTCCACCCCCTAGCACCACTCCATCGGCTCCCACACACCCACCCCCCTCAGCGGCAGCTGCAGCAGTGGGAGACGGAGGAGGAGGAGGAGTAGGGAAGACCACTCACATTCGTCACCCCCACACCCGCCACCCCCAAACCCTAACACAGGGTAGGGCCGGAGATGGGGGGGGGGGGGGGGGGGGGGGGGGGGGGGTGCGCGACGAAAACAGGAGGGGCCGACGCGTGGCCCCCCCCAGTCGCCCCTTCGGGCGACGAAGGGGGGGGGGGGGCGCGCGGGCCCCCGTTGGCGCCGCGACGGGCGACGAAGGGGGGGGGGGCGCGCGGGCCCCTGTTGGCGCCGCGACGGGCGACGAAGGGGGGGGGGGGGGGGGGCGCACGAGCCCCCCCGGGCGACGAAACCGCCGTGCGCCCCGGGGCGCGCGACGGGCAGAGAACCGTCGCGCGCCGCGGGGCGCACGACGGGCAGAGCAGGGCGTCGCGCTGCCCAGAGGGCGGCGCGATGGGCAGAAAACCGCCGCGCGCTAGGGGCGCGCGGCGGGAAGAAAAAAGGGCGCGCGCCATGGGCGCGCGGCAGGCAGGAAGATAGCGCGCGCCCGAGGCGCACGATAGGTAGGATAGCAGCGGAAGATAATGGTGGGCCCATGCACAGGATCGACCCGTGAGGGTCGACCTACTCTGATTCCATGTTATAAACGAGAAGTGAGAAAGAGAGGGTTTGGACTAGCAAGCAGTTGAGTACATATAGCAAACCCTAAATTGGGCTGTACTCACTATTGAGTACCCCACTGCAGGCTAGACAAAACATAACATTCTGACATGTGCAAGGTTGGCGTAGTGAACAAGAAGCTCAAATTCAAAGCTCCAGGTATAGAAGTCTTGACCGTTAAAAGGCACAGTCGTTTTAATTTTTGTTGGGTTTGCAGAAGCGGGAAGATAGTTTCCGGTACCGTCAGCTGATTGCAGCTGATAAAGTGATGGCATCTGTGACCCTTGTGGTGCTTGTTGTCCTTGTCCAGCAGGAACGAAAGAAAAAGAGTTATTCGACCCGTCACTTCCCTGTGGCATCTGGCCATGCTGATAACTGGAACCATCAAGGCTCATAGGAGTTGGAAACATTTGGTTAAGTGACAAGACGGCAGCATTGACACGCTGTTGAAGATTCGTTGGCTGGTAAGCACCTTGATATTGATAAGGTCCAGTTGGTACGAAACTGGACTGTTGTCCTGGTTGACTAGAAGAACCAGTGACTGCAGTTGCAGTTGTAGTGGCTGCTGATGCTGCGGCTGCTGTCGATGATGACGCTGCTGCAATTGTGTGTACAGGCTGACTGCTCAGTGGCATGCCGTACATCGGTTGTTGCTGATATTGTTGTCGTTGATGTTGTTGCTGCAGACGTGAATTGTCAGCAGCTGGAGACGCTGTTGGGCGTGATGGGCTTGTAACAGAAGAGCCGTTGTTGGACCGTGGAGATCCAGACATAGTTGTAGAGTATGTAGTTGGAAGCTTGTAGTATCCTAAGACGCTCGCAATACCATGTTAGAATTTGAAGTGATTGAATAGGATCGAAATATTTAGGATGGTAGCTTCCTGTCGTAGCGGAAGTCTTATATGAGTTAAATCCTGTTATGAAAGCTTTATCTGGACTTAATAAAAGCCCATGTAGTGATACGTTTCAGGATCAATGTCTTTGAAATCAGATATATTATACAATGACAAACATACAAAATATATAACTAGAGTGAAGTACCTGTTCGCCTACTGTACTGTGCTTTTCTTGTTCTGAAACGGTACGTAACTTTTCGCGAGGTCAATAGCTACGTGCTGACGTCATCCTATGGCGCGTAGCGCTTTGCTGACGTCAGCCTATCGGTACTTTTACTGTACTACACGAATTTCCGTGAAGTGCTTAAGTCTCGATACTATCTCAACATCTGGTACCCGTAAGCCCCACAACTACTGTATAACGTTTCAGAGTTTTTGACAACAGTGTGGGTCACAACTGTACACAGTTTGCCTATCTTCTTTGTGATTCAGGTCTTGGGCTCTAAAGCAAGAATGCACGCTCGTAGACACCTGGCCAGTCCAGTAGAGGGTGTGCCGATCACGAGGCGCTCTGCCGGTCATGAGGTGCTCTGCCGGTCCCACAGTAGGAAGATGGCGAGGGCAGCCAGGGGCACCACCCCCAGGGCAGCGAGCTGCAGGGCGCGCTCTGTGTCCGCTGTTATCACTCCTATGCGCGACCAGTCGCCACTGTACCTGCAGGGTGCCGGGGAGAGGCACGTGGGGAGGGGAGAGGGAGGGTGAGACAGGGCTCAGAGGGGAGTGCGCGAGAAGGAGAAACCTATCTGCCACCAGCGAGCTGCAGTGCAGCGCGACCAGTCGCCGCTGTACCTGCATGGTGGCAGAGCGAGACACGTGGGGCAGAGAGTGGGTGAGCATGGGCTCACTTGAGTGCGTGTGCGTACGTGTCAGCCCAGCGTGTCAGCCCAGCATGTCAGCCCTGCGTGTCAGCAGCGCGGTGGAGAGCTGAGCTGGACCTGTCGCTTAGTACTTGCGGGGACCTTTCGCAGAGTTGCCTGAGCGCGTTCCGCATCCGTCGTCATGCCGAACCCTACTCCGCCGCGCCCTTCGCATCCCAGCAACCGCACAGTCGCTCACACAGCCGCTCGCACAGTAGCTCGCACAGCCGCTCGCACAGCCGCTCGCACAGTAGCTCGCACAGTAGCTCGCACAGCCGCTCGCACAGCCGCTCGCACAGTCGCTCGCACAGTCGCTGAACATCGAATCAGAGCGGAACACCCCACCCGCCGCATCGCAGCACGTACCCAACGTCCCGCTCACCCCGCATCGACGAATCCCGCAGTGGCCAGCGAGATGGCGGCTTGCCCCGCCACCTTGGGCCGCACGCGCCACCCCGCACTGCTCGCTCCGCCCTCGCCGCTCGCTCCGCCCGCACGGCTCCCCCGATCGCCCTCGGGAGGCTCTTGATTCGTTGCGAGACAACGCGCCGAGCGAGGGTGTCGAGAGGTGCGCGCGGAGGAGGCAGGCAGGTTGGCAGGTGGGCTGTACGCGAGGCAGAGCGGGGACGCAGTGACGTGCCGAGCAGGCAATATTGCTGCCATGTCTGTGACTAGCGTTTGTGGTCGTGGGTGATGGTACAGATATATAGTTGCACCACGCTTGCATTGCGTGTTCCACTAAGGTCATCTAAGGGCGTATTCCTGACTTTGTGTCATCCCATTTTTTTTGTTATTAGCCGCTAATTTCCAGACTCTTCGGGTATTTGATTCGGGACTTGGCGAGCTTCAGCAAACATCGGGGACGAAACCACATATTTCTCAATAAAGTTTTGAGCGGAGTTGCCGTGCGGAAAATTGTTACGATCCCAAAGGAGACTTAGAATTGTTGAGATAATATCGAGACTTGTGCACTTCAAGGAATTCGTGTAGTGTAGTTAGTACAGTAAAAGTACCGATAGGCTGACGTCAGCAAAGCGCCACGCGCTCTAGGATGACGTCAGCAGTAGCTGTAGGTATCGCGAATAGTCACGTACCGTTTCAGGCTAATAGGTACATTAGGCTGAGAAGAAACGAGGGATGAATGAACTATGAATGAATTGGGTACAAGTACTAACCCTAATTGGGCTGTACCCCTTATGGGCTACCCCACTATAGCCTACACAATATGCATGAGCTATAATGTTCTGACACACCCCCATAGGCAAAGTGGGGGAGAACAAGGGGTCACAAGACCAGTCAAGCAAAGTAAAGCAAAGCAAGCTCAGGGTGGATCACAAAGTCACCACACATTCCGAGCACAAGTTCAAGGCCACAAGGCCAGTTCACATGCAGGAGTACATATATATAAAAAGGCTAGACAAGCAAGAGCAGGTATATATATATATGTAACAGTACAAGCAAGGTCAAGAGGTGAGCAAGTGAGGCAAGGTAGGCACAAGGCCCAGCTGAGTACAGAAGCGCTGATGGTCACAAAGCGCAAGCGCCTTGGTGAAGATATCAGCAGTGTTGGCCTCAGAGGCCACGTACGCAAGACGCAGCTGACCACGCTGCTGCAGCTCACGAGCAAGAAAGTAGCGGAGAGCAATGTGCTTCGTTCTGTGCTCCAGTCGCTGCTCCCGACACAAGGCCAGCATGGCCTTGTTGTCTACGTACAGCACTGGAGGAGAACGAGGCGGCTCTCCGAGGTCAGTCAGCAGGTAGGTGAGCCAGCGAAGCTCCTGTGCAGCCATGGCTCCTGCGTAGATCTCAGCCTCACAACTGGAGCCGAGAACAGAAGACGAGCGAGTAGCCCGCCACGAAACAGAGCCGGAACCAAGGCTGAAGGTGTAACCCTGTGACGACCGCTGCGTAGCCTGGTCGTCAGCCCAAGAAGCGTCTGCGTGCCCAGTAAGGACCACTGGACTCTGCCCTCCAAGCACAAGCCCCATGCCCGACGTACTGCACAAGTAGCGCAACACCCTCTTCGCTGCAGCCATGTGCTCCGGTCTGTGTCTCCCAGGAGCAACATAGCGTGCGAGAATGCTAAGAGGGTATGCAAGGTCAGGTCGTGTGCAGGTCATCAGGTACATGAGGCAGCCAACAAGCTCTGGATACGGGCCACTCGACTCTACGGACTCATCCGAAGGCAGAGCTGAGAGCGAGTGGCGAGTAGGCAGAGGAGTGGCCTGAGGCGAGGAGTACGTGAAGCCGAAGCGCTGAAGGACCTGCTGCACCATGTGTGACTGAGTCAGGGTAATGGTGCGGCGTGCTCTGTCCCGAGTGATCTGCAAGCCAAGGTAGCTGCGCAGTTCACCCAGGTCAGTGCACGTGTGTCTCTTTTGCAGCTCGGACTTCACGTGGGCGAGTCCAGTAGTGTCAGCTGTGGCAAAGACCAAGTCGTCGACGTACACGAGGATGTAGAACGGCGGCAAAGAAGTGTCGGTGCGCAGAAACAGCGACGGGTCGGCAGTAGAGGGAGCAAACCCAAGAGCCGCAAGTGTAGTCCTCAGTGTGTCGTGCCACTCACGCGGTGCCTGGCGGAGACCGTAGACTGGCCGCCGTAGGCTCCACTGGGTGCCAGGAGGAAAAGACCCAGTGAAACCAGGTGGGCGACGCAGCCAGATCTCCTCGTGCAGGCTGCCCTGCAAGAAAGCAGTGCTGAAGTAAAGAGAGTGTAGCTCGTAGTCACGGTGAGCAGCTACGTGCAGCAGTTCCCGAAGATTGGTCATCTTCGGGGTGGGAGAGAAGGTCTGAAAGTAGTCAACTCCCTGCCGCTGACTGAAGCCACGAGCCACGTAACGCGCCTTGAAGACAGGCGGAGAACCCGGCGGTCGCTTCACCCTGAAAATCCACATGCCACTGACGATGTTCGCCCCAGGAGGGGGAATAGCGTCAACGTAGGTGCCTGTGGACTTCCAGGAAGCCATCTCTGCGTCCATAGCTGCCTGCCACTGAGAGGAGTAGGGACCCTCTATCGCCTCCGCGTAAGAGCGCGGAGTCGGGATGTCAAGTGCATCCGGGTCTCCCTCAGGGGTAAGCAGTACGGACACGAGATGAGGTGAAGCAGCGGCCAAGCACTGGAACTCCTCCTGCCTGTCCTCAAGGACGTCCGTGCCAAGGGCACACTCACCCCCGACGGACGGAGGACAGACAGACTCAGACTCAGCAACAAGACTGGCGACGTAGTCTAGGCGACAGTGAGCAGCAAAGTCGACGAGCTCAGCAACTAGGGCAGACGCAGCAGTGGACTCAAAGGAAGGGTCAGTGACAACAGTAGCAAGGAGACGCGTGACAGTAGGACTGGCAGCACGAAGAGAGTCCGACTCCGGGTCGGCAAGAGCAGGAAGAGAAGACTCAGGAGGAGAAGGCAAAGGGGCACGCAGAGGAGCAGTGGACGGACGCAGAGACATCCGGTGCGTGCCAGGGATAGGAGGAGGACGCTGACGCGAACTGCGACCACTAGTGCGAGCAGCACGGACAGGCGACGCAGGGCGAGACGCAGGCTCACGACGCTCAGCAAGACCTCCAGTAGGACCAGTGTAGGGAGACGGAGCAGGCAGTGGGGAGGCCGGCTGTAACTGGAACTGCGACGGGACAGGCTGTGGACACTCTAAGGGAGGAGGAGGACCAGTAGAAGACGGGAGACCAAGAACCTGCTGAAGGAGCGGAACGAAGTACGGCCGAGGCCGCGCGGCAACTCCAGACACAGTAGGGACAGCACCAGCACCCCCTGTGGCAGCACTAGCACCAGTAGCAGCTCCAGCTCCAGTACCCCCAGCAGCACCAGCAGTACCCCCAGCAGGACCGCCTCCAGGACCGACAGCAGTAGTCTCCGCGCCAACACCCGCAGCAGCTCCAGCTCCAGAAGTACCCGCAGGTCCAGCAGCTCCAGTACGCCCAGTACGAGCACCTCCGGGACCCGTGGCACCAGCTCCCTCAGCAGCAACAGAAACTCCAGTACCCGCAGCTCCTCCAGCTCCAGCAGCTCGCCTCCAGCGCCGGGCAAACCACTCACGCAGCTCCTGTGGAGAGAGTGGCTCGCGGCGAGAAGAAGCACCCGGAGAACCGCCAGGCACAGCACCAGCAGGCCCAGCTCCCTCAGGCTCCGCACCCCCAGGCTCAGCACCTCCAGGCGTAGCACCCCCAGGCTCAGCACCCCCAGGCTCAGCACCCCCAGGCGTAGCACCCCCAGACTCAGCACCCCCAGGCTCAGCACCCCCAGTCGTAGTACCCTCAGGCTCAGCACCCCCAGGCGTAGCACCCACACGCTCAGCACCCCCAGAGTCAGTACTCCCAGGCTCAGCACCCTCAGCAGCACCAGAGTCACCAGCGACCTCGACAGGCTCAACAGCGTCTACCTGGGACACACCTGAAGGGGCAGGACCCTGAGGGGGGAGGGGGTCTACCGGGGGGGGACCTGGTACAAGGAAGAGCGGTGGCGGGGGGAGGGACGGAGTGCGGTAGGGGAAGAGGCGGTAGTAGGGGACCGACTCGTCGAACGTGACGTCCTGGGAGGACAGAACACGGCGAGAGGTGGGGTGGTAGAACTGCCACCCTGGGGCGTCAGGGGGGAAACCCAGGAAGACGCAAGGAGCAGCACGAGGGGACAGCTTGTCCGCAGACAAGTCGCGGACAAACGCCCGAGATCCCCAGACACGGAACGCAGACGCATCGCCAACCTTCCCCGTCCACAGCAAGGCTGGGGAGGTCTCCGGCATGGAGACCCTGGGCTGAAGGTTGATCTGATGCGCCGCGTACCGAACCGCAAACGGCCACAGAAAATGGGGGGCAGCCGCATGCATCATGGACGTACGGGCGACGTCCATGACCATGCCAATGCGGCGCTCAGCAATCCCATTTTGCTGTGGAGAGTCCGGAAGCGTGAAGGTCTGGCGGATGCCTCGTGCACGACAGTAGGCTCGCAGAAGGCCAAAGGAGAACTCTCCGCCTCTGTCAGAGTGCAGACGCAGAACAGGAAAGTCCGAGCCGAAGCTCCGCCTGAGCTGGAGACGAGCTGCGCGGATCCAGTCGATCAACACCTCAGTGACATCACCCTTGCTGCGCAAGGGGAAGACTGTGGTGTAACGCGAGTAGTCGTCAACCACCAGCAGGAAGTAGCGCTCGTGACCCTGTCCACGGACGCGGGCCGGGCCCCACACGTCCATGTGAAGTGTCTGCAGCGGGGCCTCTGTCGGAGGAAACTGGGAGGAGTGAGGGGCAGCCCGCTGCCGCCCCTCGACACAGGGGACGCAGGTAGGGCCAGGCCCCGGAGGAAGGGGAGGGAGGGACCGGGGAAGACCAGAGACAAGGACACGGGAGGCCATGCCTCGGAGACGAAGCAGGGAGGGGTGACCAAGGCGGTGGTGCCAGAGGAGAGTCTCGTGAGACAGGAGGCGACACGAACAGGGGGCAGACTCAGGACCAGACCTGGACGCTGCAGCAAACACCTGACCCGACGCAGCTACCTGACCAGACGCAGTGACTGGAGGAGACTCAGTGGTCAGGGTGTACAGGCTCGACCCCGGCCGACGGGTAAACGTGGCCAGGTGTCGGCCTGTCCGAGCGTCCGTGCAGTGGGTCACCCGCTGACTCGCAGGAGTGAACTGGTGAACCCCCGCATCCTGTAGGTCAGCACCACTCACCAAGTTCGTAGAGAACGAGGGAAGGTAAAGACCAGACAGGGTGCCAGAGGGGGCCGCCGGACACGGGAGGACAGTGGAGAAGTGAGCAAGGACAGGACCCCCAGAGGGGTCTGCCAGAGAGACTGCAACTGGCCGGCCAAGCGGCGTGAGTGTGGTGCGGTCTCGAAAGGAGCGAGAAGCCCCCGAATCAAGGGTGAAGGTGTGGGAGGCCGAAGCCGACGCAGAACCTGAGAGAGCAGACTCACCAGCACCTGAGGGAGCAGACGCACCTAGAGCAGCAGCCTCGCTAGCACCTAGAGCAACAGCCTCACCAGTACCTAGAGCAGCAGTCTCAATGCCCGGGTCGGGCGGAAAACACCAGTAACAGTCACCCTCATCACTAATAGTCACAGTATACATGGCAGCAAGAATAGCATCAAAGTCAAGGTCAAAGACAGCTACACCCGCCCTAGACAGCTCACCCCAGCGGGGGATCTCAGTGGCCTCAGGGAACTGGTGACGCCAAGCGTCCGTCAGGCGGCCAAAGCAGCGCTGGGTGGAGTGCGCACCCCCGCACTGCTCACCCGCGCGGTCGCCGGTGCGTAGGACGTAGGTGCACGGGCCAGTACCCCCACCCCTCTGGCGTGCAGTGTACCACTCACGGAGCTGCTGAGGGGAGGGGATGTCACGAGTGCGCTGCTGCTGCTGCTGCTGCTGGCGCTGACCACCACCGGAGCCGCCCCTCTGTGCAGCGCCACCCCGACCAGCTCCACCTCCTCCGACGCCTCCTCCTCCACCGCCGCCACCTCCGCTCCCACCGCCACCGCCACCGCCGCCTCTGCCTCCACTTCCGCCACCGACCCCGCCACCACTCCCACCGCCACCCCCACCCCCTCCACCGCCTCCACCGCCGCCTCCACCGCCCCCGCTAGCTCCTCCAGTGCCCCTGCCCCCCTTGCCCTTGCCAGGGCGACGTCTCCCGCTAGGGGTAGACGCCGCACCGACCGACTCAAGCCCAACGAGGTCGGCCGCAGCAGCAGAGGCAACAGAGGGCAAAAGGGGGGAGGGGGAACACCCCTCAAAGATGGGGGTGCGAGGGTCACCACGAGAGGCTCCTACAGCAACTATGCTCTTCTCTGCTGCTAGGAGGGACTTCTCGAGGAGGTCAATGGTGAGAGTGGTGGGGCAAACGGAGAGGAAGTGGTCCCTGACTACGCGAAGGGAGTCAGGGAGCCGGGTGACTATGTAGTAGAGGGTGATGTACATGGGGGGGGGGGTTCTTGGCGCAGAACTCAGCAGGAAGCGCAGCGCGGTAGCGAGTGTCACTAGTGCGGAGGTGCGTAATGAGGTCAACGACTGTGGGAAAGGCAGCAAGGTCAGGGAAGAGGTACGGTAGCATGAGGCGGCTCAGTGCAGCAGTGGCAGGGGAGGAGTAGCGCGCAACTACAGCGTCGTACAAGGTCTGAGCACTCTTGTACTGGCTAAAGTGCGCACGCTCAGAGGTAGGCAGGTGGCGACGCACAGCAAGACGTGCAGCAGCATCGCGAGTGGCCCACTGTGAGCGAACAGTGGCGTCGGCATCAGCAGCAGGGGCAGGAGAGGCACCAGAGGTGAGGTCAAAGAGGGAGAGACCGTCTGCCCTATCGCACTGTAGGAAAAGCTGCAGGTCATCTACCCAGACGTCAAAGTCAATGGCCCGACCCTCAGCGTCAAAGGCGAGGATACTAGGGGTAGCCATGACAGCAGTAGACTAGCAGCGCGAACAGTAGGGTGAGGGCAGTGCAGGGACAGAGGCGCTGCACTTACCGGACAGGGCGACTCGGGTGGCTCAGCGGCTCGGCGGCTCGGCAACTCGGCGGCTCGGGCGGCTCGGGCGGCTCGGCGGTACGGCGGCTCGGCAGTAAGCGCGGCTCGGCGACACGGCGGCTCGGGCGGCTCGGGCGGTACGGTGGCTCGGCGGTACGGGCGGCTCAGGTGGCGCGGCGAGGCCGCGTGGGGAGCGGCGGCGGGGCCGAGTGGAGCGGCGTCGGCGGGTGCAGTCAACTGCGGCAGCAGCCGCGGCCCCGAGGGAGGTGGTGGCGGCTGCTGCTGGCGACGGTTGCGGCTGCTGCTGCAGGGACGGCGGCGGCCGCTGCGGTAGGGGCGGCGACAGTGGGCCGGAGAGGGCGGTGCGAGGGGCCGCGGAGGGCGGCGACGGGCCGTAGGGGGGGGGGGGGGGGTGAGGGGCCGCGGGAGGGGCCGTAAGGGGCGTAGGGGGCCGCGCGAGGGGCCGGAAGGGACTGCGCGAGGGGCCGCGACGCGAGGAGCCGCGGAGGGCGGCGACGGGCCGTAAAGGGGCGGCGCGAGGGGCCGCGGAGGGCGGCGACGGGCCGTGAAGGGGCGGCGCGAGGGGCCTCGGAGGGCGGCGACGGGCCGTAGGGGGGGGGGGGGCCGTGAGGGGCCGCGGGAGGGGCCGTAAGGGACGGCGTGAGGGGCCGTAAGGGGCCGTAAGGGGTCGCTGAGGGCGGTGCGAGGGGCCGACGGGCGGCGCGAGGGGCCGTAAGGGGCCGCAAGGGGCCGCGCGAGGGGCCGTAAGGGGCCGTAAGGGGCCGACGGGCGGCACGAGGGGCCGTAAGGGGCCGTAAGGGGCCGCGCTAGGGGCCGTAAGGGGCCGTAAGGGGCCGCGCTAGGGGCCGTAAGGAACGGCGCGAGGGGCCGTAAGGGGCCGCTAAGGGCGACGCGAGGGGCCGTGAGGGGTCGTGAGAGGGCGCGACTGTGGGAGCGAAGCGCGCTCCGGGCAGGAAAGAAAAATTTCGTGGTGGGCCCTAGGAAGCGTTCCCACTAGGGAACCTGCTCGATACCATGAGAAGAAACGAGGGATGAATGAACTATGAATGAATTGGGTACAAGTACTAACCCTAATTGGGTTGTACCCCTTATGGGCTACCCCACTATAGCCTACACAATATTCATGAGCTATAATGTTCTGACATAGGCGAATAGGTACTTTATCCTAGTATATATTCTGTATGTTTGTCATTTCTTAATATATCTGATTTCAGAGACATTTGATCCTGAAACGTATCTGAGAAACTTAGAACGAGAATGAATTGACTAAGGAATGAAAGTGATACAAATGTGAAACCCTAGAATTGTGTACCCCTTAGTATCTAACCCGCTACAGCCTACACAGGCTAGATCATATAAGTTTGACACACCCCCATAGGCAAAGTGGGGGAGAACAAGGGGTCACAAGACCAGTCAAGCAAAGCAAGGCAAAGCAAGCTCAGGGTGGATCACAACGTCACCACACATTCTGAGCACAAGTTCAAGGCCACAAGGCCAGTTCACATGCATGAGTACACACATATATATAACGCTAAACAAGCAAGAGCAGGTATATATATATGTAACAGTACAAGCAAGGTCAAGAAGTGAGCAAGTGAGGCAAGGTAGGTACAAGACCTAACAGAGTACAGAAGCGCTGATGGTCACAAGGCGCAAGTGCCTTGGTGAAGATATCAGCAGTGTTGGCCTCAAAGGCCACGTAAGCAAGGCGCAGCTGACCTCGCTGCTGCAGCTCACGAGCAAGGAAGTAGCGAAGAGCGATGTGCTTCGTTCTGTGCTCCAGTCTGTGCTCCCGACACAAGGCCAGCATAGCCTTGTTGTCTACGTACAGAACTGGAGGAGAACGAGGCGGCTCTCCTAGGTCAGTCAGCAGGTAGGTGAGCCAGCGTAGCTCCTGTGCAGCCATGGCCCCTGCGTATATCTCAGCCTCACAACTGGAGCCGAGAACTGAAGACGAGCGGGTAGACCGCCACGAAACAGAGCCGGAACCAAGGCTGAAGGTGTAACCCTGTGACGACCGCTGCGTAGCCTGGTCGTCAGCCCAAGAAGCGTCTGCGTGACCAGTGAGGACCACTGGACTCCGCCCTCCAAGCACAAGCCCCATGCCCGACGTACTGCACAAGTAGCGCAACACCCTCTTCGCTGCAGCCATGTGCTCTGGTCTGTGTCTCCCAGGAGCAACATAGCGTGCCAGAATGCTAAGAGGGTATGCAAGGTCAGGTCGAGTGCAGGTCATCAGGTACATGAGGCAGCCAACAAGCTCTGGGTACGGGCCACTCGACTCTACGGACTCATCCGAAGGCAGAGCTGAGAGCGAGTGGCGAGTAGACAGAGGAGTGGCTTGAGGCGAGGAGTACGTGAAGCCGAAGCGCTGAAGGACCTGCTGCACCATGTTGTGCCAAAGTACTATAGTGGCACGGTCATCGCACTCCCATTCAGCCTACAAGCCTGCTCAGATTCTGGAATTTTGTGGGGTGGTGCTTCAACATGTGTTCTTCAAATCCTCAAAGTTTCAGAGTTTTTGAAGCAGTTTACAAGGCATTGCAACATTTTTAGTTTCAAGACTTATGGCATCCTGGAAGTGTGTGTTACTTATTTTTTTGGTAACACCCGAGTTCACCATTTCGGCTGCTGACTCATCTACCGAGCTCTGATTGGTCTGAAAATCGGTGTGGCAGTCCTTTGCCATGTTGTGCAGGTGTTCACCGAGTTTCAAGACAACCCAGCATCGGAGCAGCACGTGACAGCTGTCGAAAGTTACTGTTCCGTAGTCATGGTGCACTGTTGGCAGCATTTCCCTTGCCACCCTTTCATTGTTGTCATGCCAATGGTGCAGGGACAGAGAATGAGACAAGAAGTACAGGTGGTCAAGTGGGACTCTACCACCCTTCTTTTGAGAAGTGTGGTCTTCCTGGAAGCAACTTGCAAGAGGGTGCAAGTGGGAAGACAAGCTGACTCATGGTTGGCTTGACTCACTATTGGTAGCCTTGAGTACAGCTCTGAACATCCAAGTGTGGTTGGCTTTGCTGACCTAGCTGGGACGTTTCCCATCCTTCTCTAGCCTTTCTCCCCTAGGACTCAACCTTCTCTGAGTTCCCAGGATGGTCCCAACCCCTTAAGAGTCCCCTAGGCAATATTGCACTTAACCTCTTCCTTGCATCAATGAAGCTACTCGTTTTTCAGCCGAGCTTACGTCTTTGTTCACTGCGTAGCGCATACAACTCTGATGAAAGCAAGCCATATACCGTTGGAAAGCAGATACCTGAAGCTAACGTCTGTCCAAGTTTCAGCCTCGTTTGTTATCGGAGCTGATCGTGACGGCGTTTTGAACAGAGGCGGTTCGAAGTCATCAGATTCTGCTTAGGTGGTTTCAAGGGCATCTACGACCCCTAAGTGGACTCTAGACTATAACAAGTGGTATCAGAGCGGTTCTTCTCTGTTCCTGGGTCAATATGGAGGCTGAAGGTTCTGCTCCAGCTGGTCCTAGTGGCAGTGGTGGCGTGAGAGGCGCTGGGGAAGCAGGAAGAGGCGTTGTAGGCGGATCTGCACCAATAGCATCCGTTTCAACACCAGCCAAGGATGATGTGAAGGCATTCAACCTAGAGAAGTTCTCTGGGGAGGATTGGGCATCATGGAGCTTCAGGATGGAGCTCCTATTTAACCATTATGGATTGCTTGAAGTGATGGATGGAGAATTGAAGAGGCCTGCGAGCGAAGGAGCGACCAAGGAATGGGATCGCCGATCCAAGGATGGATTCTTCCTTCTCTCTCAATGCCTCTCATCCAACCAGCTGCACCACGTCAAGCATCTTATCAAGGATATCCAGTGTGGTCCCAAGGCATGGAAAATATTGAAGGATGTCCATGCCCCCAGCAGCGAAGCGATGGTGGTGGTGCTCGAACGACAACTCCATGCGGTGAAGATCAACGAGGGTGATGCGGTGCAAGGAGCGTTCGATCAACTCCGGGACCTCTATGTGAAGCTCTCTGCTGCTGGTGTGGACTACCCTGAAAAGATCAAGTACTACAAGGCTCTCTCCCTGCTGCCGGAGTCGTGGGGGCCCTTGGTGGTCAACCTCAATGGCATGAAGGACTCATGGTCCCTTGAGTGGATTCGTGCTCAAGTCCTTCAAGAGGAGTTTCGGAGGAACGAGCTGACTGCCGCTGCCGGTGAAGATGGAGGCTCTGCCTATGGCATGAAAGGCTTCAAGGGACGTGGCAGCAAGAAAGGCAAGGCCAAGGAAGGCTCTGGAGGGGAGCAGTATTCGGGAGGGAAGCGTAGCAACAAGGGAGGCAAGCGGTGTGGCGGCAAGTGTTGGTATTGCCATGTGGAAGGTCACCCATGGTTTAAGTGTCGCAAGCTACCTGATGGTTGGAGGCCTGGTCAGCCATCAATTGAAGGCTCTAAGGGTGTTCATGGAGCTATGGGAGAAGGCATGGGCAGTGAGGAGGGCGATGGAGGTGCCGGCGGACATGGCGGCATGTTCTACCATGTAGGAGAGGCATGCTCCGAGGGTATGGTTGTACCGGCCAGCAAGGTTGCTCTTCACCGTTCCTCCCATTGGGTCATCGACACGGGAGCCTTCATGACCATGACCAACCGAGATGATCTGCTGGATGAAGTCAGGCCATCAAAGGCAGCCACCGTTGTTTCAGCCACCGGCCAAGTCGTACCCGTGCGTGGCGAGGGGAGAGCCATGTTTATGGGTGCGGATGGGAGGCTTGTGGGGCTGAAGCGTGTTCTCCTTGTCCCTGGACTATGTGCCAACCTTCTCTCTACCAAGGCATTGAGTGAGGCAGGGATGAAGATGGAGATGATGGGCACAAAGGTGTTCAAGGCAACTCTGGATGGGCGCGTGTTGTGGGACCTCCGAGGCGGCAAGGACATGCACCGGTCCATGTGGGAGATACCGGTGCTGCCATGGAAGGAGGCGGCTGCGCGCTTGGCTGCTGAAGCTGTAAGAGGAGGGCATGCAAGCCACGTAACCAGTGGAGGAGGTGGTGATGGTAGTGATGGTGGGCTGCTTGTGCATGGGGGGGGTGCACTACCAAGTGTAACTCCTAGCACGGGTGAGACGGATTGGCTCACCGCACACCGTCGCTTTGGCCACGTGGCGCTACCTCAGTTACAGCAGCTGTTTAAGGAAGAAAGAGTCAAGGGGCTGAGGATAAAGGGGGAGCCCAAGGAGGTGGGCTCTTGTGAGACTTGCTTGACCAGCAAGTTCTCACGATTTCCCTTCCATTCGACGGTGGGGCAGTCAAGTGACCCGGTGGAGCTCGTGCATGTGGATCTTGTGGGGCCCATGAAGGTGAAGGGAGATGGTGGAGCCCTGTATTCCATGACTATGGTGGATGATTACACAAGGCTCACCTGGTCTTTTCCACTTGCAAAGAAGAGTGATGCTGCAAGGGTCATCATTGAAGAGTGGTTGCCCATGGTGGAGCGAGAGAGCGGCAAGCGGGTGAAGGCGATTCGTAGCGACCGTGGTGGGGAGTTTTTGGGAGCGGAGTTCCGGAGCTGGTTGAAGCGGCATGGCATCAAGCAGCAGCTCACCACGGCCTACACCCCTCAGTCCAACGGCGTGGCAGAGAGAGCGAACCGGAGCATCATAGAGGGCGGGAGAACGATTTTGGTGGACTCGGGTCTACCCTTGCGGTTCTGGCCCCTCGCTATTCGTCATGCTACCGTCATCAAGAACCGGGTGTTGACTCATGTGGGAGGTCAGCATTGGGTCCCTATGGAGAAGTGGAGTGGCAAGAAGCCCCTGGTTGATATGCTTCGTGTCTTCGGGTGCATGGGGCTCGTGCATGTCCCTAAGGAGAAGCGTGACAAGCTTCAAGCGGCGGCGGTGTGGGCTGTTCATTTGGGTCTTGCACGGGGGAGCAAGGGCTGGCTCATGTGGGACCCAAAATCCAACACCATCTTCACCACCAGAGATGCCAAGTTCATGGAGGGGCTCATGTTCAAGGAGTGGTCGGAGCGGGGGAGGAGCAAGGTCACCATTCCGCTTGGAATAGAGGTGGGAACCAACGACCCACTTCTCATTCCCATCGAGTTGTCCTCATCTTCAGAGTTGACAGAGGTGTCACATGACTTGGGAGGTGCTGAAGGGGAGGCAGCAGATGTGGAAGAAGTACTACAGCAAGGGGAGGCCCCTATAGCTGAGAGAGGTGATACCGAGGAGGAGGTGCAGCAGCCTACACCATCCCCTAAGCTTCCACCAAGGCGCACAACCCAAGGGAAGCGTGATGCTGTCCGTGGTGGAGCCAAGGAAGGAGCAGCCAAGGAGAGGCCCAAGAGAGCTGCCCACCCAAGGGATTTCCTCAAGTATGAAAGGCTTGGGGTTCCCAAGGCATTGCTGGCCCAAGAGGAGGAATATGAGGAGGAGAAGGGAGCCGAGGGGGAGATGGAGCAGATTTGTTGCTTTGGCGTCAACTTACCTCATGAGCCGGCGTCAATGGAGGAAGCTCTCGCTGGAGATGATCGAGAGGCGTGGTTGGCTTCAAGGGAGGATGAGTTCCAGAGCCACATGGAGAATGAAACATGGACCCTTACCAATCTTCCCTCAGGAAGGAAGGCATTGGACTGCACGTGGGTGTTACGTGTAAAGACCGATGCGGAGGGGAGGTTGGAGAGGCGCAAGACAAGGCTTGTGATCAAAGGCTTTCAGCAGAGAGAGGGAATTGACTTTCAAGAGGTGTTTGCTCCTGTTGCCAAGGCTCCTACGCTCCGGTTGTTGCTAGCAGCCGCTGCCGTTTGTGGCTGGAAGGTGGAGCAAATGTATGTGAGGACGGCATTCCTCTATGGCGTGGTAGATGAGGAGATCTACATGAAGCAGCCAGAGGGGTATGATGATGGGAGCGGACGTGTTTGCAGGCTCAACAAGGCCATCTATGGCCTCAAACAAGCTCCAAGGTGCTGGTATGCAAGGCTGGTGGAGGCGTTGGAGGCTCTTGGCTTCAAAGTTAGCGGCTGCGACGAGAGTCTCTTCATGACCGAGGGGGAGGAGGAGAAGGTATTTCTCCTTGTCTATGTCGATGACCTCCTCCTCTTCTCTCCATCCCTAGAGAGGATCAAGGAGGTGCAAGGGAAGCTGAAGGAGACCTTTCAATGCAAGGCCCTTGGACCAGTGGGGTATTACCTTGGTCTTCATGTGGAGCGGGACGAGGTGAAGGGATGGTTGAGGCTTCACCAACACAAGTACCTTGCAGCCATGGGGGAGAAGTATGGGCTGGAGGAAGGGAGGAGTGTGAAGACTCCTTTACCCTCAGGGTTTCAGCTGCACCTTGATGAAGAGGAGGGTGAGGTGTTGGAGTACGAGTTGCAGTGTCGGTTCCAGTCAATGGTGGGGAGCTTGATGTACGCTTCGGTCAACACTCGCCCCGACATTGCGTTTTCAGTTTCACAGCTCGCTCGTGTGGTGTCTAGGCCCCTTCAAGAGCACCTGGATGCAGCAGAGAGGCTGGTGAGGTACTGCATGGCAACCTCAAGGGTGGGGCTGCAATATTCAGTGCATGGGCAGCTGAAGCAAAAGGGAGTGGAGGAGGTGAGCACAAAGACTGGTGCACCTGCAAGGCGTGGGCATTTGTACCTCTCGTGTTTCACCGATGCTACCTGGGCAAGTGACATCAGTGATGCTACATCCCATGGTGGCTATATATGCTGTGTTGGAGGGATTCCAGTGAGTTGGAAGTCTAAGAAGCAAGGAGAGATAGCTCACTCATCAACGGAGAGCGAGTACATGGCGTTGTTTCATGGAGTGAAGGAGGTGGTTTGGATGAGGAGGTTGCTTGAGGAGTTGGGGCAGGAGCAAGAGGGCCCTACACCTGTGTTTTGTGACAGCCAAGGAGCAATTGCAATGGCGCGTAATGCTGTGCTCCATGGGCTGAACAAGCACATGCATATCAAGTGGCATTGGGTGAGGAAGGAGGTGAAGAAGGGCACCATCTCCTTGCACTACATCAACACTATCAAGCAACCTGCGGATTTCTTGACTAAGCGGCTTGCAGAGCATCAGCATTGGAGCTGTGCCACCTTGTGTGGCATGTCCTTCAACTAAGGGAGGCAGCTTCAGGGAGCAGCTAAGGGATGAATGAGAGCACGATGAGGGGGAGTTTGTTGTGCCAAAGTACTATAGTGGCACGGTCATCGCACTCCCATTCAGCCTACAAGCCTGCTCAGATTCTGGAATTTTGTGGGGTGGTGCTTCAACATGTGTTCTTCAAATCCTCAAAGTTTCAGAGTTTTTGAAGCAGTTTACAAGGCATTGCAACATTTTTAGTTTCAAGACTTATGGCATCCTGGAAGTGTGTGTTACTTATTTTTTTGGTAACACCCGAGTTCACCATTTCGGCTGCTGACTCATCTACCGAGCTCTGATTGGTCTGAAAATCGGTGTGGCAGTCCTTTGCCATGTTGTGCAGGTGTTCACCGAGTTTCAAGACAACCCAGCATCGGAGCAGCACGTGACAGCTGTCGAAAGTTACTGTTCCGTAGTCATGGTGCACTGTTGGCAGCATTTCCCTTGCCACCCTTTCATTGTTGTCATGCCAATGGTGCAGGGACAGAGAATGAGACAAGAAGTACAGGTGGTCAAGTGGGACTCTACCACCCTTCTTTTGAGAAGTGTGGTCTTCCTGGAAGCAACTTGCAAGAGGGTGCAAGTGGGAAGACAAGCTGACTCATGGTTGGCTTGACTCACTATTGGTAGCCTTGAGTACAGCTCTGAACATCCAAGTGTGGTTGGCTTTGCTGACCTAGCTGGGACGTTTCCCATCCTTCTCTAGCCTTTCTCCCCTAGGACTCAACCTTCTCTGAGTTCCCAGGATGGTCCCAACCCCTTAAGAGTCCCCTAGGCAATATTGCACTTAACCTCTTCCTTGCATCAATGAAGCTACTCGTTTTTCAGCCGAGCTTACGTCTTTGTTCACTGCGTAGCGCATACAACTCTGATGAAAGCAAGCCATATACCGTTGGAAAGCAGATACCTGAAGCTAACGTCTGTCCAAGTTTCAGCCTCGTTTGTTATCGGAGCTGATCGTGACGGCGTTTTGAACAGAGGCGGTTCGAAGTCATCAGATTCTGCTTAGGTGGTTTCAAGGGCATCTACGACCCCTAAGTGGACTCTAGACTATAACACACCATGTGTGACTGAGTCAGGGTAATGGTGCGCTGTGCTCTGTCCCGGGTGATCTGCAAGCCAAGGTAGCTGCACAGTTCACCCAGGTCTGTGCACGTGTGTCTCTTCTGCAGCTCGGACTTCACGTGGGCGAGTCCAGCAGTGTCAGCTGTGGCAAAGACCAAGTCGTCGACGTACACGAGGATCTAGAACGGCGGCAAAGAAGTGTCGGTGCGCAGAAACAGCGACGGGTCGGCAGTAGAAGGAGCGAACCCAAGAGCCGCAAGTGCAGTCCTCAGTGTGTCGTGCCACTCACGAGGTGCCTGGCGGAGACCGTAGACTGGCCGCCGGAGGCTCCACTGGGTACCAGGAGGAAAAGACCCAGCGAAGCCAGGTGGGCGGCGCAGCCAGATCTCCTCGTGCAGGCTGCCCTGCAAGAAAGCAGTGCTGAAGTCAAGAGAGTGAAGCTCGTAGTCACGGTGAGCGGCTATGTGCAGCAGTACCCAAAGAGTGGTCATCTTCGGGGTGGGAGAGAAGGTCTGAAAGTAGTCAACTCCCTGCCGCTGACTGAAGCCACGAGCCACGTAGCGCGCCTTGAAGACAGGCGGAGAACCCGGCGGCCGCTTCACCCTGAAAATCCACATGCCACTGACGATGTTCGCCCCAGGAGGGGGAACCTCGTCGACGTAGGTGCCTCTGGACTTCCAGGAAGCCATCTCTGCATCCATGGCTGCCTGCCACTGAGAGGAGTAGGGACCCTCTATCGCCTCCGCGTAAGAGCGCGGAGTCGGGATGTCTAGTGCATCTGGGTCTCCCTCAGGGGCAAGCAGCATGGACACGAGATGAGGTGAAGCAGCAGCAAAGCACTGGAACTCCTCCTGCCTGTCCTCAAGGACGTCCGTGCCAAGGGCACACTCACCCTCGACGGACGGAGGACAGACAGACTCAGACTCAGCGACAAGACTAGCAGCGTAGTCTAGGCGACAGCGAGCAGCGAAGTCGACAAGCTCAGAAACTAAGGCATGTTATAGTCACAGTAGGCTTCAATGTGCCTAAAACGAAAGATAGAGTGCACAGTCGGATTTCTGCACAGCGGCTTTAAACGTTCATAGCGTTCTGGTCACAGCTTCAAATGACCTGATTTAACTTGGATCTGGAGCGTCTTAACGTCGCCTACAATAGGCAATTTAGATCGCACGATTTCACCAAGTATTGACGACACAGCATCGGTTTGAACGAACGGCACTATGGCAGCCACTATAGTCTTAGAACACACAATAGGAAGAGTTAGGAAGAGTTACGAGTTGGGAATGACTCCCAGCTCCTACAAACCCCAAGAGCCGAGGTACAGTGATGTGGAACAGTGCCACACTGTCCCCAACCAAGAAGGGTCTCGAAACTACCCTCCACAAGGGTCTACACCAACATAAGTGTTACACTACACATTGTAGTGTAACTATCTTCAACATCTTGAAGTGTACCCTTTTTTGGCGAGCTTCGAAATCACTTGAGGCTTGACACCAAGGCTCTGGTTCTTCACCACAAACTCATCCTTGAGTTCTTCATGGGTCTGCTGCACACACCTGCGACACGCCGAACGTTCGACACAGGACAAAATAGGAACCGCGCGAGACACACAAGCGACAAGATAGAAACCGCGCGGGACACGAATAGCGATAACTCGCTATTGACTTGACACGCACACATTCGACATCATGACTCAACATTCACACACTATTATAAGCATGAAATATATATTATCTCATGCCCTCATACCATTCCATGCACACACGCATGCACGCACACGGACAACAAGCCGAGTGCAAACCGTAGGTTGCACCAACAAACTCCCCCTCGGATTGTTGGCCTTAGGATCTTGCTCTCTCAGTTCAGAGACATCCCAGCCAGCTTGCAGCACTTCCAATGCTGCTGCTCCACCAGCCTCTTGGTCATCATATCAGCTGGCTGCCCCGTCGTCTTCACATAGTGCAACTCAACTTCACCCGCGGCCACCATGCTCCTCGTCCAATGCCACTTCACCCTCATGTGCTTGGTGAGGCCATGCAACACAGGGTTCTTAGCAAGAGCAATGGCACCCTGGCTGTCACAGTAGAGAGGGGTAGGTCCTTGCTGCTCCTCCCCCAATTCAGCCAACAAACACCGCTGCCACACAATCTCCCGCAAAGCACGGAAGAGTGCCATGTACTCGGACTCCACCGAGCTCAATGCTTGATCAACCTGCTTCTTGCTCTCCCAAGCAGTTGGGCCTCCACCAACACAGCAAATAAACCCTCCAACACTTGTCATGTCCTCTGGTTCCGATGCATATGAAGCATCCGAGTAGGCGGTGAGGAACAAACGCCCGGGTTCTACACCATCCGCGCCCTTTTGGCGCCTTTGCGCCGCCGCCGAGTATTGCAGCCCAACGGTCGGTGTTTGGCCAAGATACTTGGCCACCCTCATTCCAGCTGCTACCTGCTCCTCATTAGCGCATTGCACAACCCTAGCCAGCTGCCCGGTAGCAAAGGCCACGTCCGGCCGAGTGTTTACCGCCGCATACATGAGGCTGCCCACCAACGAGTGAAAACGGCGCCTCTCCTCTTCACCAACGCTCTCCTCCTCTGGTCCCTTCACACACTTGAACCCAGAGGGAAAGGGAGTAGCCACATGGCCTTCACTCTGGCCAAAGTTGGCAGCCAACGCCTCCAGGTACTTCCGTTGGTGCACCCGCATGCACCGCTTCTCCACGTCTCGTTCGATGTGGAGCCCAAGGTAGAAGTTCACGTCACCAAGGGACTTGCACTTGAACTTGTCCTGAAGCTTCAGCATCACCTCCTTCACAAGGTCAGAGGAGGGTGAGAATATGAGAATGTCATCCACATAAACTACCATGAAGCTCCTCTGCTCCCCCTCGCCAAGCATGAACAAGGAGTGATCGGCCGTTGAGGGAGTGAAGCCGATCTCCTCCAACACTTCGCGCAGCTTCATGTACCATTGCCTAGGGGCCTGCTTCAGCCCATAGAGGGCCTTCTTCAACTTCCACACTCTGCCACTACCATCATCAAACCCCTCTGGCTGCGCCATAAAAATCTCCTCCTCAAGGATGCCGTTAAGGAATGCCGTTACGATGTCCATTTGCTTTACCACCCATCCTTTGATGGCGGCTCCCGCGAATAGGGTTCGCAGCGTCGTCGGCTTCACCACAGGAGCAAACAGCTCCTTGTAGTCCACCTTCTCCTTTTGCTGGTACCCCTTGGCCACCAGCCTAGACTTGTAACGCTCGATCTTGCCGTCGGCGTCGGACTTGATCTTGAAGAGCCACTTTGACGTAATCGCCTTACGCCCCTCCGGTAGCTCCACCAACTCAAACGTGTCGTTCTCCTCGATGCTTTTCAGCTCACTCTCCATGGCCTTCTTCCACTCCTCAGCATCACTACTCTCCAAAGCCTCCTTGAGAGTTGCTGGTTCTCCCGGCATCTCCATCGGAGAGAAGAACGCGAAGGCACACTCCTCGTAGTCACTCTCCTCGTCGTCTCCGACCATCATTGCCGCTCCGGCCAGGGCTGTCTTGCCCTGCTTTCCCGGCGCATCATAGGTCAGCCTATTAGGGGGTTGAACTCTCCTCTTCCCCCTTCCTTCCTCCTCAGCTGCAGGGACTTGAAGGCCTTGGCGTTGCTGCGGTGTGGTTCGAATCCGTGGAGCACTCGTAGTGCGGGAAGGGAGTGACGGTGCACGCTCGCTCACTTGCTGCACCTCCTCCTCTTCTTCCTCTGCATCATTGGCCTCCTCTCCGCCATTCACAAGGGAGGATTGCCTCGTGGTTGTGCTGCCGCTGCTCAGCTCCAAAGGCAGCTCCACATGCTCCAAACCGGAACTCTTCACCTCCCCAAACCGCACGCCTATCTTCGCCTCATTCTCCGCCTTCCAATCCTTGTACATGAAGTTCTCCATGAACTTGCAGTCCCTGCTCACCAAGAACTTCTTGGTGAATGGGTCCCAAAGAAGCCATCCCTTGCTGTTTTGAGCCATGCCCAAGTGCACGGCCCACACCGCCTTGGCACCAAGCTTGTTGTGCCGAAGATGCTTAGGCACGAGCGCCATGCACATGCACCCGAACACCCGAAGCATATCCACCTTTGGCTTCCTTCCAAGCCACTCCACATAGGGCACCCATTTGTCTGCTCCCACATGAGTCAAGGCTCTGTTCTTGGCCACACACGCACTCCGCACCGCATCAGGCCAGAAATAGTCAGGTAGCCCGGCTTCAATGAGCAACCCGCGTGCCGCCTCCGTGATTGTCCGGTTCGCTCGCTCGGCGATGCCGTTCATTGCAGGGGAGTATGGCATGGTGAGGGAGTGCCTTATCCCATTCTTCTTCAGCCACAATCCGAACTCCTTGCTCAGGAACTCTCCCCCTCGATCGGTGCGGATCGACTTCACTAGACGGTCTCGTTGCCGCTCCACCATCGGGAACCAATCCGTCTTCAACGTTTCAGCTACGTCGCTCTTCTTGGCCAGCACGTACACCCAAGTCATGCGGGTGTAGACGTCCACAATAGTGAGGAAATACTCAGCTCCAGCAGCTCCAAGCTTCAGGGGGCCCACCACGTCCATCACCACCTCATCAAGCGGTGCCTTAGTCGTCGCCTCCGAACTAGAGAACGGGAAACGGGTGAACTTGGCTTGCATGCACGTCGGGCAGCCAAGTACCTCATCGGGCTCCCCCTTCACGCGTATGCCAGCAACCATCTCACCCTTGACTAGCTGCTGCAAGATAGGCAGGGCCACATGCCCCATTCGCCGATGCAAGGTGAGCCAATCACACTCCCCCGTAGCCGAAGTTGGATTGGAGAATGCCGCGCTCGCAATAGCGCCCCATATGCTCTCTCCGTTGTCCTCCTCCGCTGCTGCCTCGGGGTTTTCTCACCCTTGTGCTGCTTCTTGACTGCTGCACCACTCTCCTTAAGTTCACACAGCTTGCTGGTCCCTCCAAGATTGCACTTGTTGGACTCTTTCGCCTTGGCGCCATCGTTCGCGCCGTAGCCGCTACCACCCGCTTCACCCTTGGTGCTGACGCTTGCTGCCACTTGCCTCTTTTTAGGCATGGCGACCACAGGGATCTGCCACATCTCGTTGTAGACGTCCCTATCCTCGTGAAGGTCCCATAGAGTCCGCTCGCCAAGCCTCGCGGTGTAGGTCTTGGCTCCCTTCGAGTTCGTGTCCATGCCGGCCTTTGCCAATCGCCGCACGGAAATCAGGTTGGCTGCAAGGCTGGGCACCCAAAGCACGTTCTTGAGGCCCACCATCTTCCCATCAGCACCCTTGAACATGGCCTTGCCCATGCCTTTCACCTCTGCTCGCTGCCCCAAAGCCGATGTGACATGCTTCACCGGTGACGGTTCAAGTTCGGTGAGCAAGTCCGCGCGAGGTGTCATGGTATAGGTAGCGCCGCTATCGATCACCCAAAAGTCCAGGGGGTGTAGGGTCACCTTTCCCACAGCTGCTGGCTCCTCAAAGCCTTCGTCCTTCTCTGGACCAGCCGGTACTTGCGTCGACACGAAGTAGAATAGACCCGGGTACCGATCGTCGCTTGGACCCTTGTCGTTATCTTCGTTCTTCATATTTGCAGCACCGCCTCCGCGACCGCCACGGCCTCCACGGCCTCTTCCTCTCCCTCCTCCTGCTCCTCTACCCTCTTGGCCTTGAGCAGGGGTCCATCCTTCAGGGAGCTTGTAGCAATCGCGCCACATGTGTCCGGTCTTGTGGCAATAATGGCATTCGCCGTCGAATCGGCCGCGACCGCATCCATAGCTCTTGTCGTCGCTGCCGTAACCGCCACTCCCGCGGCCTCTATTGAAGTTGTTGCTGCCAAATCTGCCTCCCCCTCGTCCTCTGCCTCTTCCACGGCCGTACCCCCGGCCGATGCTTGCTGCCCCGGCGCCATCCGCACTCGCCAACTCACGGCGGCGGAAGTCCTCTTGAAGGATTGCTCGCTTCACATCTTCGAGCGAGAGGCGGGGCAGATCTCGGTTGAGGTTGATGATGAGCGAGGACCATGACTCTGGGAGTAAGGCCAGCAACTTGGTCTTCTTCTGGAGCTCACTGTAGTTCAAATCAGCTCCCTCAAGCCGCGTCAACAAGTCGAAGAATTTCTGCACCCCTTCTTCAACCGCTTCATCCTCGTCAATTCGTAGTGTCGCCATTTGCCGTTCCAACACCACCGCTACCGCCGCTGTTGCAGGAGCGTGTACACCCTTGAGAGCAGCCCATGCCTTTGGTCCCTTCTCTGGTTCACGCTGGAATGACTTGATGTGACGGATTTGGCTGCTCCCCAACGCTTGCCCAAGTAGGAGATAGCCTTGTGCGCTCTTCCGCACCCACGGGCTCTTCTCCGGGTCGTTCTCGGGACGCTTCTCCGTTCCTTCCATCACCTCCAGCAGGTCATAGTGATCAAACACATTCTCCATTCTGAAGGACCATTCAGCAAAGTTGTCACCGTTGAACTTGTCAAGCTCGAACACTCTTGGTTCATCCCTAGAAGGTCCAAGAGTAGGTTGCACGGGCCCCACGGCTGAATCACGGGCTTGGCCTTGTGCTTGGGCTTCTCCACTGCCACCAGCACCTCTGCTACCCCTCTCTTCATGTCCAGCCATTGTCGAAACTGCTCCAAGGTGCTCTGATACCACTTGTTATAGTCACAGTAGGCTTCAATGTGCCTAAAACGAAAGATAGAGTGCACAGTCGGATTTCTGCACAGCGGCTTTAAACGTTCATAGCGTTCTGGTCACAGCTTCAAATGACCTGATTTAACTTGGATCTGGAGCGTCTTAACGTCGCCTAGAGTAGGCAATTTAGATCGCACGATTTCACCAAGTATTGACGACACAGCATCGGTTTGAACGAACGGCACTATGGCAGCCACTATAGTCTTAGAACACACAATAGGAAGAGTTAGGAAGAGTTACGAGTTGGGAATGACTCCCAGCTCCTACAAACCCCAAGAGCCGAGGTACAGTGATGTGGAACAGTGCCACACTGTCCCCAACCAAGAAGGGTCTCGAAACTACCCTCCACAAGGGTCTACACCAACATAAGTGTTACACTACACATTGTAGTGTAACTATCTTCAACATCTTGAAGTGTACCCTTTTTTGGCGAGCTTCGAAATCACTTGAGGCTGGACACCAAGGCTCTGGTTCTTCACCACAAACTCATCCTTGAGTTCTTCATGGGTCTGCTGCACACACCTGCGACACGCCGAACGTTCGACACAGGACAAATTAGGAACCGCGCGAGACACACAAGCGACAAGATAGAAACCGCGCGGGACACGAATAGCGATAACTCGCTATTGACTTGACACGCACACATTCGACATCATGACTCAACATTCACACACTATTATAAGCATGAAATATATATTATCTCATGCCCTCATACCATTCCATGCACACACGCATGCACGCACACGGACAACAAGCCGAGTGCAAACCGTAGGTTGCACCAACAAGGCAGACGCAGCAGCGGACTCAAAGGAAGGGTCAGTGACGACAGTAGCAAGGAGACGCGTGACAGCAGGACTGGCAGCACAAAGGGAGTCCGACTCCGGGTCAGCAAGAACAGGAAGAGAGGACTCAGGAGGAGAAGGCAAAGGGGCACGCAGCGGAGCAGTGGAGGGACGCAGAGACATCTGGTGCGTGCCGGGGACAGGGGGAGGACGCTGACGCGAACCACGACTACTAGTGCGAGCAGCACGGACAGGCGACGCAGGACGAGACGCAGGCTCACGAAGCTCAGCAAGACCTCCAGTAGGACCAGTGTAGGGAGAAGGAGCAGGTAGAGGAGAGGTAGGCTGTAACTGTGACTCGGACTGGACAGGCGGTGGACACTCTAAGGGAGGAGCCGGACTAGCAGAGGGCGGAAGACCAAGAACCTGCTCAAGGAGCGGAACGAAGTACGGCCGCGGTCGCTCAGCACCACCAGCACCAGAAGGGACAGCACCAGCACCCCGAACGACAGCACCAGCGCCAGCAGCACCCCCAGCTCCAGCAGCGCCAACTCCAGTACCCTCAGAGGCACCAGCACCAGAGGCACCCTCAGCGCCAACACCCCCAGCAGCTCCAGCTCCAGCCGGACCACCAGAAGACGCAGCGGGTCCAGATCCAGCACCCTCAGTAGCACCGACGTCCGCAGCACCACCAGCTCCAGTACGAGAAGCACCCGCAGGCCCTGCAGCTCCAGTACTCCCAGTACTAGCACCTACGGGACCCGCGGCACCAGCACCCTCAGCAGCAGCAGAACCTCCAGCACCCGCAGCACCTCCAGCTCCAGCAGCTCGCCTCCAGCGCCGGGCAAACCACTCACGCAGTTCCTGTGGAGAGAGTAGCTCCCGCCGGGACGAAGCACCCGAAGAACCTCCAGGCCCAGCACCGCCAGACGCCACACGAGCAGGTCCAGTACCCTTAGACTCCGCACCCCCAGACGCAGCACCCCCAGGCTCAGCACCCCCAGACGCAGCACCCCCAGGCGTAGCACCCCCAGGCTCAGCACCCCCAGAGTCAGCACCCCCAGGCTCAGCACCCCCAGACCCAGCACCCGCAGGCTCAGCACCCCTAGCAGCACCAGAGTCAACAACTACCTCGACAGGGTCGACTGCGTCTACCTGAGACACACCTGAGGGGGCAGGACCCTGAGGGGGGAGGGGGTCTACCGGAGGGGGACCTGGCGTAAGGAAGAGCGGCGGGGGGGGGAGGGACGCAGTGCGGTAGGGGAAGAGACGGTAGTAGGGAACCGACTCGTCAAAGGTGACGTCCTGGGAGGACAGAACACGGCGCGAGGTGGGGTGGTAGAACTGCCAGCCCGGCGCGTCAGGGGGGAAGCCAAGGAAGACGCAGGGAACAGCACGAGGGGACAGCTTGTCCGCAGACAAGTCGCGGACAAACGCCCGAGATCCCCAGACACGGAACGCAGACGCATCGCCAACCTTCCCCGTCCACAGCAAAGCAGGGGAGGTCTCCGGCATGGAGACCCTGGGCTGAAGGTTGATCTGATGCGCCGCGTACCGAACCGCAAACGGCCACAGAAAATGGGGGGCAGCCGCATGGACCATGGACGTACGAGCGACGTCCATGACCATGCCAATGCGGCGCTCAGCAATCCCATTTTTCTGCGGAGAGTTCGGAAGCGTGAAGGTCTGGCGGATGCCTCGTGCACGACAGAAGGCTCGCAGAAGGTCAGAGGAGAACTCTCCGCCTCTGTCAGAGTGCAGACGCAGAACAGGAAAGTCCGAGCCGAAACTCTCTCTGAGCTGGAGACGGGCAGCGCGGATCCAGGCGATCAACACCTCAGTGACCTCACCCTTGCTGCGCAAGGGGAAGACTGCGGTATAACGCGAGTAGTCATCAACCACCAGCAGGAAGTAACGCTCGTGACCCTGTCCACGGACGCGGGCTGGGCCCCACACGTCCATGTGAAGCGTCTGCAGCGGAGCCTCTGTCGGAGGAAACTCGGAGGAGTGAGGAGCAGCGCGCTGCCGCCCCTCGACGCAGGGAACGCAGGTGGGGGCAGGCCCCGGAGGAAGGGGAGGGAGGGACCGGGGGAGACCAGAGACAAGGACACGGGAGGCCATGCCTCGAAGACGAGGCAGGGAGGGGTGACCAAGGCGGTGGTGCCAGAGGAGAGTCTGGTGAGACAGGAGACGACACGAGCAGGGGGCAGACTCAGGACCAGACCTGGACGCCGCAGCAAACACCTGACCCGACGCGGCTACCTGAGCAGACTCAGTGACCGGAGGAGACTCAGTAGTCAGTGTGTACAGGCTCGACCCCGGCTGACGGGTAAACGTGGCCAAGTGACGGCCCGTCCGAGCACAGGTACAGTGGGTCACTCGCTGACTCGCAGGAGTGAACTGGTGAACCCCTCCATCCTGGAGGTCAGCACCACTCACCAAGTTCGTAGAGAACGAGGGGAGGTAAAGACCCGACAGGGTGCCAGAAGGGGCCGCCGGACACGGTAGAACAGTGGAGAAGTGGGCAAGGACAGGACCCCCAGAGGGGTCTGCCAGGGAGACTGCCACTGGCCGACTAAGCGGCGTAAGCGTGGTGCGGTCTTGAAAGAAGGAGCGGGAAGCACCCGAGTCAAGGGTGAAGGTGTGGGTGGCCGGAGCCGACGCGGTACCTGAGAGCGCAGACTCACCAGCACCTGGGGCAGCAGGCTCACTGGCACCTAGAGCAGCAGCCTCACCAGCACCTAGAGCAGCAGCCTCAATGCCCGGGTCAGGCGGAAAACACCGGTAACAGTCACCCTCATCACTAATAGTCACAGCATACATTGCAGCAAGAATAGCATCATAATCAAGATCAAAGATCGCAACACCCGCCCTGAACAGCTCGCCCCAGCGAGGGATCTCAATAGCGTCGGGGAACTGGTGACGCCAAGCGTCCGTCAGGTGGCCGAAGCAGCGCTGGGTGGAGTGCGGACCCCCACACTGCTCACCCGTGCGGTCGCCTGTACGTAGAACGTAGGTACAGGGGCCAGCACCCCAACCCCGCTGACGAGCAGTGTACCACTCACGAAGCTGCTGGGGGGAAGGGGTCTCACGAGTGCGCTGCTGCTGCTGCTGCTGGCGCTGACCACCACCGGAGCCGACCCTCTGCAAAGAGCCGCCCCGACCAGCTCCACCTCCGCCGCCGCTACCTCCACCACCGCCTCCACCTCCACCACCTCCGCCCGCACCGCCACCGCCGCCGCCTCCTCCGCCTCCACTGCCGCCACTAGTGCCCCCACTCCCGCCACCACTCCCACCGCCACCCCCACCCCCTCCGCCGCCTCCACCGCCGCCTCCACCGCCCCCGCCAGCTCCTCCAGCGCCCTTGCCCCCCTTGCCCTTGCCTGAGCGGCGTCTTCCGCTAGGGGCAGACGCCGCGCCGACCGACTCAAGACCAACGAGGTCGGCCGCAGCAGCAGAGGCAACAGAGGGCAAGAGGGGGGAGGGGGAGCACCCCTCAAAGACAGGGGTACGAGGGTCACCACGAGAGGCTCCTACAGCGACTATACTCTTTTCTGCTGCTAGGAGGCGCTCCTCGAGGAGGTCAACGGTGAGGGTGGTGGGGCAAACAGAGAGGAAGTGGTCCCTGACCGAGCGAAGGGTGTCAGGGAGCCGGGTGACTATGTAGTAGAGGGTGATGTACATAGGGGGGGGGGTTCTTGGCGCAGAACTCAGCAGGAAGCGCAGCGCGGTAGCGAATGTCACTAGTGCGAAGGTGCGTAATGAGGTCAGCGACTGTGGGAAAAGCGGCGAGGTCAGGGAAGAGGTACGGCAGTATGAGGCGGCTAAGGGCAGCAGTGGCAGGGGAAGAGTAGCGTGCAACGACAGCGTCGTACAAGGTCTTAGCACTCTTGTACTGACTAAAATGCGCGTGCTCAGCGGTCGGTAAGTGGCGGCGCACAGCAAGGCGAGCAGCAGCATCGCGCGTGGCCCACTGTGAGCGAACAGTGGCGTCAGCATCAGCAGCAGGGGCAGGAGAGGCACCAGAGGTGAGGTCAAACAGAGAGAGACCGTCTGCCCTATTGCACTGTAGGAAAAGCTGCAGATCATCTACCCAGACCTCAAAGTCAACAGCCCGACCCTCAGCGTCAAAGGTGAGAACACTGGGGGTGGCCATGACAGCAGTAGACTGGCAGAGAGAGCAGCGGGGTAGGGCAGTGCAGTGGCAGAGGCGCTGCTCTTACCAGGCAGGTGGGGCGGGCCGAGGCAGGCCGGCAGGGACAGGGCCGCGACGGCAGGGACTGCGGCGTCTCGGCTGCGGTGGCGTGGCGGCTCGGCGGCTCGGCGGCTCGGCGGCTCGGCTGCAGGGCGGCTCGGCGGCTCGGCGGCTCGGCAGCTCGGGGGCTCGGCGGCTCGGCAGCTCGGCGGCTCGGCGGCTCGGCAGCTCGGCGGCACAGCGGCAAGGGCGGCTCGGCGGCTCGGCGGTGACGGCGGCTCGGCTGCTCGACGGGGCCGGGAACGGCGGCTGAGGGGCCGAGGAAGGGCGGCAGGGCCGCGAAGGGCGGCGACGGGGCCGCAAGGGGCGGCAATAAGGCCGCTGAAGGGCGGCGACGAGGCCGCTGAGGGGCGGCGACGAGGCCGCTGAAGGGCGGCGACGAGGCCGCGAAAGGGCGGCGACGGGGCCGCGGAAAGGCGGCAATGGGGCCGCTGAAGGGTGGCGACGAGGCCGAAAGGGGCGGCGACGGGGCCGTAAGGGGCGGCGACGGGGCCTTAAGGGGCGGCGACGGGGCCGTAAGGGGCGGTCGCGGGGCCGTAAGGGGCGGTCGCGGGGCCGTAAGGGGCGGCGACGGGGCCGCTAAGGGGCCACGCGGGGCCTAGAGAGGGCAGCGACGGGGCCTGAGGGGTGGGACACTAGGCGCGCTTCGGGCAGGGGCGGCACGCGCCCCGGGTAGGAAAAAAAATCTTGGTGGGCCCTAGGAACAGTTCCCACGAGGGAACCTGCTCGATACCATGAGAAACTTAGAACGAGAATGAATTGACTAAGTAATGAAAGTGATACAAATGTGAAACCCTAGAATTGTGTACCCCTTAGTATCTAACCCGCTACAGCCTACACAGGCTAGATCATATAAGTTTGACAGTATCACTACATAGACTTTATTAAGTCTAGACAAAGCCTTCACAACTGGCTTAACTCATATAAGACTTCCGCTACGACAGGAAGTTACCATCCTAAGTAGTACGATCCTACAAACTCACTTCAAATTCTAACATGGTATCAGAGAAACTTAGGATTATAACAGCTTCCAACTACATACTCTACAACTATGTCTGGATCTCCACGGTCCAACAACGGCTCTTCCGTTACGAGCCCATCACGCCCAACAGCGTCTCCAGCTGCTGATAATTCACATCTGCAGCAACAACAACAACAACAACAATATCAGCAACAACCGATGTACGGCATGCCATTGAGCAATCAGCCCGTACACGCAACTACAGCAGCGGCATCATCGACAGCAGCCGCAGCAATAGCAGCATCAGCAGCCACAACAGCTGCAGCTGCAGTCACTGGTTCTTCTAGTCAACCAGGACAACAGTCCAACTTCATACCGACTGGACCTTACCAATATCAAGGTGCTTACCAGCCAGCAAATCTTCAACAACGTGTTAATGCTGCCGTCTTGTCACTTAACCAGATGTTTCCAACTCCTATGAGCATTGATGGCTCCAGTTATCAGCATGGTCAGATGCCACAAGGAAGTGACGGGTCGAACAACTCCTTCTCTTTTGTTCCTGCTGGACAAGGACAAAAAACACAACAAGGGTCACAGGTGCCATCACTTTATCAGCTACAATCAGCTGACGGGACCGGAAATTATATTCCTGCTTCTGCAAATCCAACAAAAATCAAAACGACAATGCCTTTTAACGGTCAAGATTTTTATACCTGTAGCTTTGAGTTTGAGCTTCTTGTACAGACTGCGGGGTTCTGGCAGCTGTATGACGGCACAGCACCCTTTCCATCTCACGGGTCCCCTCTTCAACAAGCCACTTTTAGATCGGCGTCGCTGACTGCATACACAGTTCTCGTTCGTAATCTGACACCGACTGAACAGCTCGGAATTCGTTCTTTTCGTACCAGTG
Organism: Closterium sp. Naga37s-1; assembly: GCA_947471745.1. Taxonomy (NCBI): domain Eukaryota; kingdom Viridiplantae; phylum Streptophyta; class Zygnematophyceae; order Desmidiales; family Closteriaceae; genus Closterium; species Closterium sp. Naga37s-1. Next base: position 1,215,204 of record CANJKZ010000743.1, read on the forward strand.
CCGCTCCTGCTGAAGAAGCTTGGTTATACCTGCAAGGGGTTCACATGGCAAAGGACACTGTCAACCAGAGTAAAATTTTGACGCAGCTGTCAAATATACACATGATAAACGGCGAGAAGGTGACGCAGTATATCAACCGCGCTCGAAATTTGCGTGATCAACTTCAGAAGTGTGGAGGGTACTTCCCCGATGCTATGTTTCACACGGTGCTACTCGCGGGTCTTGGACCAGAATGGCGACAGTGTCGCTCTATACTTCGGATGCAAGCACAGTTGTCCGAGGGGGCACTCTGTGCCGCTCTCATCGCCGAGCAGCAGGATATGGACCTGTACAACGCTCGAGGAGGGGAAAAAGTGGTAAACAACACAGTCAGTTTTTACTCTAATCCACGTCACAAACCCGTTTGTTCCTTTTGTCGCAAAGCAGGACATACTATTGATACCTGCTGGTCGAAAGATAAACCATCTTGGAAGCGGACTACACCGAAACATTCCAAAGATTCTTCAGGTGAAGCTGAGAAGCAGGCAGCTGAGAAGCAGGAAGCTGTGAAGCAGAATACTGCGAAGCCGAACTCTGCGAAGCCACCTACTACACCTGCCAAGACACAAGCGAAAGAAGTTATTAATTGTATGACGTCAGTTTCTACAGTCTACGATCCTGACGCTGAGGAACGTATTCACAATAACTTCAATGATGAACTCAACACGCCCATACCACCCGAGGTCTACGCCAACCTTGCACATACCTTGGAAGGGCCCAACACTTGGTATCTTGACAGCTGTTGCGGCCAGCATATGTGTTCATCAGAAAATCGCTTCGTCATTAATCAGCGTCGTCTTCAGAATCCATGCGTTGTAACCGTCGCCAACAATCAACGTCTTACAGCGCACTGGATGGGTAACGTCATTCTTGATTCTGTTGACGAAGACTTCAGTCTTCATCTTAACGATGTACTCCTCGTTCCTCGACTTGGCTTCAATCTGATGTCATCTGCACAGCTCATGAGGAATGGCATTACTCTTCTTGGTGAACCGGGCAAATTTAGTTGGTGAACCGGGCAAAATATGGAGACAAGAAACTCGGCACGGCAACTGAACCGAACGGTGTGTTCGTTCTCAACTTCGTACCTGAACGCACCACTGCCGACTCCGAGAATATTCTCTCTCTTGGCCCATGGGAACATCGTGATGACATCGATTACACCGATGATACCGTTCCTCGTGATAGAGTTGTACCCACGTCTTCGACTACGGCCGCCGCAGTCATGCTGGCCTTCGACAATCAAGGTTTGAACGACGTCCAAAACTCCCGAGATTATCTTGCTGGTGGTTGGGGAGATACGACGAATATGCCCACGGGTGAAGGCACTTGGGGGGCACAGGAACCTGCCGAGACCACTTGGGGAGAAACACCGGCTGATCGTGATCGACGTCTTCTCACTGAAGCAGAGCAGCGCATCGCTGACATGGAATTCCTCGACTCCGGACGACTTATCGGTGTTGAGCCTAAACCTGCAGCATCAGATCAAGAAAGCGGGGAGTTGGTTCTTTCACCTGGCGAATCCATCGACGTCGAAATCAAAATACCACCTCCTAACCTTACCAGGTCTATTCCACCAGTCACAGATCATGTTCACGCTGACGGTCATCGGCTGCTGTTATCTTTCTTCGCTAACGCCGATTATTATCTGCGCGCACAAGGACACAAAGCAACTGCAGAAACCTGGCATAAGCGTCTTGGTCATCCGTCGCAATCTACGCTATACAACACAATCAAAGCAACTGTTCTCGACAAAAATTCTCTTCTCTTACCTGGCGGCCTCGAAATGAAACCGGTTAATCGTCCATCACCCTGTTTGATCTGCCCAGCAGCAAATCTACCGCACGAACCGTACCCGACTAATTTTCCTGGAGCTGAGGATTATCGATTGATGGAAAAAGTTTACAGCGATATTCTAAACTTACCTGCGGAGGGTTTCAACGGCGAGAAATATGTTATCACGTTCACTGAAGCTTCTACTCGATATGTCTGGACTGGTAACATGACTAACCGTTTTCTTGCTTTCACAGCGTTTCAGACATGGCTTCCTCTCGCAGAACGCGAGTCCGACACAAAACTCAAAAGCTTCCAGTGTGACGGAGCTGGGGAATATCGCAGCCTCGAGTTTACAGCGTACCTGCAAGAACGAGGCATACGGCGCCTGTTCTCACTTCCTCACGCTCACCAGCAGAGCGGTGTAGCTGAACGCCTCAATCGTACTTTGCAAGAAAAGATGCGAGCACTACTCGCACAGTCTCAACTCGGCCCACTCTACTGGCCCTTCGCGATGGACCACACAACGCTGTTGCACAACCTCCTGTCTTCATCGGCTTTACCAAACAACGCGTCACCTCACTTGTTGTGGACAGGAAAATTGGGCACTACGAAACTTCTTCGAGTTTTTGGGTGTGTTGTGCAATATCGTCCTCCCACCGCTCCGCTCGGAAAGTTCGATCAACGTGCTAAGTGGGGTCTTCATCTCGGCCTTGAGAAGCAGTTTTCTGCATGGCTTATTCTGGATTATCGCAGTCGACTTTTAATTCCTGCTCGCGACTGTATTTTCTACGAAAATCTGACCCTTCCTGTCTTCGAACAGTACCTCGCCACGCAGCGTGACCCTGCTACACTTTTCCACGGAGTTCGCTCATTCGCCAGTGCTGACGCCGAACTCGCTGCCAGCGAAGAACCTGAAATTGACGGTGCACGTGAAGCCGCTCCTGATCCACCTATTCCAACCACGTCTTCCGGATTTCCGGAATTCATTCCTCTCGTCGACGCTCATCCCGACGATGTTCGTGAAGTTCATCATACTTACCTGGTGGACGATCAACGACGTCCCATGCCAGCTGTAACTGACAGCAGCATCCGCCTCGATCCTGACGAAATTGTGTGAAGAATTAAACAGGAATGAATGAACTAGGAAAGTGTGAGATACAAATATAAAACCTGTACCCCTTAGTGTCTACCCCACTGCAGCCTACATAGGCTAAGGCATATACATCTGACACACCCCCATTGGCAAAGTGGGGGAGAACTAGGGGTCACAAGACCAGTCAAGCAAAGCAAAGCAAAGCAAGCTCAGGGTGGATCACAACGTCACCACACAGTCTGAGCACCGGTTCAAAGGCCACAAGGCCAGTTCACATGCAAGTTCATATATAAAGGTAAACAAGCAAGTGCAGGTATATATAGATCACAGTACAAGGAAAGTCAAGAGGTAAGCAAGTGAGGCCAAGTAGGCACAAGACCTAGCATAGTACAGAAGCGCTGATGATCACAAGGCTGAAGTGCCTTGGTAAAGATATCAGCAGTGTTGGCCTGAGAGGCCACGTAAGCAAGGCGCAGCTGATCACGCTGCTGCAGCTCACGAGCAAGGAAGTAGCGAAGAGCAATGTGCTTCGTTCTGTGCTCCAGTCTGTGCTCCCGACACAAGGCCAGCATAGCCTTGTTGTCTACGTACAGAACTGGAGGAGAACGAGGCGGCTCTCCCAGGTCAGTCAGCAAGTAGGTGAGCCAGCGTAACTTCTGTGCAGCCATGGCCGCTGCGTAGATCTCAGCCTCACAGCTGGAGCTGAGAACAAAAGACGAGCGAGTAGACCGCCACGAAACAGAGCCGGAACCAAGGCTGAAGGTGTAACCCTGTGACGACCGCTGAGTAGCCAGGTCGTCAACCCAAGACGCGCAACAGCAAGGGCAAGGGGAGCAGAGGTGGTGGAGGGGGCGGCGGGGGGGGTGGTGGAGGAGGAGGAAGGGGTGGCGGTGGAGGTGGGGGTGGCACCGGGAGTGGGGGCTTCAGTGGCGGCAGTGGAGGTGGTGGAGGCAGCGGCGGAGGTGGTGGAGGCAGCGGCAGCGGTGGTGGAGGTGGCGGCGGCGGTGGTGCTGGTCGAGGTGCAGCCGCGCAGCGTGGAGGCGCTGGTGGTAGCCAGCGTCAGTAGCAGCCGCGCTCCCGTGAGACCCCGTCGGCCCAGCAGCTTCGTGAGTGGTACGCTGGGCGCAGGAGGTCTGGGGGTGCTGGTCCCTGCACTTACGTTCTTCGCTCCGGCACTCGTAGTGGGGAGGTGTGTGGGCTCCCACACACTACGCAGCGCTGCTTCGGTCGCTTGACTGACGCTTGGCGTGCCCAGTTTCCTGACGCCGTTGAGCTCCCTCGCTGGCATGATCTGCTTCTGCAGAATGTGCCTATCGATCTAGACTTTGATGCTATCCTTGCTGCCATGTATGCTTTTGCTGATAGTGCTGAGGGTGACTGTTACCTGAGTGTCCCGCCCGACCCGGGCACTGCGGCTGCTGCTCTAGGTGCTAGTGCGTCTGCTGCTCCAGGTGCTGGTGCGTCTGCTGCTCCAGGTGCTGGTGCGTTTGCCCTCTCTGGTACTGCACCTACTGAGTCCTTGCACAATTTTACACTTGAATCTGGTGCTTCGCGCTCTTTCTTTAAAGACAGCACCACGCTCACGCCGCTCCGTCGGCCTGTTGCGGTCTCCCTTGCTGACCCCTCCGGGGGCCCAGTCCTTGCACACTCCTCCACGGTTCTACCGTGTCCTGCGGCCCCGTCGGGCTTGCTGTCGGGACTCCACCTCCCCTCGTTCTCTACGAACTTGGTGAGTGGAGCTGACCTCAAGGACGCGTGGGTTGACCAGTTCACCCCTGGAGGTCAGCGTGTGACCCACTGCACTTGCTCTCGGACGGGCCGCCACCTGGCCACGTTCACCCGTCGGCCAGGGTCGAGTCTGTACACACTTACTACTGAACCTCCTCCGGTCTCTGCGTCTGGTCAGGTAGCTGCGTCTAGTCAGGTGTTTGCTGCCGCGTCCAGGTCTAGTCCTGCGTCTGCCCCCTGCTCGTGTCGTCCTCTGTCACATGAGACTCTCCTTTGGCACCACCGCCTTGGTCACCCCTCCCTGCCTCGTCTTCGAGGTATGGCCTCCCGTGCCCTTGTCTCGGGTCTACCCAGGTCCCTCCCTCCCCTTCCTCCGGGGCCTGCCCCCACCTGTGTTCCTTGTGTCGAGGGCAGGCAGCGCGCCGCCCCTCACTCCTCCTCGTTCCCTCCGACTGAGGCTCCTCTGCAGACTCTTCACATGGACGTGTGGGGCCCAGCCCGCGTCCGTGGACAGGGTCACGAGCGTTACTTCCTTCTGGTCGTTGACGACTACTCGCGTTACACCACAGTCTTCCCCTTGCGCAGCAAGGGTGAGGTCCCTGAGGTGTTGATTGACTGGATCCGCGGTGCTCGTCGCCAGCTCAGTGAGAGTTTCGGTTCAGACCTTCCTGTTCTGCGTCTGCACTCGGACGGAGGTGGGGAGTTTTCCTCCGACCTCCTGAGGGCCTTCTGTCGTGCGGAGGGCATCCGCCAGACGTTCACGCTTCCGGCCTCCCCGCAGCAAAATGGGCTTGCTGAGCGCCGCATTGGCATGGTCATGGACGTCGCTCGTACGTCCATGATCCATGCGGCTGCTCCCCATTTTCTGTGGCCGTTTGCGGTTCAGTACGCTGCGCATCAGATCAACCTTCAGCCTCGTGTCTCCTTGCCGGAGACCACACCTACTCTGAGGTGGACGGGGAAGGTTGGCGATGCGTCAGCGTTCCGTGTCTGGGGTTCTCGAGCTTTTGTCCGCGATACTACAGCGGACAAGCTGTCCTCCCGTGCCGTTCCCTGTGTCTTCCTTGGCTTCCCTCCTGACGCACCCGGGTGGCAGTTCTACCACCCCACCTCGCGTCGTGTTTTGTCCTCTCAGGACGTCACGTTTGACGAGCCGGTGTCGTACTACCGTCTCTTTCCCTACCGCACTGCCTCTCTCCCCCCCTCGCCACTCTTCCTAGCACCAGGTACTCCTCCGGTAGACCCCCTCCCCCCTCAGGGTCCTGCCCCCTCAGGTGTGTCCCAGGTAGACCCTGCCGAGCCGGTCGAGGTAGCTGTCGACTCAGGTGCTGCTAGAGGTGCTGAGCCTACGGGTGCTGAGACTGGGGGTGCTGAGTCTGGGGGTGCTGAGCCTGGGGGTGTGGAGCCTGAGGGTACTGTTTCGCGGCGGGAGCCCCTCTCTCCACAGCGGCTTCGTGAGTGGTACTCTCGGCGCTGTCGAGTTGCTGTTGGTGCTGGAGGTGCTGCTGGAGCTACTGGAGGTGCTGCTGGTGCTGGAGGTGCTGCTGGTGCTGGAGGTGCTGGTACTACTGGAGCTACTGGAGGTGCTGCTGGTGCTGGAGGTGCTGCTGCGGCTGGAGCTGCTGGAGGTGCTGCTGGTGCTGGAGGTGCTGCTGCTGCTGGAGCTGCTGGAGGTGCTGCTGGTGCTGGAGGTGCTGCTGGAGCTACTGGAGGTGCTGGCGCTACTGGAGCTGCTGGAGGTGCTGCTGGTGCTGGCGCTACTGGAGCTGCTGGAGGTGCTGCTGGTGCTGGTGTTGCAGGTGCTGGAGCTACTGGAGCTGCTGGAGAGGCTGGAGGTGCTGCTAGGACTGGAGACCCTGGGGCTGAGGGTACCGGTTCTGTCTCTGCTGTTTCTGGAGGCGCTTCGCGGCCGTGGCCGTACTACGTTCCACTTCTTCAGCAGGTTCTTGGCTCCCCGCCTTCTCCTAGTCCTCCTCCTCCTTTCCTGAGTCCGCCGCCTGTCCAGTCCCGGTCACAGTTGCAGCCAGCCTCTCCACTGCCCGGTCCTTACTCTGGACCGACTAGAGGTCTTACGGAGCGTCGTGAGCCTGAGTCTCGTCCTGTGTCGCCTGCGTCTCGTTCTGCGTCGCCTGACCATACTGTTCGCGCTGGTCGTGTTTCGCGTCCGCGTCTCCCTCCTATCCCAGGCACTCACTCTATGACACTGCGTCCTTCTACTGCTCCACAGCGTGTTCCTCTTCCGTCTCCTCCTGCGCCCTCTCTTCCTGACGGTCCGGACCCGGAGTCTGACTCCCTTCGTGCTACTAGTCCTGCTGTCACGCGCTTTCTGGCCACTACTGTCACTGACCCTCTGCTTGAGTCCTCTGCTGCGTCTGCTCTTGTTGCTGAGCTTGTTGACTTTGCTGCCGCCTGTCGCCTAGACTACGCCACTGCTCTTGTTGCTGCGTCGGCGTCTGTGTCTGTCTGTCCTCCGTCCGTCGGGGGTGAGTGTGCTCTTGGCACGGACGTTCTTGAGGACAGACAAGAGGAGTTTGAGTGCTTTGCTGCTTCTGCACCTCATCTCGTGTCCATGCTGCTGGCCCCTGAGGGAGACCCGGATGCACTAGACATCCCGACCCCGCGCTCTTACGCAGAGGCGATAGAGGGTCCCTACTCCTCTCAGTGGCAGGCAGCCATGGACGCAGAGATGGCTTCCTGGAAGTCCACAGGCACCTACGTAGACGAGGTTCCCCCACCTGGGGCGAACATCGTCAGTGGCATGTGGATCTTCAGGGTGAAGCGGCCGCCGGGTTCTCCGCCTGCCTTCAAGGCGCGTTACGTTGCTCGAGGCTTCAGTCAGCGACAGGGAGTTGACTTCTTTCAGACCTTCTCCCCTACCCCGAAGATGACCACTCTTCGGGTACTGCTGCACGTTGCTGCTCAGCGTGACTACGAGCTCCACTCGCTTGACTTCAGCACAGCCTTCCTACAGGGCAGCCTGCACGAGGAGATCTGGCTGCGCCGCCCACCTGGCTTCACTGGGTCGTTTCCTGCTGGTACCCAGTGGAGCCTCCGGCGGCCAGTCTACGGTCTCCGCCAGGCACCCCGTGAGTGGCACGACACGCTCAGGACGACTCTTGCTTCTCTTGGTTTTGCTCCTTCCACTGCTGACCCTTCTCTGTTTCTACGCACTGACGCTACTCTGCCACCGTTCTATGTTCTCGTGTACGTAGACGACCTCGTCTTTGCTACTGCTGACACGGAGGCACTCGCCCACGTGAAGTCCGAGCTGCAGAAGAGACACACGTGCACAGACCTGGGTGAGCTGACAAGCTATCTTGGCTTGCGAATCACCCGGGACAGAGCACAGCGCACCATTACCTTGACTCAGTCACACATGGTGCAGCAGGTCCTTCAGCGCTTCGGCTTCAAGTACTCCTCGCCACAGTCCACTCCTCTGCCTACAGGTCACTCGCTCTCAGCTCCACCTTAGGACGAGTCCGTAGAGCCGAGTGGCCCGTATCCAGAGCTTGTGGGCTGCCTCATGTACCTGATGACTTGCACACGACCTGACCTCGCATACCCTCTCAGCCTTCTGGCTCGCTACGTGGCTCCCGGTAGGCACCGAAAGGTGCACTGGGATGCTGCGAAGAGGGTGTTGCGATACTTGTGCAGTACATCGGGCATGGGGCTCGTGCTTGGAGGACGGGCTCGAGTTGTCCTCACTGGTCACGCTGACGCCTCCTGGGTTGACGACTTGGCTACACAGCGGTCGTCACAGGGTTACACCTTCAGTCTTGGCTCCGGTTCTGTCTCTTGGCGGTCTACCCTCTCTTCTTCTGTTCTCAGCTCCAGTTGTGAGGCTGAGATCTACGCTGGGGCCATGGCTGCACAGGAGCTACGCTGGCTCACCTACCTGCTGACCGACTTGGGAGAGGCGCCTCGTTCTCCTCCAGTTCTGTACGTCGACAACAAGGCCATGCTGGCCTTGTGTCAGGAGCACAGACTGGAGCACAGAACGAAGCACATTGCTCTGTGCTACTTCCTTGCTCGAGAGTTGCAGCAGCGTGGCCAGCTTCGTCTTGCTTACGTGGCCTCTCAGGCCAACACTGCTGATGTTTTCACGAAGGCACTTCAGCCTTGTGATCATCAGTGTTTCTGTGCTGTGTTAGGCCTTGTACCTACTGTGCCTCACTTACTTTCTTCTTGACTCTGCCTGTACTGTACTCTGTATACATATACCTGCATGCTTACTCTTGCTATGTTGTATTCGCTGTATTGTTGTTCTCCTTTATATAACTCTGCATGTGAACTGGCCTTGTGGCCAGTTGCTTGTGCTCAGACTGCGTGGTGACTTTGTGATCCACCCTAAGCTTGCTTTGTCTTTCTTGACTGGTCTTGTGACCCCTTGTTCTCCCCCACTTTGCCTATGGGGGTGTGTCAAACTTATATCTACTATAGTGTGTTTAGGCTGTAGTGGGGTAGTCCTTAGAGGGTACAACACTTCTGTGATTCATACTTGTACCCATCTGCTTTCTAGTTCCATCATTCATTCCTCGTTATTCTCACAAGTATGACTGATCCGGTTGGCAGGTGACGGCTGCCAAGAGCAGACATCCCAGTTTTCGTTGGTAGTCGCGTAGGTCGGCAGGTCCAAGCAGGTTGGTTTTTTCCCGGTGATTTCCCGCGGTGTAGCGGTAGGGCGTTAAAATAGAGGCTGGCGTCAGTCCAAAGCGTTTTGCGATGGTGTCGGCGTATTTTGCGGCGCTGAGGTAGATCGCGTTCTCTCCGTCTAGAATGTTGAGTCCAAGGTACTGGGTCACGGTAGAGGAAATCGTGAGTGAGAGATCTTGTTGCAGCTCCCCTTCAAACCAGTTGGTGATGCCATCGAAGGAGCCTATGTAGAGTAGGTCGTCTACATACACGATGAGTAGAATGTACTCGGCTTTCTTTGTGAGTCTGTACATGCCCTGGTCGTGTGGTAGTTGCTGAAAGCCGATGTGGATTAATCGGGCGTGTAGGTACTGCTGCCATAGCCGCGGAGCTTGCTTGATGCCGTACAGGGACTTTAGCAGCTGACAAACTTGATTAGGGTCTGTGTTGGATCCGTGTGGTTGCTCGACGAAGATTTCGATGTCGACGGGAGTGTAGAGGAACGCGTTAGCTACGTCGATTTGGCGGAGCTTCTTCTGCTTCATGGCGGCTATTGCGAGAAGAATTCGCAAGGAGGTATGTCGGCTGACTGGCGCGAAAGTGTCGGTGAAGTCTCGCCCGTGCTCTTGGTCGAGGCTGCGCACGACCCATCGCGCTTTGAATTTGTCAATTGTCCTGTCAGCTTTTGTTTTCACGCGGAAGACCCACTTTCCCGTGAGAATGGTTTTGTTGCGTGCCACTCCGATGGGTACTATCTTCCAGGTGTTTCTGCCTTCCAGCGCTTTTAACTCCCTGTCCATGGCTTCTCGCCATTTTTCCTTGTGCTCCCCCCCCAGAGCTTGCTGAACCGTAGCAGGCTATCGTGGCATTGGTGTGCCATGGACTGCGGTGACGAGCCCAAGAATCTGCAGCCCACTCTATGTGTAGCGAGGGAGATTTGGGTCCTCGGGATAAACTGCTTCGTCTCCCGCTTCTGGATCAGGTAAGAAGTGTCAGAATGTTATAGTGCTTACAATTGTGTAGGCTATAGTGGGGTAGCCCATAAGGGGTACAACCCAATTAGGGTTAGTACTTGTACCCAACTTCTCTTCAATGCATTCATTCTTGTTCGTTAGTTTTGATATGGTTTCAGAGCAGGTCCTTCGTTAGGACCGATTTTTTTGGGCCCACCACAGAGCTGCCCCACTAACCGCCCTGCTGGCTCACGCGCCGCCCCTAGCGACCCTCGTGCTGCACCTGCTGCCCCGCGCGCCGCCCTCTTGTGGCCTGCCAATCGACCCTAGGCCCCGGCCCGTCGCCCCTAGCCCCGGCCCGTTGCCCGTCGCCCCTAGGCCCCGGCCCGTCGCCCATCGCCCCTAGGCCCGCGCCCGTCGCCCCTAGCCCCAGCCCGTCGCCCGACGCCCCTAGGTCCCCGCCCGTCACCCGTAGCCCCGCGCCCGTTGCCCCTAGGCCCCGGCCCCGGCCCATCGCCCCTCGCCAGTCGCCCCTAGGTCCCCGCCCGTCACCCGTAGCCCCGCGCCCGTTGCCCCTAGGCCCCGGCCCCGGCCCATCGCCCCTCGCCAGTCGCCCCTCGGCCCGTCGCCCCTAGGCCTCGGCCCCGTCGCCCCTAGCACGGCCCCGCGGCCCCCCGTCGCCCGTCGCCCCTAGCACGGCCCCGCGGCCACCCCGTCGCCCGTCGCCCCTAGCACGGCCCCGCGGCCCCCCTGTTGCCCGTCGCCCCTAGCACGGCCCCGCGGCCCCCCCGTTGCCCGTCGCCCCTAGCACGGCCCCGCGGCCCCCCCATCGCCCGTCGCCCCTAGCACGGCCCCGCCGCCCCCCGTCGCCCGTCGCCCGGCCCGTCGCCCTAGGCCCGTCGCGACCCCCGTCGCCCGTCGCCCCGGCCCGTCGACCCCCCGACCCATGAGGACAGGCAGGAGGACTTTGAGTGTCTTGCAGCTGCTGCACCTCGTTTCGCTTCCATGCTGCTTGCCCCTGAGGGAGACCCGGATGCACCAGACATCCCGACCCCGCGCTCTTACGCAGAGGCGATTACGGGTCCTTACTCCTCTCAGTGGTCGACAGACATGGATGCCGAGATGGCATCCAGGAAGTCCACAGGCACCTACGTCGACGAGGTTCCCCCACCTGGGGCGAACATTGTCAATGGCATATGGATTTTCAGGGTGAAGCGGCCGCCGGGTTCTCCGCCTGCCTTCAAGGCGCGTTACGTTGCTCGAGGCTTCAGTCAGCGACAGGGGGTTGACTACTTCCAGACCTTCTCCCCCACCCCAAAGATGACTACTCTTCGGGTGTTGCTACACGTCGCTGCTCAGCGTGACTACGAGTTGCACTCTCTGGACTTCAGCACACCTTTCTTGTAGGGCAGCCTGCACGAGGAGATCTGGTTGCGCCGACCACCTGGCTTCACAGGGACGTTTCCTGCAGGTACCCAGTGGAGCCTCCGCCGGCTAGTCTACGGTCTCTGCCAGGCGCCTTGCGAGTGGCACGACACACTGAGGACTACACTTGCGGCTCTTGGGTTTGCTCCTTCTACTACTGACCCGTCGCTGTTTCTACGCACTGACACCTCGCTGCCGCCGTTCTACGTCCTAGTCTACGTCGACGACCTGGTGTTTGCCACTGCTGACACCGAGGCACTGACCCTTGTGAAGTCGGAGCTGCAGAAGAGACACACCTGCACTGACCTGGGTGAACTGCGCAGCTATCTTGGCTTGCAGATCACCCGGGACAGAGCACGGCGCACCATCACCTTGACTCAGTCACACATGGTGCACCAGGTCCTTCAGCGCTTCGGCTTCCAGTTCTCCTCGCCACAGCCCACTCCTCTGTCTACCAGCCACTCGCTCTCAGCTCCACCTTCGGACGAGTCCGTAGAGCCGAGTGGTCCGTACCCAGAGCTTGTGGGTTGCCTCATGTACCTGATGACGTGCACACGACCTGACCTCGCGTACCCTCTCAGCCTCCTGGCTCGCTACGTCGCTCCCGGTAGGCACCGAAAGGTGCACTGCGATGCTGCGAAGAGGGTACTGCGTTACCTGTGCAGTACGTCGGGCATGGGGCTCGTGCTTGGAGGACGGGGTCCAGTTGTCCTCACTAGTCACTCATGTTATGTGATGCTATAATTTGCATTCACGTCTGTCTGCCTCCCATTATATATTCGTGTGTTGCATGCGTGGTGTGAGCGTGTGCAAGAATTTGTGTTGTTATCATCACAATAGGCTTGAATGTGCCTAAAACGAAAGATAGAGAGCACAGACGGATTTCTGCACAGCGGCTTCAAACGTTGATAGCGTTCTGCTCAAAGCTGCAAATGACTTGATTCAAATTGGATCTGGAGCGTCTTCACGTCGTCTACAATTAGCAATTTAGATTGCACGATTTGATAAAGAATTGACGACACAGCGTTGGTTTGAACGAACGGTACTATGGCAGCCACTATAGTCTTAGAACACAAGATAGGAAGAGTTACGAGTTGGGAATGACTCCCAGCTCCTACAAACCCCAAGAGCCGAGGTACAGTGATGTGGAACAGTGCCACACTGTCCCCAACCACGAAGGGTCTCGAAACTACCCTTCACTAGGGCCTACACCAAGTGAAATGTTACACTACACAAAGTAATGTAACTATCTTCAATATCTTGAGGTGTACCCTTTTGGCAAGCTTCGAAATCACTTGAGGCTTGACACCAAGGCTCGGGTTCTTCAAGGTAAATTCTTCCTTGAGTTCTTGGAAGTCTGCTGCGCACACCTGCGACACGCCGAACGTTCCACACACGACAAAATAGAAGACCGCACACGACACGCAAACAACGACGTCGCACGCAACTAGCGATAACTCGCTATTGACTCGACACACACTTTCAAAATCATGCCTCATCATCCACACACTATTGTAAGCATGAAATATATATTATTTCATGCCCTCATACCATTCCATACACACACACATTCACGCACACGGACAACAAGCCGAGTGCAAACCGTAGGGTTGCACCAACAAACTCCCCCTCGGATTGTTGGCCTTAGGATATGTTGCTCTCTCAGTTCAGAGCCATCCCAGCCAGCTTGCAACACTTCCAATGCTGCTGCTCCACCAGCCTCTTGGTCATCATGTCAGCCGGCTTCCCCGTGGTCTTCACGTAGCGCAACTCAACTTCACCCGCGGTTACCATGCTCCTCGTCCAATGCCACTTCACCCTCATGTGCTTCGTGAGTCCATGCAACACAGGGTTCTTAGCAAGAGCAATGGCACCCTGGCTGTCACAGTACAGTGGGGTAGGTCCTTGCTGCTCCTCCCCCAATTCAGCCAACAAACGCCGCTGCCACACAATCTCCCGTACGGCACGGAAGAGTGCCATGTACTCGGACTCCACCGAGCTCAAAGCTTGGTCAACCTGCTTCTTGCTCTCCCAAGCAGTTGGGCCTCCACCAACACAGCATATGAAGCCTCCCACACTTGTCATGTCCTCTGGTTCTGATGCATATGAAGCATCCGAGTAGGCGGTGAGGAACAAACGCCCGGGTTCAACACCATCCGCGCCCTTTTGGCGCCTTTGTGCCGCCGCCGAGTATTGCAGCCCAACGGTCGGTGTTTGGCCAAGATACTTGGCCACCCTCATTCCAGCTGCTACCTGCTCCTCATTAGGGCATTGCACAACCCTAGCCAGCTGCCCGGTAGCAAACGCGACGTCCGGTCGGGTGTTTACCGCCGCATACATGAGGCTGCCCACCAACGAGTGAAATCGGCGCCTCTCCTCTTCACCAACGCTCTCCTCCTCTGGTCCCTTCACACACTTGAACCCAGAGGGAAAGGGTGTAGCCACATGGCCTTCACTCTGCCCAAAGTTGGCAGCCAATGCCTCCAGGTACTTTCGTTGATGCACCCGCATGCACCGCTTCTCCACATCTCGTTCGATGTGGAGCCCAAGGTAGAAGCTCACGTCACCAAGGGCCTTGCACTTGAACTTGTCTTGAAGCTTCAGCATCACCTCCTTCACAAGGTCAGAAGAGGGTGAGAAAATGAGGATGTCATCCACATAAACCACCATGAAACTCCTCTGCTCCCCCTCGCCAAGCATGAACAATAAGTGATCGGCCGTTGAGGGAGTGAAGCCTATCTCCTCCAAAACTCCTCGCATCTTCAAGTACCACTGCCTAGGGGCCTGCTTCAGTCCATAAAGGGCCTTCTTCAGCTTCAAAACTCTGCCACTACCATCATCAAACCCCTCTGGCTGCGCCATAAAAATCTCTTCCTCAAGGATGCCGTTGAGGAATGCCGTTGTGACATCCATTTGTTTCACCACCCATCCTTTGATGGTAGCTCCCGCGAGTAGGGTTCTCAGCGTCGTCGGCTCCTTATAGTCCACTTTCTCCTTCTGCTGGTACCCCTTGGCCACAAGCCTAGACTTGTAACGCTCGATATTGCCGTTGGCGTCGGACTTGATCTTGAAGAGCCACTTGGACGTAATCGCCTTACGCCCCTCCGGTAGCTCCACCAATTCCCACGTGCCGTTCTCCTCAATGCTTTTCAGCTCACTCTCCATTGCCTTCTTCCACTCCTCAGCATCACTACTCTCCAAGGCCTCCTTGAGAGTTGCTGGTTCTCTCGGCATCTCCACCGGAGAGAAGAACACGAAGGCACACTCGTCGTAGTCACTCTCCTTGTCATCTCCAACTATAAGTGCCGCTCCGGCCAGAGCTGACTTGGCTGGCTTTCCCAGTGCCTCATAGGACAGCCTATTTGGGGCTTGGGTTCTCCTTTTGACCCTTCCTTCTTCCTCAGCTGCAGGGACATGAAGGCCTTGGCGTTGCTGCGGGGTGACTTGGATCCGTGGAGCACTCGTAGTGCGAGAAGGAAGTGTCGCTGCACGCTCGCTCACTTGCTGCACCTCCTCCTCTTCTTCCTCTGCATCCTTGACTTCCTCTCCCCCATTCACAAGGGAAGATTGCCTTGTGGTGGTGCTGCCGCTGCTCAGCTCCAAGGGCAGCTCCACATGCTCCAAACCGGAGCTCTTCACCTCCCCAAACCGCATGCCTATCTTCGCCTCATTCTCCGCCTTCCAATCCTTGTACATCAGATTCTCCATGAATTTGCAGTCTCTGCTTACCAAGAATTTCTTGGTGATTGGGTCCCAAAGAAGCCACCCCTTGCTGTTTTGAGCCATGCCCAAGTGCACAGCCCATATCGCCTTGGCACCGAGCTTGTTGTGCCGAAGATGCTTAGGCACGAGCGCCATGCACATGCACCCGAACACCCGAAGCATATCCACCTTTGGCTTCCTTCCAATCCACTCCACATAGGGCACCCATTTGTCTGCTCCCACATGAGTCAAGGCTCTGTTCTTGGCCACACACGCGCTCTGCACCGCATCAGGCCAGAAATAGTCGGGTAGCCCGGCTTCAATGAGCAACCCGCGTGCCGCCTCCGTGATTGTGCGGTTCGCTCGCTCGGCGATGCCGTTCATTGCAGGGGAGTATGGCATGGTGAGGGAGTGCCGAATACCATTCTTCTTCAGCCACAACCCAAACTCCTTGCTCAGGAACTCTCCCCCTCGATCGGTGCGGATTGACTTGACTAGACGGTCTTGTTGCCGCTCCACCATCGGGAACCAATCCGTCTTCAACGTTTCAGCCACGTCGCTCTTCTTGGCCAGCACGTACACCCAAGTCATGCGGGTGTAGACGTCGACAATGGTGAGAAAATACTCAGCTCCAGCAGCTCCAAGCTTCAGGGGGCCCACCACGTCCATCACCACCTCATCAAGCGGTGCCTTTGCCGTTGCCTCCGAACTAGGGAACGGAAACCGGGTGAACTTGGCTTGAATGCACGTCGGGCAGCCAAGCACCTCATCGGGCTCCCCCTTCACACGTATGCCAGCAACCATCTCATTCTTCACTAGCTGCTGCAAGATGGGCAGGGCCACATGCCCCATGCGCCGATGCAAGGTGAGCCAATCACACTCCCCCGTAGCCGAAGTTGGATTGGAGAATGCCGCGCTCGCAATAGCGCCCCACATACTCTCTCCGTAGTCCTCCTCCGCTGCTGCCTCTGGGTTCTCCTCACCCTTTTGCTGCTCCTTGGTTGCTGCACCACTCTCCTTAGGTTCACTGAACTTGCTGGTCCCTCCAGGTTTGCTCTTCTTGAGCTCATTCTCCTTAGCGCGACCGTTCGCGCCATCGTCGCTACCGACCGCTCCATCCTTGGTGCTGATGCTTGCTGCCACTTGCCTCTCCTTAGGCATAGGGACCACTGGGATCTGCCACATCTCGTTGTAGACATCCCTGTCCTCATGAAGGTCCCAAAGAATTCGATCGCCAAGCCTTGCGGTGTAGGTCTTGGCTCCCTTCGAGTTCGTGTCCATGCCGGCCTTTGCCAACCGCCGCACGGAAATCAGGTTTGCAGCAAGGCTGGGCACCCAAAGCACGTTCTTGAGGCCCACCATCTTCCCATCAGCACCCTTGAACATGGCCTTGCCCATGCCTTTCACCTCTGCTCGCTGCCCCAAAGCCGATGTGACATGCTTCACCGGTGACGGCTCGAGTTCGGTGAGCAAGTCCGGGCGAGGTGTCATGCTATAGGTAGCGCCACTATCAATCACCCAATAGTCCAGGGGGTGTAGGGTCACCTTCCCCACAGCTGCTGGCTCCTCAAAGCCTTCATCCTTCTCTGGACCAGCCGGTACTTGCGTCGACACGAAGTAGAATAGACCCGGGTATCGATCGTCGCTCGGGTCCTTGTCGTTGTCTCCGCTCTTCATGTTTGCAGCTCCGCCACCGCGACCGCCACGGCCTCCACGGCCTCGTCCTCTCCCTCCTCCTGCTCCTCTACCCTCTTGGCCTTGAGCAGGGGTCCAACCATCAGGAAGTTTGTAGCAGTCGCGCCACATGTGTCCGCTCTTGTGGCAATAGTGACACTCGCCGTCGAATCGGCCGCGACCGCGTCCGTAGCTCTTGTCGTCGCTGCCGTAACCGCCACTCCTGCGGCCTCCGCCGAAGTTGCTGCCACCAAACCTTCCTCCCCCTCGTCCTCTGCCTCTTCCTCGACCATATCCACGGCCGATGCTCGTTGCCCCAGCGCCATCCGCACTCGCCAACTCACGGCGGCGGAAATCTTCTTGAAGGATAGCTCGCTTCACGTCTTCAAGCGAGAGGCGGGGCAAGTCGCGATTAAGGTTGATGATGAGCGAGGACCATGACTCTGGGAGTAAGGCCAGCAACTTGGTCTTCTTTTGGAGCTCACTGTAGTTCAAATCAGCTCCCTCAAGCCGCGTCAACAAGTCGAAGAATTTCTGCACCCCTTCTTCAACCGCTTCGTCTTCTTCAATTCGTAGTGCCGCCATTTGCCGTTCCAACACCACCGCTACCGCCGCTGTTGCAGGAGCATGTACACCCTTGAGAGCAGCCCATGCCTTTGGTCCTTTCTCTGGTTCACGCTGGAATGGCTTGATGTGACGGATCTGACTGCTCCCCAACGCTTGCCCAAGTAAGAGATAGCCTTGTGCGCTCTTCCGCACCCACGGGCTCTTCTCCGGGTCGTTCTCGGGGCGCTTCTCCGATCCTTCCATCACCTCCAGCAGGTCATAGTGGTCAAAGATGTTCTCCATCTTGAAGGACCATTCAGCAAAGTTGTCACCGTTGAACTTGTCAAGCCCAAACACCCTAGGCTCATCCCTAGGTGGGCCAAGACTTGGTTGCATGGGCGCCATGGCTGAATCACGGGGTTGTCCTTGAGCTTGAGCTTCTCCACTGCCACCAGCACCTCTGCCACCCCTTTCCTCAGGTCCAGACATTGTCGAAACTGCTCCAAGGGCCTCTGATACCACTTGTTATCGTCACAATAGGCTTGAATGTGCCTAAAACGAAAGATGGAGAGCACAGACGGATTTCTGCACAGCGGCTTCAAACGTTGATAGCGTTCTGCTCACAGCTGCAAATGACTTGATTCAAATTGGATCTGGAGCGTCTTCACGTCGTCTACAATTAGCAATTTAGATTGCACGATTTGATGAAGAATTGACGACACAGCGTCGGTTTGAACGAACGGTACTATGGCAGCCACTATAGTCTTAGAACACAAGATAGGAAGAGTTACGAGTTGGGAATGACTCCCAGCTCCTACAAACCCCAAGAGCCGAGGTACAGTGATGTGGAACAGTGCCACACTGTCCCCAACCACGAAGGGTCTCGAAACTACCCTTCACTAGGGCCTACACCAAGTGAAATGTTACACTACACAAAGTAATGTAACTATCTTCAATATCTTGAGGTGTACCCTTTTGGCAAGCTTCGAAATCACTTGAGGCTTGACACCAAGGCTCGGGTTCTTCAAGGTAAATTCTTCCTTGAGTTCTTGGAAGTCTGCTGCGCACACCTGCGACACGCCGAACGTTCCACACACGACAAAATAGAAAACCGCACACGACACGCAAACAACGACGTCGCACGCAACTAGCGATAACTCGCTATGGACTCGACACACACATTCAAAATCATGCCTCATCATTCACACACTATTGTAAGCATGAAATATATATTATTTCATGCCCTCATACCATTCCATACACACACACATTCACGCACACGGACAACAAGCCGAGTGCAAACCGTAGGGTGGTGTTGTTTGGAATTTCTGAGTGTGTGTGAATGTTATTTGGCTTGAGCAGATATCTGAAGTGACTCCTCTGCTCAAGAGCTTCCCGACGAACCGAGAATCGCTGCGATCGAAGCAAGAACGAGAAAGATATGATCGTTCGAAGTTTTGATTGAGATGCGGCGACTATAGGAATTTGCGGGTTGACTCAATATGGGGTATAGACTTTTGGGGGTTGGGAAATTCGTCACCATCACTGTAGATGATGCCAAGTGGTTGGGAGAAGCCAAACCAGGTTGGCAAGTGTGGCCAAGTTGGGTGAGGTGGATGGCATGAATTGGGAAAGTGACAAATGTCAAAGTTGGGGTGCCTATAGAGAGGGGAATTGTGTGAAATGGGGTTTCCTTTGTTGGGGACTCCCTTGGGACCTTCCCTCTCGTCCTCCGCATCCCCTCCTACCTGGTTCTATTGCTACTCTAACTTTCTTGTGTGAACTTGTGAGATAATTGTGATTGAGTTACGTTTTCTATGGCAGCATACCCCCTAGTGCGCCGAAGTTCATAACTCAAATTATACTCCATATTTTGATACTATTCAAATTGAGAAAGATAGCCACAGTCAAGGGCTACAACATACTCGAGTTTGAGGGAATTCTAACTGTGCGTTTATCGTTGACGACGTTTCTTGTGACGACGACTTTTCTGTCCAAAATTGTAGTTGACGATTTTGAGATATTTCAGCCCCTAATCTTCATAGACTCCGTCCTTAGTCTCTAACAACTCAGACGCTTCTTGGGTTGACGACTCAGCTACGCAGCGGTCGTCACAGAGTTACACCTTCAGCCTTGGTTCCGGTTCTATTTCCTGGCGGTCTACCCGCTCGTCTTCGGTTCTCAGCTCCAGTTGTGAGGCTGAGATCTACGCAGGAGCCATGGCTGCACAGGAGCTACACTGGCTCACCTACCTGCTGATTGACTTGGGAGAGCAGCCTCGTTCGCCTCCAGTCCTATACGTAGACAACAAGGCCATGATTGCCTTGTGTCAGGAGCACAGACTGGAGCACCGAACGAAGCACATCGCTCGACGATACATCCTTGCTCGAGAGTTGCAGAAGCATGGCCGGCTTCTTCTTGCGTACGTGGCCACTAGGGCCAACACTGCTGATGTATTCACCAAGGCACTTCCGCCTTGTGATCATCAGCGCTTCTCTACTGTGTTAGGCCTTGTGCCTACTTTGCCTCACTTGCTTACTGCTTGACTCTGCTTGTACTGTGACATATATATTTATATATATACCTGCATGCTTACACTTGCTAGGGTATGATCACTGTATTGTTTGTTCTCTTTATATGACACTGCATGTGAACTGGCCTTGTGGCCCTTTGCTTGTGCTCGGACTGTGTGGTGACTTTGTGATCCACTCTGAGCTTGTTTTGCTTTTTTTTACTGGTCTTGTGACCACTTGTCCTCCCCCACTTTGCCTATGGGGGTGTGTCAAACTTACATATAGCCTACATTGTGTAGGCTGTAGTGGGATAGCCCATAAGGGGTACAACCCAATTAGGGTTAGTGCTTGTACCCAACTCTTTGCAGGTTCATTCATTCATTCTCGTTCATCATTCTAACACACCCCTGCTGCCCTGCTAGCCGCCCCTTGCGGCCCTCTCGCAGCCTCTGCAGCCCCTCGTGCCGCCCCTTGCGACCCGCCCGCCATTCCTAGGCCCTCGAGCCACCTCTCTTGTAGCCTGCTTGCCACCCCTCTCTGCTGCCTGCCCTGCTCCCTGCGCTGCCTGGCTTCTGTCCGCCCTGTGTGCTGCGCTCCTATGGCTTCTCTTCTCGTTTTCGTGTTCGATCATGAAGGCCGCCCGATCCAGTTTGACACGTGGCTTAACCACCTCCAGCTGTACCTACTGAGCAACTCTAGGGACAGCGTCTCGTTGTTTGACCACACGTCTGGCGCCGCTCCCGCCCCTCCCGCCACAATTGACAGTGCGACTCGCTCACAGTGGTTTACTCATGACGCATCTGCTCACTTAGCCATTCGCAACCACTTACCGTTGGCCGAATGTGCTCACTTTGGACAGCACAGTACTGCACATGCCCTGTACGACGCTGTAGTCGCTCGTTACTCCTCGCCTACCACCGATGCTCTAGGCCGTCTTATGCTGCCCTACCTGTTTCCCGAGCTGTCCGCCTTTTCCACAATAGAGGATGTGGTTACCCACCTCCGCAATAGCGACGCTCGCTACCGCGCTGCCCTCCCAGCAGAGTTCCTTGACAAGAACCCGCCCCCGATGTACATCACTCTCTACTTTATAGTCACCCGCCTCCCTGACTCTCTTCGCAATGTCAGGGACCACTTTCTCGTACTTGACCCCATAGTCCTCACTGTTGACCTACTCGAGCAGCACCTCCTTGCAGCTGAGACTAGTGTAGTCGCTGTAGGTGCTGCTTGTGGCACTCCTCGCACGCCCTTCTTTGAGGGGTGTTCCCCCTCCCCCCTTGCCCCCTCCTACGCCTCTGCTGCTGCTGTTGACGTCCTTGGTGCTGAGGATGTCGGGGCTGCTTCCACTAGTGGGAAGCATCGCAGCAGCAAGGGCAAGGGTGGCAGGGGTGGTGGCGGTGGCAGCGGGGGTGGTGGTGGGGGCAGTAGTGGAGGTGGTGGAGGCAGTGGAGGTGGTGGCGGGAGTGGGGGCTTTGGTGGCGGCGGTAGTGGCAGCGGTGGGGGTGGCGGTAGTGGCGGCAGTGGAAGTGGTGGCGATCGGGCTGGAGCTACTCAGCGTGGAGGTTCTGGCGGTGGCCAAAGGCAGCAGTAGCAGCATCGGAGTGAGACCCCGTCACCCCAGCAGCTTCGTGAGTGGTTTTCTCAGCGTGGGGTGTCTGGGGGTAGTGGTAGCTGCCCGTATGTCATTCGCACCGGCGACCTTGCTGGTCAGACATGCGGGAAGCCTCACACTCAGCACCACTGTTTCTCCCGCCTCGACGACGCTTGGCGTGCAGAGTTTGGTGACGAGGCCGAGCGCCCTCGCTGGGCAGAGCTGCTTAGGTCTGGAGTTGCTATCTTTGACCTAGACTATGATGCTATCCTTGCTGCTATGTATGCTTTGTCTGTTAGTGCTGAGGGTGACTGTTACCTGTGTGTCCCGCCTGATCCAGGTATAGAGGCTACTGGTGAGTCTGCTCTCCCTGGTACTGCGCCTCCTGAGGCCTTGCACACCTTTACACTTGACTCAGGTGCTTCACGCTGATTCTTTCGCGACAGCACCACCCTCACTACTCTCTCTGCTCCTGTACCGGTTAGACTGGCTGACCACTCGTTTCCCGTTCCTCCACTGTTCTCCCGTGTCCGGCGGTTCCGTCCGGCTCACTGTCCGGCCTTCACCTCCCCTCGTTTCCTACGAACTTTGTGAGTACCGCTGCCCTCCAGGACGTGACGGTCACTACCACCACTCCTGGGGGTCAGCGTGTGTCGATCTGCACGTGTACACGGACAGGCCGCCACCTGACCACGTTCACACGTCGGCCAGGGTCGAATCTGTACAAACTGGCTACTAAGCCTCCTCGTGTTGCTGCGTCTGCCTAGGTGTCCGCGTCAGGTCTGGTAGCACCCCCTTGCTCGTGTCGCCTCCTGTCGCACCATACTCTCCTGCGGCACCACGCCTTGGTCACCCCTTCCTGCCGCGCCTTCGTGGCATGCACTCCCGCCTCCTTGTCTCTGATCTTCCCAAGTCTCTGCCTCCCCTCCGGCCCTCGCCTGCCCCTCCTTGCCTTCCTTGTGTCGAGGGGCGGCAGCGCGCCGCTCCTCACTCCTCCTCGTTTCCCCCGACGACTGCTCCCCTGCAGACTCTCCACATGGACGTGTGGGGCCCCGCCCGTGTCAATGGACAGGGCCGCGAGCGCTACTTTCTGCAGGTTGTTGACGACTCCACGCGGTACACCATGGTCTTCCCCTTGCGCAGCAAGGGTCTGGTCGTTGATGTCTTGATCCCTTGGATCCGCGCAGTCCGTCTCCAACTCCGCGAGCGGTTCCGCCAGGACCTTCCTGTCCTGCGTCTGCACTCTGACAGAGGTGGTGAGTTCTCCTCCGACCTCTTGTGGGACTTTTGTCATGGGGAGGGCATTCTCCAGTCGTTCACGCTTCCAGAATCCCCTATGCAAAATGGGATTGCTGAGCGCAGCATTGGCTTAGTCATGGAGGTCGCTCGTACCTCCATGATCCATGCGGCTGCTCCCCATTTATTGTGGCCGTTTGCGGTCCGGTACGCTGCGCATCAGCTCAACCTCTGGCCTCGTGTCTCCTTGCCGGAGACCTCGCCGACACTGCGTTGGACGGGGGAGGTTGGCGATGCGTCAGTGTTTCGGGTCTGGGGCTCTCGTGCCTTTGTTCGCGATATGTCCGCGGACAAGCTCTCCGCCCGTGCTATTCCCTGCGTCTTCCTCACCTTACCCCCTGACGCGCCTTGCTGGCAGTTTTACCACCCCACCTCGCGCCGTGTCTTACCCTCTCAGGACGTCACATTTGACAAGTCGGTTCCCTTGCTCAAGGTCCCCCTCCGGGAGACCCCCTCCCCCCCCAGGATCCTGCTCCCTCAGGTGTGTCTCAAGTAGACCCTCTCCCTGGTACTGTGCCTGTTGAGGTAGGTGTGGACTCAGGTGCTGCTCGAGGTGCTGCGTCTGGGGGTGTTGCGTCTTGGGGTGCGGAGCCTGGGGGTGTGGAGCCTGGTGGTGCTGAGTCTGAGGGTACCGGGTCTGGGGGTGCTGAGCATGGGGGTGCTGAGGTTGAGGGTGTGGAGCCTGGGGGTGCTGAGTCTGGGGGTGCTGAGCCTCGGGGTCCTGCTTCTTCTAGAGGTGGTGCGGTTGCTTCACCTCGACTGTCTCCCCCGCCGGAGCCTCTCCCCGCAGCAGCTGCGCGAGTGGTTTTCTCAGTGCACACGCCTTCAGAGAATCTGCCGCTGGAAACACTGGAGCTGGAGGTGCTGGAGTTACTGCTAGAGCTGGTGGTACCGGAGGTGCTGCAGCTGCTGGTCCTGGAGGTGCTCGTACCAGGGGTCCTGGAGCTGCCAAGACTGGTAGTGTTGGGGGTGCTGGAGCTGGAGACCCTACGGAGCCTGGAGCTAATGGGGCTGGAGGCGCTAGAGCTGGAGCTGGAGGCGCTATTAGCGCTGGAGCTGGAGGAGCTGGAGCTGTTGGCACTGGAGCTGGAGGCACTGGTGTAGGAGGCACTGGACCTGGAGGAGCTGGAGCTGTTGACCCTGGAGCTGGAGGTGCTAGAGCTGGTGGTACTAGTGCTGGCGGCACTGTGAGGTCGCGACCGTACTTCGTTCCCCTACTCCAGCAGGTTCTTCGTGTCCCGTCTTCTACTGGCCTTACTCCTCCCTTACTATGTCCACCGCCTGACCAGTCGCAGCCACCTTTTCAGCCAGCCTACCTGCTTCTCCTTACACTGAGCAGACCGGCAGTTTTACAGAGCGTCGTGAGCCTGCGTCTCGTCCTGCCTCGCCTGTTTGCACTGGTCGTCGCGTTCCTCGTCCGCGTCCTCCTCCTGTCCCTGGCACACACGCTATGGCACTTCGTCCTTCATCTGTTCCACTACGTGCTCCTCTGCCACCTCCTCCTGAGTCCTCTCTTCCTACTGTCCCTGACCCTGAGTCTGACCGCGCTCGTGCTGCCAGTCCCACTGTCTCTCGTCTCCTCGCCACTGTTGTCCCTGACCCTTCTTTTGAGTCCACTTCTGCGTTTGCTGAGTCTAGGTCTGCCAGTCCTCCGTCCGTCGGGGGTGAGTGTGCTCTTGGCACGGACGTCCTTGAGGACAGGCAAGAGGACTTTGAGTATCTTGCAGCTGCTGTACCTCGTTTTGCTTCCTTGCTACTTGCCCCAGAGGGAGACCCAGATGCACCAGACATCCCGACCCCGCGCTCTTACGCAGAGGCGATTACGGGTCCTTACTCCTCTCAGTGGCACGCAGCCATGGATGCCGAGATGGCATCCTGGAAGTCCACAGGCACTTACGTCGACGCAGTTCCCCTGTCTTGGGCGAACATAGTCGATGGCATGTGGATTTTCAGGGTGAAGCGGCCGCCGGGTTCTCCGCCTGCCTTCAAGGCGCGTTACGTTGCTCGAGGCTTCAGTCAGCGATTGGGGGTCGACTACTTCCAGACCTTCTCCCCCACCCCGAAGATGACTACTCTTTTGGTGTTGCTGCATGTTACACTCTCTTGACTTCAGTACAGCTTTCTTGCAGGGCAGCCTGCACGAGGAGATCTGGCTGCGCCGCCCACCTGGCTTCACTGGGTCGTTTCCTGCAGGTACCCAGTGCAGCCTCCGTCGGCCAGTCTACGGTCTCCGCCATGCGCCTCGCGAGTGGCACGACACACTGAGGACTACCCTTGTGGCTCTTGGGTTTACTCCCTCTACTGCTGACCCGTCGCTGTTTCTACGCACCGACACGTCGCTCCCGCCATTCTACGTCCTTGTGTACGTCGACGACCTCGTCTTTGCCACCACTGACACAGAGGCACTGACCCTTGTGAAGTCGGAGCTGCAGAAGAGACACACCTGCACTGACTTGGGTGAACTGCGCAGCTATCTTGGCTTGCAGATCACCCGGGACAGAGCTCGACGCACCATCACACTGACTCAGTCACACATGGTGCACCAGGTCCTTCAGCGCTTCGGCTTCCAGTTCTCCTCGCCACAGCCCACTCCTCTGTCTACCAGCCACTCGCTCTTAGCTCCACCTTCGAACGAGTCCGTAGAGCCGATTGGTCCATACCCAGAGCTTGTGGGTTGCCTCATGTACCTGATGACATGCACACGACCTGACCTCGCGTACCCTCTCAGCCTCCTAGCTCGCTACGTGGCTCCCGGTAGACACCGAAAGGTGCACTGGGATGTTGCAAAGAGGGTACTGCGTTACTTGTGCAGTACGTCGGGTATGGGGCTCGTGCTTGGAGGACGGGGTCCAGTTGTCCTCACTGGTCACTCAGACGCTTCTTGGGTTGACGACTCAGCTACGCAGCGGTCGTCACAGGGTTACACCTTCAGCCTCGGTTCCGGCTCTGTTTCCTGGCGGTCTACCCGCTCGTCTTCGGTTCTCAGCTCCAGTTGTGAGGCTGAGATCTACGCAGGGGCCATGGCTACACAGGAGCTATGTTGGCTCACCAGTCAAACTTATATCTACTATAGTCTGTTTAGGCTGTAGTGGGGTAGTCCTTAGAGGGTACAACACTTCTGTGTTTCATACTTGTACCCATCTGCTTTCTAGTTCCATCATTCATTCCTCGTTATTCTCACATGGTATAGAGCAGGTTCCCTAGTGGAACTGTTTTTTAGGGCCCACCACTAAGATTATTCTTTTTTTTTTCCTTACCTGCCCGAAGCGCGCGTCGTGCCTGCCCTTCGAGGCCCTTCGCGGCCCATAGCGGCCCCTTCACGTCCCGTAGCGGCCCCTTCGCTGCCCGTAGCGGCCCCTTCACGTCCCGTAGCGGCCCCTTCGCGGCCCGTAACGGCCCCTTCGCGTCCCGTAGCGGCCCCTTCGCGGCCCGTAGCGGCCCCTTCGCGTCCTGTAGCGGCCCCTTTGCGGCCCGTAGCGGCCCCTTCGCGGCCTCGCGTCCCTTAGAGGCCCCTCGTAGCCCCTCCCGCTGCCGCCCGTACCTGGCCCGTCGCAGGCCCACTGCCGCCCGTCGCTGGCCCATTGCCGCCCGCAGCTGGAACGCTGCCGCTCGTCGCCGGCCGGCCGTCGCCCGCCGCTGGACCGCCGCTAGTCGCTGACCAGCCGCCCGTCGCCGACCTGCCGCCCGTCCCTGACCAGCCGCCCGTCGCCGACCCGCCGCCCGTCCCTGACCAGCCGCCAGTCCCTGATCAGCTGCCCGTCGCCGACCTCCCGCCCGTCCCTGACCAGCCGCCCGTCGCCGACATCCCGCCCGTCCCTGACCAGCCGCCAGTCGCCGACCTGCCGCCCGTCGCTGACCCACCGCCAGTCGGCCTGGCCCCTCCCTGCTGCCGCCCCAACAGCGGCCCTCCCTGCAACCGTCCCTGGTAAGCACTCGTGCTCCCCCCCCCCCCCCCCCCCCCCTCCCTCCCCCTCCCTGCTGCGCTGCGCCGCTGGGAGCCGAGCCGCGCCGCCAGTAGCCGAGCCACGCCGCCCAGCCGAGCCGTGCCGCCCAGCCGAGCCGCGCCGCCCAGCCGAGCCGCGCCGCTCAGCCGAGTCGCGCCGCCCCCACCGAGCCGCACTGCTCTGCCGAGCAGCACTGCTGCTACTGCTTCGACTGCTACTACTGCTTCTACTGCTGCTACTGCTGCTACCACTGCTTTGCACTGCTGCTGCTCCTACTACTACTATGGCTAGTCCTACTGTTCTCACCTTTGATGCTGAGGGACGTGCAGTTGGCTTTGACGTGTGGGTTGACGATCTCCAGCTCTTTCTTCAGTGTGATTCTAGGGATGGGGTATCTCTTTTCGATCACACGTCCGGTGTTTCCACTTCTCCTGCTGCCACTGCTGACAGTACTGTTCGCTCTCAGTGTTGCGATACTTGTACAGTACATCGGGCATGGGGCTCGTGCTTGGAGGACGGGCTCGAGTTGTCCTCACTGGTCACGCTGACGCCTCCTGGGTTGAAGAATAGGCTACGCAGCGGTCGTCACAGGGTTACACCTTCAGTCTTGGTTCCGGCTCTGTCTCTTGGCGGTCTACCCGCTCGTCTTCTGTTCTCAGCTCTAGTTGTGAGGCTGAGATCTACGCTGGGGCCATGGCTGCACAGGAGCTACGCTGGCTTACCTACCTGCTGACCGACTTGGGAGAGGCGCCTCGTTCTCCTCCAGTTCTGTACGTCGATAACAAGGCCATGCTTGCCTTGTGTCAGGAGCACAGACTCGAGCACAAAACGAAGCACATTGCTATGCGCTACTTCCTTGCTCGAGAGTTGCAGCAGCGTGGTCAACTTCGTCTTGCTTACGTGGCCTCTCAGGCCAACACTGCTGATGTTTTCACCAAGGCACTTCCGCCTTGTGATCATCAGCGTTTATGTACTGTTCTTGGCCTTGTACCAACTGTGCCTCACTTGCTCACTGCGTGACTTTGCTTGTACTCTGATATATACATGCATGCTTACTTTTGCTAGGCTATGATCACTGTACTGTTTGTGCTCTTTATATAACACTGCATGTGAACTGGCCTTGTGGCCCTTTGTTTGTGCTCGGACTGTGTGGTGACTTTGTGATCCACCCTGAGCTTGCTTTGCTTTTCTTGACTGGTCTTGTGACCACTTGTTCTCCCCCACTTTGCCTATGGGGGTGTGTCAGAATGTTATAGTTCTTACATTTGTGTAGGCTATAGTGGGGTAGCCCATAAGGGGTACAACCCAATTAGGGTTAGTGCTTGTACCCAACTTTTGTTCAATGCATTCATTCTTGTTCGTTTTTTTTATCAGAAGGTTGGGCCTACGCGTTCTGAAACGTTCGTGTTGATCGGCTGGGGTGTAACGTAACCATTGTCGGCGAAGTCGTAGTAGACTTCGTTTTGATGCTTTCACGAGGCTTTTCGTCGTCCATTGGAATGGGTACTGAACAGTAGGGAAGAGGTCCGGCTTCCTCGAATGCTCCGTCCACGTTTTGTTCATCCCAGTCAGCCTCATCTGCTGGCCAAGCGAAGGCTCGGTTGCCACGGAAGCCGCCCGTGAGGTCTCGTTCTGCTGCCAAGTTGTCCAGGTACGTTTGGAGAGTGAGTCGTTTGTAGAAAATCACGTCACGTGCTGCTACTGTTTCCTTCGAGTGGACATCAAAGATTTTCCTCGCGTTGTAGTGTTTTTCGATGCCCAGGTCTAGTCCCCACTGTGCGCGTTGTGAGAATCGTCCAGCTCGTGCAGTGTGGGGTCAGTACTGTACCATGCAGCCAAAAACACGTAACATTTTTGTGTTGCCCAATTTTCCTGTCCACAGCAGATGCGGTGATGTGTTGTTCAGAAGCGAGGATGACGAAAACAAGTTGTGCAACAGCACAGCATGGTCCATCGCCTTAGGCCACTGATGGTTGGGTAGCCGCATGCCACGTAGCAGCTTGCGCATGGTGTTTTGAAGGTTCCTGTGTCAGAATGTTATATTTGTCTAGCCTGCAGTGGGGTATGTCAAACTTATATCTGCTATAGTCTGTTTAGGCTGTAGTGGGGTAGTTCTTAGAGGGTACAACACTTTTGTGTTCTCTACTTGTACCCCTCTCCTTTCTAGTTCATTCATTCCTCTCATGATTCTCGATTTTTTTAGGGCCCACCACTACATTTTTTTTTTTTCCTTACCTGCCCGAGGCGCGCGTCGCGTTTGTCCTAGCTGCGCCCTCACACCTGCCCTTCGAGGCCCTTAGTGGCCCGTCGCTGCCCCTTCGCGGCCCTTAGCGGCCCCTCTTAAGGCCCTTCGCGGCCCCCTTTAGCGACCCGTCGCGGCCCTTCACGACCCTTCATGGCCCTTCGCGACCCCTTTAGCGACCCGTCGCGGCCCCCCGCGGCCCTTCGCGGCCCCTCTGACGGCCCGTCGCGGCCCCGTCACGGCCCTTCGCGGCCCCCTTAGCGACCCGTTGCGGCCCCTCGCGACCCTTCGCGGCCCCTCTGACGGCCCGTCGCGGCCCCGTCACGGCCCTTCGCGGCCCCTTTAGCGACTTGTCGAGGCCCCTCGCGGTCCTTCGCGCCCCCCCCCCTCTGACGGCCCGTCGCGGCCCCTTCTCGGCCCCTTTTACGGCCCCCTCACGGCCCTTCGTGCCCCCCCCCCCCCCCTCAGCGGCTCCTCGCGCCCCCCCTTCCGGCCCCAACTGACGCGCCCCAGCTGGCGCGCCCCCGGCCGGCTCCTGCCGACGAGCCCCTACCGGCCCCTGCTGGCGCGGCCCCTCCTGGCGCGCCTCTGCCGGCCCCTACTGACGCGCCCCTACTGGCGCGCCCCTGCCGGCCCTGCTGACGCGCCTCTGCCGGCCCCTGCTGACGCGCCCCTGTCGGACCCTGCTGACGAGCCCCTGCTGATCCCTGCCGGCGCGACCCCTGCAGCCACGGCCCGCCCCTGCACCTGTCTCTGGTAAGCCGAGCCGCGCCGCCCAGCCGAGCCGCGCCGCCCAGCCGAGCCGCGCCGCCTAGCCGAGCCGCGCCGCTACTGCTACTGCTGCACTGCTGCTACTGCTGCTACTGCTGCTCCTCTTGCTACTGCTCCTACTGCTGCTATGGCTAGTCCTACAGTTCTCACCTTTGACTCTGAGGGACGTGCAGTTGACTTTGACGTATGGGTTGATGACCTACAGCTCTTTCTTCAGTGTGATTCTAGGGATGGGGTATCCCTTTTCGATCACACGTCCGGTGTTTCCACTGCTCC
Organism: Closterium sp. Naga37s-1; assembly: GCA_947471745.1. Classification (NCBI taxonomy): domain Eukaryota; kingdom Viridiplantae; phylum Streptophyta; class Zygnematophyceae; order Desmidiales; family Closteriaceae; genus Closterium; species Closterium sp. Naga37s-1. Next base: position 1,245,405 of record CANJKZ010000743.1, read on the forward strand.
TACTGCCACTACTGACAGTACTGTTCGCTCGCAGTGGACCACTCGTGACGCTGTTGCTCGTCTTGCTGTTCGTAGTCACCTGCCGCCTGCTGAGCGCGCACACTTTGGCCAGTACAAGACTGCTCAGTCTTTGTACGACGCTGTAGTTGCACGCTACTCCTCCCCTGCCACTGCTGCCCTCAGTCGCCTCATGCTGCCGTACCTTTTCCCTGACCTTGCCGCCTTTGCCACAGTCGCTGACCTAGTTGCTCACCTTCGCACTAGTGACGCCCGCTACCGCGCTGCCCTTCCCACTGAGTTCTGTGCCAAGAACCCCCCCCCCATGTACATCACCCTTTACTACCTAGTCACCCGCCTCCCTGACTCTCTCTCTTCAGTCAGGGACCACTTTCTCTCCCTTTGCCCCACCGAGCTGACTGTCGACCTGCTAGAGGAGCGCCTTGCTGCAGCTGAGAAGAGTATCTTAGCTGTAGGTGCTTCTCGCGGCGACCGTCGCACCCCCTTCTTTGAGGGGTGTTCCCCTGTCCCCCTTCTCCCCTCTGTTTCTTCTGCTGCTGCTGTCGACCTCGTTGGCACTGAGGAGGTCGGAGCTGCGTCTGCCCCTAGTGGGAGACGCCGCAACAGCAAGGGCAAGGGGAGCAAGGGTGGTGGAGGGAGTAGCGGGGGCGGCGGCGGAGGCGGTGGAGGAGGCGGAGCGGGTGGCGGTGGAGGTGGAGGTGGTACCGGGAGTGGGGGCTTCAGTGGCGGCAGTGGAGGTCGTGGCGTCGGTGGCGGAGGTGGTGGAGGCAGCGGCAGTGGTGGTGGAGGTGGAGGCGGCGGTGGTGCTGGTCGAGGTGCAGCCGCGCAGCATGGAGGCTTTGGTGGCAGCCAGCGCCAGCAGCAGCTGCGCACCCGTGAGACCCCGTCGGTTCAGCAGCTTCGTGAGTGGTACACTGGGCGTGGGAGGTCTGGGAGTGCAGGTCCCTGCACTTACGTTCTTCGCACTGGCACTCGTAGTGGGGAGGTGTGTGGGCTCCCACACACCACGCAGCGCTGCTTCGGTCGCTTGGCGTACCCAGTTTCCTGACGCTGTTGAGCTCCCTCGCTGGCATGATCTGCTTCTGCAGAATGTGCCTATCTTTGATCTAGATTTTGATGCTATCCTTGCTGCCATGTATGCTCTTGCTGATATTACTGAGGGTGACTGTTACCTGAGTGTCCCGCCCGACCCGGGCACTGCGGCTGCTGCTCTAGGTGCTAGTGCGGCTGCTGCTCTAGGTGCTAGTGCGTCTGCTGCTCCAGGTACTTGTGCGTCTGCTGCTCCAGGTGCTGGTACGGCTTCTCTCTCTGGTACTGCACCTACTGAGTCCTTGCACACTTTCACAATTGACTCTGGTGCTTCGCGCTCTTTCTTTAGAGACAGCACCACGCTCACGCCGCTCCGTCGGCCTGTTGCGGTCTCCCTTGCTGACCCCTCAGGGGGCCCAGTCCTTGCACACTCTTCTACAGTTTTACCGTGTCCTGCGGCCCCGTCGGGCTTGCTATCGGGACTCCACCTCCCCTCGTTCTCTACGAACTTGGTGAGTGGAGCTGACCTCTAGGACGCGTGGGTTGACCAGTTCACCCTTGGAGGTCAGCGTGTGACCCACTGCACTTGCTCTCGGACGGGCCGCCACCTGGCCACGTTCACCCGTCGGCCAGGGTCGAGTCTGTACACACTGACCACTACGCCTCCTCCGGTCCCTGCGTCTGGTCAGGTAGCTGCGTCTAGTCAGGTGTTTGCTGCCGCGTCCAGGTCTAGTCCTGTGTCTGCCCCTTGCTCGTGTCGTCCTCTGTCGCACGAGACTCTCCTTTGGCACCACCGCCTTGGTCACCCCTCCCTGCCTCGTCTTCGAGGTATGGCCTTCCGTGCCCTTGTCTCTGGTCTCCCCAGGTCCCTCCCTCCCCTTCCTCCGGGGCCTGCCCCCACCTGTGTTCCTTGTGTCGAGGGCCGGCAGCGCGCCGCTCCTCACTCCTCCTCGTTCCCTCCGATTGAGGCTCCTCTGCAGACTCTTCACATGGACGTGTGGGGCCCAGCCCGCGTCCGTGGACAGGGTCACGAGCGTTACTTCCCGCGTCCGTGGACTACTCGCGTTACACCACAGTCTTCCCCTTGCGCAGCAAGGGTGAGGTCCCTGAGGTGTTGATCGACTGGATCCGCGGTGCTCGTCGCCAGCTCAGTGAGAGTTTCGGCTCGGACCTTCCTGTTCTGCGTCTGCACTCAGACAGAGTTGGGGAGTTTTCCTCCAACCTCCTGAGGGCCTTCTGTCGCTCGGAGGGCATCCGCCAGACGTTCACGCTTCCGGCCTCCCCGCAGCAAAATGGGATTGCTGAGCGCCGCATTGGCATGGTCATGGACGTCGCTCGTACGTCCATGATCCATGCGGCTGCTCCCCATTTTCTGTGGCCGTTCGCGGTTCAGTACGCGGTGCATCAGATCAACCTTCAGCCTCGTGTCTCCTTGCCGGAGACCACACCTACTCTGCGGTGGACGGGGAAGGTTGGCGATGCATCAGCGTTTCGTGTCTGGGGATCTCGAGCTTTTGTCCGCGATACTACAGCGGACAAGCTGACCTCCCATGCCGTTCCCTATGTCTTCCTTGGCTTCCCTCCTGACGCACCCGGGTGGCAGTTCTACCACCCCACCTCGCGTCGTGTTCTGTCCTCTCAGGACATCACGTTTGACGAGTCGGTGTCGTACTACCGTCTCTTCCCCTACCGCACTGCCTCTCCCCCCCCCCCCGCCGCTCTTCCTCGCACCAGGTACTCCCCCGGTAGACTTCCTCCCCCCCAAGGGTCCTGCCCCCTCAGGTGTGTCCCAGGTAGACCCTGCCGAGCCGGTCGAGGTAGCTGTCGACTCAGGTGCTACTAGGGGTGCTGAGCCTGTGGGTGCGGGGCCTGGGGGTGCTGAGCCTGAGCGTGTGGAGCCTGGGGGTGCTGAGTCTGGGGGTGCTGAGTCTGGGAGTGCTGAGCCTGGGGGTGCTGAGTCTGGGAGTGCTGAGCCTGGGGGTGCTGAGCCTGGGAGTGTTGCGCCTGCACGTGCTGCGTATGGAGGTGCTCTAGGTGTCCCGTTGCGACGGGAGCCTCTCTCTCCTCAGCAGCTTCGTGAGTGGTACTCTCGGCGCTGTCGGGGTGCTGCTGCTGCTGGTGCTACTGGAGGTGCTGCTGGTGCTGGAGCTGCTGGAGGTGTTGCTGGTGCCGGAGCTACTGTAGGTGCTGCTGGTGCTGGAGCTGCTGGAGGTGCTGCTGGAGCTGGAGCTACTGGAGGTGCTGCTGGTGCTGTTGTTGCTGGTGGTGCTGGAGCTGCTGGTGGTGCTGCTGGTGCTGGAGCTGCTGGAGGTGCTACTGGTGCTGGAGCTACTGGAGGTGCTGCTGGTGCTGGAGCTGCTGGTGGTGCTGGAGCTGCTGGTGGTGCTGCAGGTGCTGGAGCTGCTGGAGGTGCTACTGGTGCTGGAGCTACTGGAGGTGCTGCTGGTGCTGGAGCTGCTGGAGGTGCTACTGGGAGTAGAGACCCTGGGGCTGAGGGTTCTGTCTCTGCTGTTTCTGGAGGCGCTACGCGGCCGCGGCCGTACTACGTTCCGCTTCTTCAGCAGGTTCTTGGCTCTCCGCCTTCTCCTGGTCCTCCTCCTCCTCCTTTCCTGAGTCCACCGCCTGTCCAGTCCCAGTCGCAGTTCCAGCCGGCCTCTCCTCTGCCTGGTCCTTCTCCTTACTCTGGACCGACTAGAGGTCTTACGGAGCGTCGTGAGCCTAAGTCTCGTCCTGTGTTGCCTGCGTCTCGTTCTGCGTCGCCTGTCCGTACTGTTCGCGCTAGTCGTGTTTCGCGTCCGCGTCCTCCTCCTGTCCCTGGCACTCACTCTATGACTCTGCGTCCTTCCACTGCTCCGCAGCGTGTCCCTTTGCCGTCTCCTCCTGCGTCCTCTCTTCCTGCTGGTCCGGACCCTGCGTCTGACTCCCTACGTGCTGCTAGTCCAGCTGTCACGCGCTTTCTGGCCACTGCTGTCACTGACCCTTTGTTTGAGTCCACTGCTGCGTCTGCCTTAGTTGCTGAGCTTGTCGACTTTGCTGCTCACTGTCGTCTAGACTACGCCGCCAGTCTTGTTACTGAGTCTGCGTCTGTCTGTCCTCCGTCCGTCGGGGGTGAGTGTGCTCTTGGCACGGACGTTCTTGAGGACAGACAGGAGGAGTTTGAGTGCTTTGCTGCTTCTGTACCTCATCTCGTGTCCATGCTGATTGCCCCTGAGGGATACCCGGATGCACCAGACATCCCGACCCCGCGCTCTTACGCAGAGGCGATAGAGGGTCCCTACTCCTCTCAGTGGCAGGCAGCCATGGACGCCGAGATGGCTTCCTGGAAGTCCACTGGCACTTACGTAGACGAGGTTCCCCCACCTAGGGCGAACATCGTCAGTGGCATGTGGATCTTCAGGGTGAAGCGGCCGCCGGGTTCTCCGCCTGCCTTCAAGGCGCGCTACGTTGCACGTGGTTTCAGTCAGCGATAGGGAGTTGACTTCTTTCAGACCTTCTCCCCTACCCCGAAGATGACCACTCTTCGGGTACTGCTGCACGTAGCTGCTCAGCGTGACTACGAGCTCCACTCGCTTGACTTCAGCACAGCCTTCCTCCAGGGCAGCCTGCACGAGGAGATCTGGCTGCGCCGCCCACCTGGTTTCACTGGGTCGTTTCTTGCTGGTACCCAGTGGAGCCTCCGGCGGCCAGTCTACGGTCTCCGACAGGCACCCCGTGAGTGGCACAACACACTTAGGACGACCCTTGCTGCTCTTGGTTTTGCTCCTTCCTCTTCTGACCCTTCTCTGTTTTTACGCCCTGACACTACTCTGCCGCCGTTCTACGTTCTCGTGTACGTAGACGACCTTGTCTTTGCTACTGCTGACACTGAGGCACTCGCCCATGTGAAGTCGGAGCTGTAGAAGAGACACACGTGCACAGACCTGGGTGAGCTGACAAGCTATCTTGGCTTGCGGATCACTCGGGACAGAGCACGGCGCACCATTACCTTGACTCAGTCACACATGGTGCAGCAGGTCTTTCAGCGCTTCGGCTTCACGTACTCCTCGCCACAGTCCACTCCTCTGCCTACAGGTCACTCGCTCTCAGCTCCTCCTTCGGACGAGTCCGTAGAGCCGAGTGGCCCGTATCCAGAGCTTGTGGGCTGCCTCATGTACCTGATGACTTGTACACGACCTGACCTCGCATACCCTCTCAGCCTTCTGGCTCGCTACGTGGCTCCCGGCAGGCACCGAAAGGTGCACTGGGATGCTGCGAAGAGGGTGTTGCGATACTTGTGCAGTACATCGGGCATGGGGCTCGTGCTTGGAGGACGGGCTCGAGTTGTCCTCACAGGTCACGCTGACGCCTCCTGGGTTGACGACTTGGCTACGCAGCGGTCGTCACAGGGTTACACCTTCAGTCTTGGCTCCGGTTCTGTCTCTTGGCGGTCTACCCGCTCTTCTTCTGTTCTCAGCTCCAGTTGTGAGGCTGAGATCTACGCTGGGGCCATGGCTGCACAGGAGCTACGCTGGCTCACCTACCTGCTGACCGACTTGGGAGAGGCGCCTCGTTCTCCTCCAGTTCTGTACGTCGACAACAAGGCCATGCTGGCCTTGTGTCAGGAGCACAGACTGGAGCACAGAACGAAGCACATTGCTCTGCGCTACTTCCTTGCTCGAGAGTTGTAGCAGCGTGGCCAGCTTCGTCTTGCTTACTTGGCCTCTCAGGCTAACACTGCTGATGTTTTCACTAAGGCACTTCAGCCTTGTGATCATCAGCGTTTCTGTACTGTTCTAGGCCTTGTACCTACTGTGCCTCACTTGCTTTCTTCTTGACTCTGCCTGTACTGTACTCTGTATACATATACCTGCATGCTTACACTTGCTAGGTTGTATTCACTGTATTGTTTGTTCTCCTTTATATAACTCTGCATGTGAACTGGCCTTGTGGCCATTTGCTTGTGCTCAAACTGCGTGGTGAATTTGTGATCCACCCTGAGCTTGCTTTGTCTATCTTGACTGGTCTTGTGACCTCTTGTTCTCCCCCACTTTGCCTATGGGGGTGTGTCAAACTTATATCTACTATAGTCTGTTTAGGCTGTAGTGGGGTAGTTCTTAGAGGGTACAACACTTTTGTGTTCTCTACTTGTACCCCTCTCCTTTCTAGTTCATTCATTCCTCTCATGATTCTCACAGGGTACTCTATAGCGAGTACAGCCCAATTTAGGGTTTGCTATATGTACTCAACTGCCTGCTAGTGAAACCCCTCTTCTCTGTTTCATTCATTCGTTCATGATTCTGACATGGTTTCAGAGGGAAGGTCTCGAATCCCAGTATGTGCACTTCGGGCATCCCAGTGCGGGGGGGTGTCAGAGGTCCACTGGTGATCCTCGATTGATCCTAGGGAAGGGTTACAGGCTCGTTGTCCTGGGGGGTTATGGGCGCACTGACCCGCTACTTAACAAGCCCTTCTATCCCAATGGTCTAGTGACTAGGATTCTGACATGGTTTCAGAGCGAGTACGCTCTTGGCCTGTGGGCCCACCTGCTTCCGCTGCTTTCGTGTCTGTCGCGCGCCCCGTGGCGCGCAACGCTTTTTTCTTCCCGCCACGCGCTTAGGGCGCGCGGTGTCGAAAGTAACTAGTTGAACGTAGGAGCCATGGCAAGGGTCCAAGGTACTAGTTTGAGTGACGAGGGAGTAGGGTGAGGCAAAAAGAGCAAAAGAGGTTGTTCACTATAGAGCGAGCAGTACAAATAGGCAAGAATGAAGAAAGGTGCACCACCAAACAGAAAGTTATATGACTACAGTATTCTACACTACAGGCAATTATAGAACAATATATAGAATTGTATATTATTTTGACACGCGGCGGTCTCCTGTCTCACGCGGCGCCCTGGGGGCCCGCGCGCTGCCCTGCTCGTCGCCCATCGCGGAGCCCTGGGGGCCCGCGCGTCGCCCCCCCCCATCCCGTCGCCCGTCGCGGCGCCCTAGGGGGCCGCGTGTCGCTCCTGCCCGTCGCCAGTCGCGACGCCCTGGGGGCCAGCGCGTCGCCCCCCCCTCCCGTCGCCCGTCGCGGCACCCTAGGGGGCTGCGCGTCGCCCCTCCTGTCGCCCGTCGCGGCGCCCTAGGGGGCCGCGCGTCGCCCCTCCTGTCGCCCGTCGCGGCGCCCTGGGGGGCCGCGTGTCGCCCCTCCCGTCGCCCGTCGCGGCTCCCTGGGGGGCCGCGCGTCACCCCTCCCGTCGCCCGTCGCGGCGCCCTGGGGGGGCCGCGCGTCGCCCCCCTCCCGTCGCTCGTCGAGGCGCCCTGGGGGCCTGCGCGCCGCCCCGCTTCCGCTCACACGCCGCCCCATCTGCTGCCCGCGTTTCTGCCCTGCTTTGGGGGTATGGGGGTGGCAGGTATGGGGGTGGCGGGTGTGTGCACCGTCCCCTCCTCCTCCTTCTCTGTCTCCCACTGCTGCAGCTGCCGCTGAGGGGGGTGGGTGTGTGGGAGCCGAAGGAGTGGGGCTAGGGGGGTGTCATGGGAGTGAAACTAGGGGTGCAGCAGGGGGTGTGTGAAAGGGGGGTGGGACAGTTTGGGGAGGTTGAAGGGGGGTGGCCGCCGTGAAGCCAGTAGCTCCAGTCGCCCGTGAGACCGTTGCGCCAGTCGCCCGTGAGCCCGTTGCTCCAGTTGCCCATGAGCCCGTTGCTCCAGTCGCCCGTGGGTCCGTTGCTCCTGCCGCTCAGAGTTAGCCGCGGAGCCAGTTACTCCAGTAGCCCATGTGCCAGTTGCTCCAGTTGCCCGTGTGCCAGTTGCTCCAGTTGCCCGTGTGCCAGTTGCTCCAGTTGCCCGTGTGCCAGTTGCTCCAGTTGCGCCGTGTGCCAGCAGCTTCAGCTGCCGCCGACTACCTCCTCTCCTCTCATAGTCCCTCCTCCTCCACACTTGCCCTCTGTGATAGCTTCTAGCTTTGCTTATTATTGTGAACTATTGCTCTGCTTGCTTATTGTGCTGATTACACCCAACTTTGGCTATGGGGGTGTGTCAGAATGTTATATTTGTCTAGCCTGCAGTGGGGTACTCTATAGCGAGTACAGCCCAATTTAGGGTTTGCTATATGTACTCAACTGCCTGCTAGTGAAACCCCTCTTCTCTGTTGCATTAATTCGTTCACGATTCTGACATCATGTTCATTCTTTCTGCCATGCCTTGCTGCTGATGAGCGTAGGGAAGAGAAATGAGTCGCTTGATGCCTCTCTCGGCCAAGTATTGCTTGAACCGCTGTGACTGATATTCTCCTCCTCCGTCTGACTGAAAGCTTTTCAGCTTCACTCCTGATTCTCTTTCTGCTACTGGAAGCCAAGCGACGAATGCTTCGAAGGCCATGTCACGACTCGGAAGGTTGAGGTGCCAGACGTATCTGGTGGCGGCATCGATGAACGTGATTACGTAGTTTGTATGCTTCTTGTTCGCTTTCGCGGGTGTACAGTATGTCGCTGTAGACCTTCTCCAGTGGTGGGTATGCTTGCGCGCTTGGGTTGTGGTGAGAGACGAACGGCTGATGGGGTAAGTCGGCTTCAGGGCAGGTAAAGCAGGTTCCGCGGACTCGTTGAAGTTCTCTGCCATCGGGTAAAAGTAGTGAGTCTTTATCGAGGACTCCTGCTCTTATCGTGTTATTCAGTGTCGTGTTGCTTGGATGACCTAACCTTTGATGCCTTAGTGATTCGTCGGCGCGATGTCCAGGTGAACGTCTGTACAGATCGGAGTTGGAGTAAAAACTTGCGGTGATGTTGGTGCTTCTGTGAACTTCGCGTGGGGCGGGAGTCAGCTGTTGAGTGGGAGTCGGTGTGGTGTTGGTGATGGGAGTTGGTGCTGATGAAGAGATGGCGATTGGTGTTGTTGTTGTTGCTTCTGCTTCTGTCGGTGTTGCTGCTGCTGCTGTTGTCTCTGCTGCTGCCGATGTTGATGCTGCTGCTGTTGTCTCTGCTACTGTTGTCAGGTATGGTGTGCGAGTACCAGAAAACCTCCGGGGCTGAAGTCCGGGTCGAGATCTGGTGGCTGCGACCAGGTAGTGAAATTGACGATTGCGTCGCTGTCAGCTGTTCCTTGATCTGGAACGAAATCAAGAACGAAGACATTGTTCTTCAGGACCGCTTTCCCAATGTAAAGTCCTCCCTTCCCGTTGTACAGCTTGAACTCCTGAGTGGTGCTATCGGCCTCAAGGTGAATCCCTTTTGCCATGAGCTGGCTGACGCTGAGTAAGTTGTAGCCCAGTCCTTCCACAATCAAAACCTTTGACATCTGTAAAATGACATTAGTCTCGCGAGACTGAAGTTGAACTATTCCTTGTCGTCGTGTGCGCAGGTTCTGATTGTTGGCGACGGTGATCACGACTTCCTGGTTGAGGTGTTGTTCCCGTTGAACGAAGCGATTTGACGAGCACATGTGTTGTCTGCAACAGCTGTCCAAGAACCAAGTATCTTGATCCGATGGTTCGCTCTGTGCGATAGCCGCGTAAGTTGGATTTGGTTGCAGTGATTCCCGACGTGGTGTGCTTTCGTCGAGTAATTCTTCTGGTGAGTAGGTCGGTGGCGAATTGGTGATGCAGGAGTCCGTTCTTGGGATGCAGCTTATGATGTTTCTTGTTCCTCGTGAAAGTTGTGACGTTGTCGTTGAAGGTAGAGCCTGATTCGAAGGATGTTGCTGTGTGGAGGTCACTTGACTACTTGAAGGTCGAAGCTGACGTGGTGATGGTGTCGATTGCTGCTGATTCGGGCAATGAGTGCGAGAGACTCCTGATGTTCGGCAGAGATGACGGAACAGTGGTACGTATCTTCGTGCGTGGTGCTCTTGTTGTCGGTTGTTGTTGTTGTTGCGCCGCTGAGTGTGAAAGGCGAATTCCGGTGCTGATCCTCTTTTCCCTTGTCGTTCTTCATGCAGATCCATGTCTTTTTTTGCTTCGGAGATTCTTCCGTAGGCTCGGAGAATGGCTCGAGTGGAACGTCACTGAGGACCAAGACCTGTGATGACGACAGTGACGAACGCTTCTTCGGATATTGATCCGCCGCATCGAAGGAGTCTATCACGCAGGCCGCGGCAGCGACTGATATATGTCATTCCCTTTTCGACGGGTTACATTTGGACCGTTTTTAATTGTGCCATGAGACGACTTTGATTAACGGTGTCGGTTGCTTAATACAGGTTCTTCAGGTGGTTGTACGCGAGCTCGGCAGAGTTTCCGTATCCGCGATGAGACCGGATGCTCTGCTGCTCGTTTGCTGTTATGTTTCGCAGAAGTATGGTGTACGCCATCAGAGACTGGTACGTGTACTGCTGCTTGTCGTACTGTGTCCTGTGCGTTGGATATGGCAAGGAGCCGTTGAAGAAGCCAAGGATTTGAGCGTCTTCCATCATCAGCTCAGATTCGAAGGACCAGGTACAGAAGTCCTTTCCGTCAAACGGTGTTGATGTTTGCAGTTTCAGCACGTGTGCGAATTGTGACTGCAACTGAAGTGCATCTAGTGTTTTCGTCTCTTGTCCAGGTGGGAGCTGATTCGGCATGAAGTTGACAGAGCCGTGTTGAGGTACATACGGTGCGAAGGTAGGCTGTTGATTTCCGCGCGCAAAAGATGAGCCGTCGAGACTTGTGGGAGTGACTCCGTTGTTGTTGTCGCTGTTGGTTGACTGCTCATGTGCCGCTTATTGATGTTGCTCGTAGAACGACATGAAGGAGAAGAATTTCTCCATCATGCATGGGTCGATGCCGGTTGCTTGGTTCGCAGGAGTCTCAGTTGACTCAGCAGCTAGTCTTTTGTCAAACATATATGATATAGCCTATGTAGGCTGTCGGTGGAGTAGGAGTAGTACAGGGAGATTCAGTAGACGAGCTTCTTTCCTTCTGTGTTGCCGTGTCTTCTGATGTTGCAGGAAGTTGAACAAAGTTGAGTTTTGTCTTTTAGGCTCTCTTACCATGTTGGGCTGAAAAAGTCCTTAGGATCATTTCAAGACTAAACTCTCAGAGTGGTGATGTATTTAGTGGAAGCGTAATAGTGGATTAATTGAACCACCTTGTACTAGTGTGTGAGAACAAGATGAATTGATTATAGCAAAGAGATACAAGGTTTTATATGATTACAAGGAATACGAAAGGTTTAACTGTAACTGTTGTTGCGGTTCGATACAACGACGACTCGGGAAACTGCTCAATAGCGAGTCAGTTATTTGTCTGTCAAACATATATGCTATAGTCCTAGGCTGTAGTGGGGTGGTTCTTATGGGGTACAACACTTTTAGGTTTCCTACTTGTACCCACCTGTTTGCTAGTTCAGTCATTCATTCGGTCAGTATTCTAACATGGTATTCTGAACAGGTTCCCTCGTGGGAACGTTTTTTTAGGGCCCACCACGAACATTTTTTTTCCTGCCCTGCCCGAAGCGCGCCTCGCGCCTGCCTTACCTGCGCCGTCACGCACCCTTCCTTAGCTGGCCCGTCGCGGCCCTGCCTCAGCCGGCCCGTCCCGGCCCGTAGCTGCCCGTCGCTGGCCCGTAGCTGCCCGTCGCTGGCCCGTCGCCACGCGTCGCGGCCCTGCCTTAGCCACCCACTGCGGCCCCGTGCTGCCCTTAGCCGCCCGTCGCTGGCCCGGCCCAGCCCGTCCCGGCCCCTTTGCCGCCCGTCGTCGGCCCGTTCGCCGCCCGTTGCGGCCTCTGCCCTGCTGCCGCCCCAGTCGCGGCCCTGCCTTCGCCGCCTGTCGCGGCCCTGCCCTGCAGCCGCCCACTGTCGCGGCCGTGCCTTCGCCGCCCGTCGCGGCCCCTGCCCTGCAGCTGCCCCCTGTCGCGGCCCCTGCCCTGCAGCCGCCCTGTCGCGGCCCTGCCCTGCTGCCGCCCCGGTCACGGCCCTGACCTAAACCGCTAGCTGCTGCCCTGCCCTGCACCTGCCCCTGGTAAGCACCTGCGCTGCCCTGCCGCGCCGCGCCGCCTGCTGCCGCGCCGCGCCGCCTGGAACCGAGCCGCGCCGCCCCACCGAGCCACGCCGCCCAGCCGAGCCGCGCCGCACTGACGAGCAGCACTGCCCTTCTGATTGCACTGCTCCTTCTGCCACTACTGCTACTGCTGCTACTGCTGCTACTGCTACTATGGCTAGCCCTGCTGTTCTCACCTTTGATGCTGAGGGGCGTACAGTTGACTTTGACGTGTGGGTTGACGACCTGCAGCTCTTTCTTCAGTGTGACTCTAGGGATGGGGTATCCCTTTTCGATCACACGTCCGGTGTCTTTACTGCACCTGCTGCCACTGCTGACGGTACGGTTCGCTCACAGTGGACCACTCGTGACGCTGTTGCTCGCCTTGCTGTTCGTAGTCACCTGCCGCCTGCTGAGCGCGCACATTTTGGCCAGTACAAGAATGCTAATTCTTTGTACGACGCTGTCGTAGCGCGCTACTCCTCCCCTGCCACTGCTGCCCTCGGCCGCCTCATGCTACCGTACCTTTTCCCTGACCTTGCCGCCTTTGCCACAGTCGCTGACCTCATTACCCACCTCCGCACTAGTGACACCCGCTACCGCGCTGCGCTTCCCACTGAGGTCTGTGCCCAGAACCCCCCCCCTCATGTACATCACCCTTTACTACCTAGTCACCAGCCTCCCTGACTCCCTTGCGTCAGTCAGGGACCACTTTCTCTCCCTTTACCTCACCGAGCTCACTGTCGACCTGCTAGAGGAGCGCCTCACTGCGGCTGAGAAGAGTATCTTTAGCTGTAGGTGCTTCTTGCGGCGACCGTCGCACCCCTTTCTTTGAGGGGTGTTCCCCTGTCCCCCTTCTCCCCTCTGTTGCTTCTGCTGCTGCTGTCGACCTCGTTGGCACTGAGGAGGTCGGGGCTGCGTCTTCTCCTAGTGGGAGGCGCCGCACCAGCAAGGGCAAAGGGGGCAAGGGTGGTGGAGGGGACGGTGGGGGCGGCGGTGGAGGCGGTGGAGGAGGCGGGGGGGGTGGCGGTGGAGGTGGGGGTAGTGGCTGGAGTGGGGGCTTCGGTGGCGGCGGTGGGGGTGGTGGAGGCAGCGGTAGCGGCGGTGGAGGCAGCGGCAGCGGTGGTGGAGGTGGTGGCAGTGGGGGTGGTGGAGGCAGCGGCAGTGGCGGTGGAGGCAGCGGCAGTGGTGGTGGAGGTGGCGGCGGCGGTGGTGCTGGTCGAGGTGCAGCCGCGCAGCGTGGAGGCTTTGGTGGTAGCCAGCGCCAGCAGCAGCCGCGTTCCTGTGAGACCCCGTCGGCCCAGCAGCTTCGTGAGTGGTATGCTGGGCGTGGGAGGTCTGGGGGTGTTGGTCCCTGCACTTACGTTCTTCGCACCGGCGGGCGCCGTGGGGAGACGTGCGGGCTACCACACACTGCACAGCGCTGCTTCGGTCGCCTGACTGACGCCTGGCGCACCAAGTTTCATGACGCTGTTGAGCTCCCTCGCTGGGGTGATCTGCTTAAGCAGAATGTTGCTATCTTTGATCTTGATTTCGATGCTATCCTTGCTGCTATGTATGCTGTGACTGATAGTGCTGAGGGTGACTGTTACCTGTGTGTTCCGCCCGACCCGGGCATTGAGGCTGCTGCTCTAGGTGCTAGTGAGTCTGCTGCTCGAGGTACTAGTGAGTCTGCTGCTCCTGGTACGAGTGAGTCTGCTTCTCCAGGTGCTGGTGATTCTGCTCTCTCTGGTACTGCACCTACTGAGGCCTTGCACACTTTCACACTTGACTCTGGTGCTTTGCGCTCCTTCTTTCGCGACAGCACCACACTCACGCCGCTCAGTCGGCCTCTCGCAGTCTCCCTGGCTGACCCCTCTGGGGGCCTAGTCCATGCGCACTCTTCCACGGTTCTACCGTGTCTTGCGGCCCCGTCGGGCTTGCTGTCGGGACTCCACCTCCCCTCGTTCTCTACGAACTTGGTGAATGGAGCTGACCTCCAGGACGCGTGGGTTGACCAGTTCACCCCTGGAGGTCAGCGTGTGACCCACTGCACTTGCTCTCGGATGGGCCGCCACCTGGCCACGTTCACCCGTCGGCCTGGGTCGAGTCTGTACACACAGACTACTGCGTCTCCTCCGGTCACTGCGTCTAGTCAGGTGTTTGCTACCGCGTCCAGGTCTAGTCCAGCGTCTGCCCCCTGCTCGTGTCGTCCTCTGTCATACGAGACCATCCTTTGGCACCACCGCCTTGGTCACCCCTCCCTACCTCGTCTTCGAGGTATGGCCTCCCGTACCCTTGTCTCTGGTCTCCCCCGGTCCCTCCCTCCCCTTCCTCCGGGGCCTGCCCCTACGTGTGTTCCTTGTGTCGAGGGCCGGCAGCGCGCCGCTCCTCACTCCTCCACGTTCCCTCCAACAGAGGCTCCCCTGCAGACTCTTCACATGGACGTGTGGGGCCCAGCCCGTGTCCGTGGACAGGGTCACGAGCGTTACTTCCTGCTGGTCGTTGACGACTACTCGCGTTATACCACAGTCTTCCCCTTGCGCAGCAAGGGTGAGGTCACTGAGGTGTTGATCGACTGGATCCGCGGTGCCCGTCGCCAGCTCAGCGAGACTTTCGGCTCGGACCTTCCTGTTCTGCGTCTGCACTCAGACAGAGGTGGTGAGTTTTCCTGCGACCTTCTGAGGGCCTTCTGTCGTGCGGAGGACATCCGCCAGACGTTCACGCTTCCGACCTCCCCGCAGCAAAATGGGATTGCTGAGCGCCGCATTGGCATGGTCATAGACGTCGCTCGTACGTCCATGATCCATGCGGCTGCTCCCCATTTTCTGTGCCCGTTCGCGGTTCAGTACGCTGCGCATCAGATCAACCTTCAGCCTCGTGTCTCCTTGCCGGAGACCACACCTACTCTGCGGTGGACGGGGAAGGTTGGCGATGCGTCTGTGTTCCGTGTCTGAAGATCTCGAGCTTTTGTCCGCGATACTTCAGCGGACAAGCTGTCCTCCCGTGCCGTTCCCTGCGTCTTCCTTGGCTTCCCCCCTGACGCCCCCGGGTGGCAGTTCTACCACCCCACCTCGCGTCGTGTTCTGTCCTCTCAGGACGTCATGTTTGACGAGTCGGTGTCTTACTACCGTCTCTTTCCCTACCGCACTGCCTCTCTCCCCCCCCCCGCCACTCTTCCTAGCACCAAGTACTCCTCCGGTAGACCCCCTCCCCCCTCAGGGTCCTGCCCCCTCAGGTGTGTCCCAGGTAGACCCTGCTGAGCCGGTCGAGGTAGCTTTCGCCTCAGGTGCTGCTAGGGGTGCTGAGACTGGGGGTGCTGAGCCTGAGCGTGTGGAGCCTGGGGGTGCTGAGCCTGGGGGTGCTGAGTCTGGGGGTGCTGAGTCTGGGAGTGCTGAGCCTTGGGGTGCTGACCCTGAGCGTGTGGAGCCTAGGGTTGCTGAGCCTGGGGGTACTGCGTCTGGGGGTGCTAAGCCTGGGGGTACTGCGTCTGGGGGTGCTGAGACTGGCCGTGCTGAGTCTGGAGGTCCTCCGGGTGTCCCGTCAAGGCGGGAGCCCCTCTCTCCGCAGCAGCTTCGTGAGTGGTACGCTCAACGCTGTACTGGTGCTGGAGGTGCTGCTGGGGCTGCTGGAGGTGCTTCTGGAGCTGCTGGAGGTGCTGCTGGTTCTGGAGCTGCTGGAGGTGCTACTGGAGGTACTGGTGCTGTTGGAGGACCTGCTGGTGCTGGTGCTGCTGGAGGTGCTGGAGCAGCTGGTCCTGGAGGTGCTCGTACTGGAGGTACTGGAGCTGCTGGGGCTGGTAGTGCTGCAGGAGTTGGATCTGCAGGTGCTGGAGCTGTTGCTACTGGAGGTGCCTCTGGAGCTGGAGCTGAGGGTACTGGTGCTGTCTCTGCTGGTTTTGGAGGCTCTGCGCGGCCGCGGCCGTACTACGTTCCGCTCCTTCATCAGGTTCTTGGTCTTCCGCCTTCTCCTGGTCCTACTCCTCCTTTACTGAGTCCACCACCTGTCTAGTCCCAGTCACAGTTACAGCCGGCCTCTCCACTGCCTGGTCCTTCTAGTTACTCTGGACCGACTAGAGGTCTTACAGAGCGTCGTGAGCCTGAGTCTCGTCCTGCGTCACCCGAGTCTCGTTCTGCGTCGCCTGTCCGCACTGGTCGTCGTGTTTCGCGTCCGCGTCCTCCTCTTGTCCCTGGCACTCACTCTATGACACTACGTCCTTCCACTGCTCCACAGCGTGTCCCTCTGCCGTCTCCTCCTGCGTCCTCTCGTCCTGACAGTCCGGACGCGGAGACTGACTCCCTTCGTGCTGCTAGTCCTGCTGTCACGCGCTTTCTGGCCACTGCTATCACTGACCCTTTGGTTGAGTCCACTGCTGCGTCTGCTCTCTTTGCTGAGCTTGTTGACTTTGTTGCAGCCTGTCGCCTAGACTACGCCACTAGTCTTGTTGCTGAGTCTGCGTCTGCGTCTGTCTGTCCTCCGTCCATCGGGGGTGAGTGTGCTCTTGGCACGGACGTTCTTGAGGAGAGACAGGAGGAGTTTGAGTGCTTTGCCGCTGCTGTACCTCATCTCGTGTCCATGCTGATTGCCCCTGAGGGAGACCCGGATGCACCAGACATCCCGACCCCGCGCTCTTACGCAGAGGCGATAGAGGGTCCCTACTCCTCTCAGTGGCAGGCAGCCATGGACGCCGAGATGGCTTCTTGGAAGTCCACAGGCACCTACGTAGACGAGGTTCCCCCACCTGGGGCGAACATCGTCAGTGGCATGTGGATCTTCAGGGTGAAGCGGCCGCCGGGTTCTCCGCCTGTCTTCAAGGCGCGTTACGTTGCACGAGGCTTCAGTCAGCGACAGGGAGTTGACTTCTTCCAGACCTTCTCCCCTACCCCGAAGATGACCACTCTTCGGGAACTGCTGCACGTCGCCGCTCAGCGTGACTACGAGCTCCACTCACTTGACTTCAGCACAGCCTTCCTACAGGGCAGCCTGCACGAGGAGATCTGGCTGCGCCTCCCACGTGGCTTCATTGGGTCGTTTCCTGCTGGTACCCAGTGGAGCCTCCGGCGGCCAGTCTACGGTCTCCGCCAGGCACCCCGTGAGTGGCACGACACTCTGAGGACGACTCTTGCTGCTCTTGTTTTTGCTCCTTCCACTGCTGATCCGTCTCTGTTTTTACGCACTGACACCACTCTGCCTCCGTTCTACGTTCTCGTGTACGTAGACGACCTCATCTTTGCTACTGCTGACACTGAGGCACTCGCCCACGTGAAGTCCGAGCTGCAGAAGAGACACACGTGCACAGACCTGGGTGAGCTGACAAGCTATCTTGGCTTGCGGATCACCCGGGACAGAGCACAGCGCACCATTACCTTGACTCAGTCACACATGGTGCACCAGATCCTTCAGCGCTTCGGCTTCACGTACTCCTTGCCACAGTCCACTCCTCTGCCTACCGGTCACTCGCTCTCAGCTCCACCTTCGGACGAGTCCGTAGAGCCGAGTGGCCCGTATCCAGAGCTTGTGGGCTGCCTCATGTACCTGATGACTTGCACACGACCTGACCTAGCATACCCTCTCAGCCTTCTGGCTCGCTACGTGGCTCCCGGTAGGCACCGAAAGGTGCACAAGGATGCTGCGAAGAGGGTGTTGCGCGACTTGTGCAGTACGTCGGGCATGGGGCTCGTGCTTGGAGGACGGGCTCGAGTTGTCCTCACTGGTCACGCAGACGCCTCCTGGGTTGACGACTTGGCTACGCAGCGGTCGTCACAGGGTCACACCTTCAGCCTTGGCTCCGGTTCTGTCTCTTGGCGGTCTACCCGCTCGTCTTCTGTTCTCAGCTCCAGTTGTGAGGCTGAGATCTACGCTGGGGCCATGGCTGCACAGGAGTTACGCTGGCTCACCTACCTGCTGACCGACTTGGGAGAGGCGCCTCATTCTCCTCCAGTTCTGTACGTCGACAACAAGGCCATGCTTGCCTTGTGTCAGGAGCATAGACTCGAGCACAGAACGAAGCACATTGCTCTGCGCTACTTCCTTGCTCGAGAGTTGCAGCAGCGTGGCCAGCTTCGTCTTGCTTACGTGGCCTCACAGGCCAACACTGCTGATGTTTTCACCAAGGCACTTCAGCCTTGTGATCATCAGCGTTTCTGTACTGTCCTAGGCCTTGTACCTACTGTGCCTCACTTGCTTACTCCTTGACTCTGCTTGTACTGTACTCTATACACATATACCTGCATGCTGACACTTGCTAGGTTGTGTTCACTGTATTGTTTGTTCTCCTTTATATAACTCTGCATGTGAACTGGCCTTGTGGCCCTTTGCTTGTGCTCAGACTGCGTGGTGACTTTGTGATCCACCCTGAGCTTGCTTTGCCTTTCTTGACTGGTCTTGTGACCTCTTGTTCTCCCCCACTTTGCCTATGGGGGTGTGTCAAACATATATGCTTGTCAAACATCCATCTCATAGCCTGTCTAGGCTGTAGTGGGGTAGACACTATGGGGTACAGTTTGTTAGGGTTTCATATTTGTACCCAACTCATTCCTTAGTCAATCATTCATTTCCTATTCTTTCACATGGTATAGAGCGGGTTCCCTAGTGGAACCGTTCCTCCCTATGGGCCCACCTTAAATTTTTTTTTCCTGCCCGAAGCGCGCTTTGCGCCCTGCCCTAGTCTTTCGCGGCCCCTTACGTGGCCCCTTACGCGGCCTGCCCTGCCCTTACGCGGCCCCTTACGCGGCCCCCCCTACGCGGCCCCCTACACGGCCCCCTACGTGGCCCCTTACGCGGCCCCCTACGCGGCCCCTTACGCGGCCCCCTACGCGGCCCCTTACGCGGCCCCCTACACGGCCCCTTACGCGGCCCCCTATGCGGCCCCTTACGCGGCCCCCTACGCGGCCCCCTACGCGGCCCCTTACGCGGCCCCCGACGCCGCCCCTTCGCGGCCCTGTCGCGGCCCTGCCCCGTCGCGGCCCTGCCCCGTCGTCGCCCGTTGCGGCCCTGTCGCGACCCCGCCCCGGCCCTGCCTCGTCCCGGACCCGTCGCGGACCTACCCCGACCCTGTCGCGGCCCTGCCCCGACCCTACCCCGCCCCTGCTCCATTCCTGTCCCAGACCTGCCCCAGCCCTGTCGCGGACCTGTCGCGCACCTACCCCGGCCCTGCCCCGGCTTTGCCCCGGCCCTGCCCCGGACCTGTCGCAGCCCTGCCCCGGCCCAGCCCCGGTTCTTTCGCGGCCCGGCCCCGGCCCTGCCCCGGCCCTACCCTGGTCCTCCCCCGGCCCTGCCCCGGCCCTGCCCCTGGTAAGCACACCGCTAAGCCGAGCCGCGCCGCCCTTGCCGAGCCGCGTCGCCGAGTCGCGCCGCCCTGCCTAGCCGCTTTGCTTCGCTGAGTTACACTGCTGCTGCTGCCAGCCTACTGCTGCTCCTGTCATGGCTAGTCCCAGTGTCCTTACCTTTGATGCTGAGGGTCGAGCGGTTGACTTCGATGTCTGGCTAGATGATCTGCAGCTTTTCCTACAGTGCGATAGCAAGGATGACCTCTCATTGTTCGATCTCACGTCTGGCGCCTCTACCCCCCCTGCTACTGATGCTGACAGTGCTGTTCGCTCACAGTGGCTCACGCGCGATGCTGCTGCCCGCCTTGCTGTGCGTAGTCACCTACCGTCTACTGAGCGGGCGCACTTTAGTCAGTACAAGAGTGCTAAGACCCTGTACGACGCCGTTGTTGCACGCTACTCTTCCCCTGCCACTGCTGCGCTTAGTCGCCTCATGCTACCGTACCTGTTCCCTGTCCTCGCCGCTTTTGCCACAGTCACTGACCTCATTACGCACCTCCGCACTAGTGACACCCGCTACCGCACTGTGCTTCCTGCTGAGTTCTGCGCCAAGAACCCCCCTCTCATGTACATCACCCTCTACTACCTAGTCACCCGACTCCCTGACACCCTTCGCTCGGTCAGGGACCACTTCCTCTCTCTTTGCCCTACCACACTCACCGTTGACCTCCTCGAGGAGCGTCTCCTTGCAGCAGAGACTAGTATTACCGCTGTAGGAGCCTCTCGTGGTGACCCCCGTACCCCTTTCTTCGAGGGGTGCTCCCCCGTTCCTCTTTTGCCCTCCGCTGCCTCTGCTGCTGCTGTCAACCTTGTTGGCACCGAGTCGGTCAGCGCTGCGTCTGCTCCTAGCGAGAGGCGCCGCAACGACAAGGGCAAGCGGGGCAAGGGCGCTGGAGGAGGTGGCGGGGGAGGAGGTAGTGGCGGTGGAGGCGGAGGAGGGGGTGGGGGTGGGGGTGGCGGCAGAGGTGGGGGCTTCGGTGGCAGCGGTGGAGGTGGAGGCAGCGGTGGCGGTGGCGGTTGGGGTGGAGGCGGCGGAGGCGGCGGAGGCGGAGGTGGAGCTGGTCGAGGCGGAGCTGGACAGCGGGGACCCCAGCACCAGTTGCGCTCTCGTGAGACCCCGTCGCCACAGCAGCTTCGTGAGTGGTACGCAGGGCGTCAGGGGTCTGGGGGTGCTGGTCCTTGTACCTACGTCCTGCGCACTGGCGACCGCACTGGAGAGCAGTGTGGCGGCCTACACGCCACCCAGCGCTGCTTCGGTCGCCTGACTGACGCCTGGCGTACCCAGTTCCCTGACGCCACTGAGATCCCTCGCTGGGGTGATCTGCTCAAGTCGGGTGTAGCTATCTTTGATCTTGACTTTGATGCTATTCTTGCTGCCATGTATGCTGTGTCTATTAGTACTGAGGGTGACTGCTACGTGTGTGTTCCGCCTGACCCAGGCATTGAGGCTGCTGCTCTAGGTGCTAGTGAGTCTGCTGCTCTAGGTGCTAGTGAGTCTGCTGCTCCAGGTGCTCGTGAGTCTGCTGCTCCAGGTACTCGTGCGTCTGCTCTCTCAGGTACTGCGTCGGCTCAGGTTTTGCACACCTTCACCCTTGACTCGGGTGCTTCCCGCTCCTTCTTTCGAGACCGCACCACCCTTACGCCGCTCAGTCGGCCCGTTGCGGTCTCCCTGGCAGACCCCTCTGGGGGTCCTGTTCTTGCTCACTACTCCACTGTCCTCCCGTGTCCGGCGGCCCCGTCAGGCTTCCTGTCCGGTCTCTACCTCCCCTCGTTCTCTACGAACTTGGTGAGTGGTGCTGACCTTCAGGATGGCGGGGTTGACCAGTTCACTCCTGCGAGTCAGCGAGTGACCCACTGCACGTGTGCTCGGATGGGCCGCCACTTGGCCACGTTTACCCGCCGACCGGGGTCGAGCCTGTACACACTGACTACAGAGTCTCCACCTGTTGCTGCGTCCGGTCAAGTAGCTGCGTCGAGTGAGGTGTTTGCTGCAGCGTCTCGGTCAGGTCCTGAGTCTGCCCCCTGCTCGTGTCGCCTCCTGTCCCACCAGACCCTCCTCTGGCACCACCGCCTTGGTCACCCCTCCTTGCCTCGCCTCGGAGGCATGGCCTCCCGTGTCCTTGTCTCTGGTCTCCCCCGGTCCCTCCCTCCCCTTCCCGCAGGGCCTGCTCCTACCTGCGTTCCCTGCGTTGAGGGGCGGCAGCGCGCCGCTCCTCACTCCTCCGAGTTTCCTCCGACAGAGGCTCCGCTGCAGACTCTTCACATGGACGTGTGGGGCCTAGCCCGCGTCCGTGGACAGGGTCATGAGCGTTACTTCTTGCTGGTGGTTGACGGCTACTCGCGTTACACCACAGTCTTCCCCTTGCGCAGCAAGGGTGAGGTCACTGAGGTGTTGATCGACTGGATCCGCGGTGCTCGTCGCCAGCTCAGAGAGCGTTTCGGCTCGGACTTTCCTGTTCTGCGTCTGCACTCCGACAGAGGTGGGGAGTTTTCCTCTGACCTTCTGCGAGCCTTCTGTCGTGCGGAGGGCATCCGCCAGACGTTCACGCTTCCGGCCTCTCCACAGCAAAATGGGATTCCTGAGCGCCGCATTGGTATGGTCATGGACGTCGCTCGTACGTCCATGATCCATGCGGCTGCTCCCCATTTTCTGTGGCCGTTCGCGGTTCAGTACTCGGCGCATCAGCTCAACCTTCAGCCCCGGGTCTCCATACCGGAGACCTCCCCTACTCTGCGGTGGACGGGGAAGGTTGGCGATGCGTCTGTGTTCCGTGACTGGGGTTCTCGAGCTTTCGTCCGTGACTTGTCTGCGGACAAGCTGTCCTCCCGTGCTGTTCCTTGCGTCTTCCTCGGCTTCCCCCCTGACGCAACTGGTTGGCGGTTTTACCACCCCACCTCGCGCCGTGTTTTGTCCTCCCAGGACGTCACGTTTGACGAGTCGGTTCCGTACTACCGTCTCTTCCCCTACCGCACTGCACCTCTCCCCCCCTGGTAGACCCCCTCCCCCCTCAGGGTCCTGCCCCCTCAGGTGTGTCCCAGGTAGATGCAGTCGAGCCTGTCGAGGTAGCTGTTGACTCTGGTACTTCTGGGGGTGCTGAGCCTGCGTGTGAGGAGCCTGGAGGAGCTGGGTCTGGGGGTGCTGAGCCTGAGCGTGCGGAGCCTGAGGGTGCTGGGTCTGGGGGTACTGAGCCTGAGCGTGCGGAGACTGGGGGTGCTGGGTCTGGGGGTGCGGAGCCTAGGGTTGCTGAGAGTGGGGGCGCGGAGCCTGCCGGTGCTGGACCTGGAGGTCCTTCGGGTGCTTTGTCCCGGCGGGAGCTACCCTCTCCACAGGAGCTGCGCGAGTGGTTTGCTCGGCGCTGGAGCCGTGCTGCTGGAGCTGTTGGTACTGCTGGTGCTGGAGGTTCTGCTTCTGCTGGGGGTGCTGGAGCCACGAGTCCCGGAGGTGCTCGTACTGGAGGTACTGGAGCTGCTGGGCATGGTGGTGCTACTGGTGCTGGAGCTACTGGTGCTGCTGGAGTTGGTACTACTAGAGGTACTAAAGCCGGAGCTGCTGAGTCTTCCGGTGGTCCTACTGGAGCTGGAGCTACTGTGGGTGCTGGAGGTACTGGAGCTGGCGGTGCAGCTGGAGGTACTGGTGCTGGAGGTGCTGCTGGAGCCGGTGCTCCTGTGGGTGCTGGAGTTGGCGCTATTGGAGCTGCTGGAGGTGCTACTGGTGCTGGTGGTGCTGCTGGAGTTGGCGCTGCCACTGGTGGTGCTGGTGCTGTCCCTGCTGGTTCTGGTGGCGCTGCACGGCCGCGGCCGTACTTTGTTCCGCTCCTTGAGCAGGTTCTTGGTCTTCCGCCTTCTTCTGGTCCTGCTCCTTCTTTAGAGTGTCCACTGCCTGTCCAGTCCGAGTCACAGTTACAGCTGGCCTCCCCTCTTCCTGCTCCTTCTCCCTACGCTGGTCCTACTGGAGGTCTTGCTGAGCGTCGTGAGCCTGAGTCGCGTCCTGCGTCGCCTGTTCGTACTTCTCGCACTAGTCGTCGTGTTCCATGTCAGCGTCCTCCTGCGGTCCCTAGCACACATCAGATGGCACTGCGTCCTTCCACTGCGTCACAGCGTGTCCCTTTGCCGTCTCCTCCGGCGTCCTCTCTTCCTGCTCTTGCTGACCCGGAGTCTGACTCCCTTCGTGCTGCCAGTCCTACTGTCACGCGTTTTCTAGCCACTGCTGTCACTGACCCTTCCTTTGAATCCGCTACTGCGTCTGCCTTAGTTGCCGAGCTTGTCGACTTCGCTGCTCACTGTCGTCTAGACTACGCCGCTAGTCTTGTTGCTGAGTCTGCGTCTGTCTGTCCTCCGTCCGTCGGGGGTGAGTGTGCTCTTAGCACGGACGTCCTTGAGGACAGACAGGAGGAGTTCCAGTGTTTTGCCGCTGCTTTACCTCATCTAGTGTCCACGCTGCTTGCCCCTGAGGGAGACCCGGATGCATCAGACATCCCGACCCCGCGCTCTTACGCTGAGGCGATAGAGGGTCCCTACTCCTCTTAGTGGCAGGCAGCCATGGATGCAGAGATGGCTTCCTGGAAGTCCACAGGCACCTACATCGACGAGGTTCCCCCACCTGGGGCGAACATTGTCAGTGGCATGTGGATCTTCAGGGTGAAGCGGCCGCCGGGTTCTCCGCCTGTCTTCAAGGCGCGTTACGTGGCTCGAGGCTTCAATCAGCGATAGGGAGTTGACTACTTTCAGACCTTCTCCCCGACCCCGAAGATGATCACTCTTCGGGTTCTGCTGCATGTCACTGCTCACCGTGACTACGAGCTTCACTCTCTTGACTTCAGCACTGCTTTCCTACAGGGCAGCCTGCACGAGGAGATCTGGCTGCGCCGCCCACCTGGCTTCACTTGGTCGTTTCCTCCAGGTACCCAGTGGAGCCTCCGGCGGCCTGTCTACGGTCTCCGCCACGCGCCCCGTGAGTGGCACGACACACTGAGGACTACGCTTGCGGCTCTTGGGTTTGCTCCTTCCACTGCTGACCCGTCGCTGTTTCTTCGCACCGACACTTTGCTGCCGCCGTTCTACATCCTCGTGTACGTCGACGACTTGGTCTTTGCTACTGCTGACACTGCTGGACTCGCCCACGTGAAGTCCGAGCTACAGAAGAGACACACGTGCACCGACCTGGGTGAACTGCGCAGCTATCTTGGCTTGCAGATCACCCGGGACAGAGCACGGCGCACCATTACCCTGACTCAGTCACACATGGTGCAGCAGGTCCTTCAGCGCTTCGACTTCACGTACTCCTCGCCTCAGGCCACTCCTCTGTCTACTCGCCACTCGCTCTCAGCTCTGCCTTCGGATGAGTCTGTAGAGCCGAGTGGCCCGTACCCAGAGCTTGTTGGCTGCCTCATGTACCTGATGA
Source organism: Closterium sp. Naga37s-1 (assembly GCA_947471745.1). Classification (NCBI taxonomy): domain Eukaryota; kingdom Viridiplantae; phylum Streptophyta; class Zygnematophyceae; order Desmidiales; family Closteriaceae; genus Closterium; species Closterium sp. Naga37s-1. Next base: position 1,270,068 of record CANJKZ010000743.1, read on the forward strand.
CCTGCACTCGACCTGACCTGGCATACCCTCTTAGCATCTTGGCACGCTATGTTGCTCCTAGGAGACACCGACCAGAGCACATGGCTGCCGCGAAGAGGGTGTTGCGCTACTTGTGCAGTACGTCGGGCATGGGGCTAGTGCTTGGAGGGCGGAGTCCAGTGGTCCTCACTGGTCACGCAGACGCGTCTAGGGTTGACGACCTGGCTACGCAATGGTCGTCACAGGGTTACACCTTCAGCCTTGGTTCCGGCTCTGTTTCGTGGCGGTCTACTCGCTCGTCTTCTGTTCTCAGCTCCAGCTGTGAGGCTGAGATCTACGCAGGGGCCATGGCTGCACAGGAGTTACGCTGGCTCACCTACCTGCTGACTGACCTTGGTGAGCCGCCTCGTTCTCCTCCAGTTCTGTACGTAGACAACAAGGCCATGCTGGCCTTGTGTCGGGAGCACAGACTGGAGCACAGAACGAAGCACATTGCTCTTCGCTACTTCCTTGCTCGTGAGCTGCAGCAGCGTGGTCAGCTGCGTCTTGCTTACATGGCCTCCCAGGCCAACACCGCTGATATCTTCACCAAGGCACTTCAGCCTTGTGATCATCAGCGCTTCTGTACTATGCTAGGTCTTGTGCCTACTATACCTCACTTGCTTACCTCCTGACTTTACTTGTACTGTGATCTATATATACCTGCACTTACTTGTTTACTTTTTATATATAATCCTGCATGTGAACTGGCCTTGTGGCCTTTGAACCTGTGCTCGGAATGTGTGGTGACGTTGTGATCCACCCTGAGCTTGCTTTGCTTGACTGGTCTTGTGACCCCCTTGTTCTCCCCCACTTTGCCTATGGGGTTGTGTCAAACATCCATCTCATAGCCTGTCTAGGCTGTAGTGGGGTAGACACTATGGGGTACAGTTTGTTAGGGTTTCATATTTGTACCCAACTCATTCCTTAGTCAATCATTCATTTCCTTTTCTTTCACAATGCTATAGTCCTAGGCTGTAATGGGGTAGTTCTTATGGGGTACAACACTTTTAGGTTTCCTACTTGTACCCACCTGTTTGCTAGTTAGTCATTCATTCGGTCATTATTCTAACATTGTCCTTGTTGTCGCGCTGCCTTTGTCAAGTCAAAGGTCGCTGACCTTTGACCTTCGCTTCAACCTCCTGCTGTTGTCACTTTGTCAAGCGCTTTGGTTGACTCGGTGTTGCTTCGCTGTGAATATGCTTCTCTTTTGTTGTAGTGCTCGATACTTCAGAAGCGTAAACTAAATGTTTCCAACACAAACATAGAATTAGCATTCTTCATTCTATTTAACCAAGGCATTTGCTAGTGCATTGCATTCAATTGCTATTGAGTGTCTGCAAAGAAAGAAGTTTCACTGAGCAGGTTTCTTTCTTGTACCTTCACTTGAAATTGTAGCTTTTGACATAAAGTGGCGCAGGATGACGCTTTGTTTTGCTTGGGATGACGCTCCAGGTTGACATTTTTCGGAGCGTCATCCTTGCCGCGGAAAAAAAAAAAAAAAAAAAACTAAAACTAAAACTAAAACCTTCTCGGAATGGTATGCATTTTTTGTCGGCATCAACCCTAAACACCATGCGGCAAGGTCTTTAGGCCTGATGCCGACAAAAACGGCATGCCATTCCCTGGGGGGTTTATTATTTTGCCCACGGACAGCGAGCCCTTTGGCCAGGCTCGCTCGGTCCATTGAGATATACTAAGGACGTGATTCAGATCGGGGCAATCTGAGGCAGTCTGTCTCAATCGGAAGAAATCCTTAATTTCTCGGAAGCCCTGGGGCCATTTTTAGTCGATCGGGGGCAATCTCTTGATCGCAATCAAGATCCCGATCGATTGCGATCGATTGCAATCTATGGTTTGCGTCAGATCGGGCAGCCTGGCGACACACACGACTATTAAAAGAATTCACTTCTGCTCGCAGCAACATTGTGTTGCGGCACACGCGATTAGCTTAACAGGGCTATGCTATAATCGTGGAGTACCAAACTTTGCTACGTCTTGCATACATTGTGTGGAAGGGATGTGTGCCTAGCCTGGAACCCGCGTTGCTGGTTCTGACTGTCGTCCCAGAAGTTTTTCAGTCAAATCGCGCGCGAGACGCGGGACGCGGTCGAGAGTGTCAAACATTAATCATATAGCCTGTCTAGGCTGTAGTGGGGTAGACACTGTGGGGTACAGTTTCCTAGGGTTTCATATTTGTACCCAACTCATTTTCTAGTCAATCATTCATTCCTGTTTCTTCACATGGTATAGAGCGGGTTCCCTAGTGGGACCGTTCCTTCCTAGGGGCCCACCTTAAAATTTTTTTTTCCTACCTGCCCGAAGCGCGCTTCGCGCTCTGCCCTAATCTTTCGCGGCCCCTTAGCGGCCTGTCCTGCCCTTTGCGCCCCCCCCCTACCCGGCCCATACGCGGCCCCTTTGTGGCCCCTTTGCGGCCCCCTACCCGGCCCCTACGCGGCCCCTTCGTCGCCTATCGCGACCCCGTCGCGGCCCCGCCCTGGCCCTGCCCCTTCGCCCGACGCCGCCCCGCCGCGGCCCTGTCGCGGCGCTGCCCCGGCCCTGCCCCGTCGCCCGTTGCGGCCCCGTCGCGGCCCCGCCCCAGCCCTGCCCCGGCCCTGCCTCGCCGCCCCGTCGCGGTACTGTCGCGGCCCTGCCCCGCCCCTGTCGCGGCCCTGTCCCGGACCTGTCGCGGACCTACCCCGGCCCTGTCGCGGCCCTGTCGCGGCCCTGCCCCGGCCCTACCCCGGCCCTGTCGCGGCCCTGCCCCGGCCCTGTCCCGGACCTGCCCCGGCCCTGCCCCGGCCCTGCCCCGGCCCTGTCGCGGCCCTGCCCCGGCCCTGCTCCGGACCTGCCCCGGCCCTGCCCCGGCACTGCCCCGGCCCTGTCGCGGCCCTGCCCCGGCCCTGCCCCGGACCTGCCCCGGCCCTGCCCCGGCCCTGTCGCGGCCCTGCCCCGGCCCTGCTCCGGACCTGCCCCAGCCCTGCCCCGGCCCTGCCCCACCAGTCGCGGCCACCTACCCAACCGCCCCTGGTAAGAGCACCGCCGAGCCGCCCCGCCCTGCCGAGCCGCGCTGCCCTGCCTAGCCGCGCCGCTTAGCCGAGTTGCACTGCTGCTGCTGCTGCTAGCCTACTGAAGCTGCTGTCATGGCTAGTCCCACTGTGCTTACCTTCGATGCTGAGGGTCGAGCGGTCGACTTTGAGGTCTGGATAGATGATCTGCAGCTTTTCCTACAGTGTGATAGCAAGGATGGTCTCTCACTGTTCGATCTCACGTCTGGCGCCTCTACTGCCCCTGCTGCTGATGCTGACAGTACTGTTCGCTCATAGTGGACCACGCGCGATGCTGCTGCCCGCCTTGCTGTGCGTAGTCACCTATCGTCTACTGAGCGCGCGCACTTTAGTCAGTACAAGAGTGCTAAGACTCTGTACGACGCTGTAGTTGCACGCTACTCTTCCCCAGCTACTGATGCCCTTAGCCGCCTCATGCTGCCTTACCTGTTCCCTGACCTCGTCGCTTTTGCCACAGTCACTGACCTCATTACGCACCTCCGCACCAGTGACACCTACTACCGCGCTGTGCTTCCTGCTGAGTTCTGCGCCAAGAACCCCCCCCCCATGTACATCACCCTCTACTACCTAGTCACTCGACTTCCTGACACCCTTCGCTCGGTCAGGGACCACTTCCTCTCTCTTTGCCCCACCACTCTCACCGTTGACCTCCTCGAGGAGCGCCTCCTTGCAGCAGAGACTAGTATTACAGCTGTAGGAGCCTCTCGTGGTGACCCCCGTACCCCTTTCTTTGAGGGGTGCTCCCCCGTTCCCCTTTTGCCCTCCGTTGCCTCTGCTGCTGCTGTCGACCTTGTTGGCACCGGGTCGGTCAGCGCTGCGTCTGCTACTAGCGGGAGACGCCGCAACGGCAAGGGCATGGGGAGCAAGGGTGCTGGAGGAGGTGGCGGGGGAGGCGGTAGTGGCGGTGGAGGCGGAGGAGGGGGTGGGGGTGGGGGTGGTGGCAGAGGTGGGGGTGTCGGTGGCAGCGGTGGAGGTGGAGGCGGCGGTGGCGGTGGCGGTTGGGGTGGAGGCGGCGGAGGCGGCGGCGGCGGTGGAGGTGGAGCTGGTCGAGGCGGAGCTGTGCAGCGGGGACCCCAGCACCAGCCACGCTCTCGTGAGACCCCGTCGCCCTAGCAGCTTCGTGAGTGGTACGCGGGACGCCAGGGGTCTGGGGGTGCTGGTCCCTGTGCCTACGTCCTGCGCACCGGCGACTGCACGCCACCCAGCGCTGCTTCGGCCGCCTGACAGACGCCTGGCGTACCCAGTTCCCTGACGCCACTGAGATCCCTCGCTGGGGTGATCTGCTCAGGTCGGGTGTAGCTATCTTTGATCTTGATTTTGATGCTATCCTTGCTGCCATGTATGCTGTGCCTATTAGTGTTGAGGGTGACTGTTACGTGTGTGTTCCGCCTGACCCGGGCATTGAGGCTGCTGCTCTAGGTGCTAGTGAGTCTGCTGCTCTAGGTGCTGGTGAGTCTGCTCTCTCAGGTACCGCGTCGGCTCAGGTTTTGCACACCTTCACCCTCGACTCGGGTGCTTCCCGCTCCTTCTTTCAAGACCGCACCACAATCACGCCGCTCCGTCGGCCGGTTGCAGTCTCCCTGGCAGACCCCTCTGGGGGTCCTGTCCTTGCCCACTACTCCACTGTCCTACCGTGTCCGGCGGCCCCGCCAGGCTCCCTGTCCGGTCTCTACCTCCCCTCGTTCTCTACGAACTTGGTGAGTGGTGCTGACCTTCAGGATGGAGGGGTTGACCAGTTCACTCCTGCGGGTCAGCGAGTGACCCACTGCACGTGTACTCGGACGGGCCGCCACTTGGCCACGTTTGCCCGTCGGCCGGGGTCGAGCCTGTACACACTGACCACAGAGTCTCCTCCGGTTGCTGTGTCTGGTCAGGTAGCTGCGTCGAGTCAGGTGTTTGCTGCAGCGTCTCGGTCAGGTCCTGAGTCTGCCCCCTGCTCGTGTCGCCTCCTGTCCCACCAGACCCTCCTCTGGCACCACCGCCTTGGTCACCCCTCCTTGCCTCGTCTCCGAGGCATGGCCTCCCGTGTCCTTGTCTCTGGTCTCCCCCGGTCCCTCCCTCCCCTTCCCCCGGGGCCTGCCCCTACCTGCGTTCCCTGCGTTGAGGGGCGGCAGCGCGCCGCCCCTCACTCCTCCGAGTTTCCTCCGACAAGGACCAACCCAACCATATACGGCCCAATATCTTGTCTTGCCTTGAAGGCTCCATTTACGTTTCATACCCCTCCGTGTAAAATCACGGGGGGAATAAAAAACATGGAATTTTAGGATGCTAATCCTTGTCGGTGGGTTTCAAGCAGTTGCGGGTTTTCGTTACTGCTAAATGTGTCAGAATTTTATAGTGCTTACAATTGTGTAGGCTATAGTGGGGTAGCCCATAAGGGGTACAATCCAATTAGGGTTAGTACTTGTACCCAACTTCTGTTCAATGCATTCATTCTTGTTTGTTAGTTTTGATATGGTTTCAGAGCAGGTCCTTCGTTAGGACCGATTGTTTTTGGGCCCACCACAGAGCTGCCCCACTAGCCGCCCTGCTGGCTCACGCGCCGCCCCTAGCGACCCTCGTGCCGCACCTGCTGCCCAGCGCACCGCCCTCGTGCGTCCTGCCAATCGACCCTAGGCCCCGGCCCGTCGCCCCTAGCCCCGGCCCGTCGCCCGTCGCCCCTAGGCCCCGGCCCGTCGCCCGTCGCCCCTAGGCCCGCGCCCGTCGCCCCTAGCCCTGGCCCGTTGCCCGACGCCCCCTAGGCCCTGGCCCGTTGCCCGTAGCCCCGCGCCCGTCGCCCCTAGGCCCCGGCCCCGGCCCGTCGCCCGCCGCCCCTCGGCCCGTTGCCCCTAGGCCCCGGCCCCGTCGCCCATCGCCCGTAAGCTCCGGCCAGTCGCCCGTCGCCCCCTAGGCCCCGGCCCGTCGCCCCTAGCCCCGGCCCTTCGCCCATTGCCCCTAGGCCCCGGCCCGTTGCCTGTCACCCCTAGGCCCGCGCCCGTCGCCCCTAGCCCCGGCCCGTCGCCCGTCGCCCCTAGGCCCAGGCCCGATGCCCGTCGCCCGTCGCCCTGTGCCCGTCGCCCCTAGGGCCCGGCCCGCCCGTCGACCCTAGGCCCCGGCCCGCCCCTCGCCCCTGCAGCCCGCGAGCCGCCCTTGTAGCCCTGCGCGCCGCCCCTGGTGGCCCCCTAGCCGCCCCTGCTGCCCTGCTAGCCGCCCCTTGCAGCACTCTCGCAGCCCCTGCAGCCCCGCGTGCCGCCCCTTGCGACCCGCCCGCCATCCCTAGGCCCTCGAGCCACCTCTCTTGCAGCCTGCTTGCTGCCCCTCTCTGCTGCCTGCCCTGCTCCCTGCGCTGCCTGGCTTCTGCCTGCCCTGCGTGCTGTGCTCCTATGGCTTCTCTCCGCGTTCTCGCGTACGATCATGAGGGCCGCCTGATCCAGTTCGACACGTGGCTTGACGACCTGCAGCTGTACCTACTGAGTCACTCTAGGGATAGCGTCTCGTTGTTTGACCACACATCTGGCACCGCTCCCGCCCCTCCCGCCACAGCTGATAGTGCGACTCGCTCACAGTGGCTTACTCGTGACGCCGCTGCTCGCTTAGCCATTCGCAACCACTTACCGTTGGCCGAATGTGCTCACTTCGGACAGGACAGGACTGCACAGGCCTTGTACGACGCTGTAGTCGCTTGTTACTCCTCACCTGCCATCGCTGCTCTAGGCCGTCTTATGCTGCCCTACCTGTCTCCCAAGCTGTCCGCCTTTGACACAGTAGAGGACCTGGTTACCCACCTCCGCACTAGAGACGCTCGCTACCGTGCTGCCCTCCCAGCAAAGTTCCTTGACAGGAACCCACCCCCGATGTACAGCACTCTCTACTTTATAGTCACCCGCCTCCCTGACGCTCTTCGCTCTGTCAGGGACCACTTTTTCGCACTTGACCCTACAGTCTTCACTGTTGACCTACTCAAGCAGCACCTCCTTGCAGCTGAGACTAGTGTAGTCGCTGTAGGTGCTGCTCGTGGCACTCCTCTCTCTGCTCCTGTACTGGTCAGACTGGCTGAACCCTCACGGGGGCCCAGTCCTTGCCCGTTCCTCCACTATTCTCCCGTGTCCGGCGGTTCCGTCCGGCTCACTTTCAGGCCTTCATCTCCCCTCGTTCTCTACGAACTTGGTGAGTACCGCTGCCCTCAAGGATGCGATGGTCACTACCACCACTCCTGGGGGTCAGCGTGTGTCGATCTACACGTATACACGGACAGGCCGCCACCTGGCCACGGTCACACGTCGGCCAGGGTCGAGTCTGTACACACTGGCTACTGAGCCTCCTCAGGTAGCTGCGTCTGCCCAGGTGTCCGCGTCAGGTCCGGTAGCACCCCCTTGCGCGTGTCGCCTCCTGTCGCACCAGACTCTCCTGTGGCACCACCGCCTTGGTCACCCCTCCCTGCCACGCCTTCGTGGCATGCACTCCCGCCTCCTTGTCTCTGGACTTCCGAGGTCTCTGCCTCCCCTCCCGCCCTCGCCTGCCCCTCCTTGCCTTCCTTGCGTCGAGGGGCGGTAGCGCGCCGCTCCTCACTCCTCCTCGTTTCCCCGACGACTGCTCCCCTGCAAACTCTCCACATGGACGTGTGGGGCCCCGCCCGCGTCAGTACACAGGGCCGCAAGCGCTACTTTTTGCTGGTTGTTGACGACTACATGCGTTACACCACGGTCTTCCCCTTACGCAGCAAGGGTCAGGTCGTTGATGTCTTGTTCCCTTGGATCCGCGCAGTCCGTCTCCAGCTCCGAAACCGTTTCCGCCAGGACCTTCCTATCCTGCGTCTGCACTCTGAGTTCTCCTCCGACCTCTTGTGGGACTTTTGTTGTGGGGAGGGCATTCTCCAGTCGTTCATGCTTCCGGACTCCCCTCAGCAAAATAGGATTGCTGAGCGCCGCATTGGCTTAGTCATGGAGGTCGCTCGTACCTCCATGATCCATGCGGCTGCTCCCCATTTTCTGTGGCTGTTTGTGGTTCGGTACGCTGCGCATCAGCTCAACCTCTGGCCTCGTGTCTCCTTGCCGGAGACCTCGCCGACACTGCGTTGGACGAGAGAGGTTGGGGATGTGTCGGTGTTCCGGGTCTGGGGCTCTCGTGCCTTTGTTCACGATACGTCCGCGGACAAGCTCTCCGCGCGCGCTATTCCCTTCGTCTTCCTTGGCTTCCCCCCTGATGCGCCTGGCTGGCAATTTTACCACCCCACCTCGCGCCGTGTCTTCCCCTCTCAGGGCGTCACGTTTGACGAGTCGGATCCCTTCTACCGTCTCTTCCCCTACCGCTCTGCCCCTCCCCCGCCCCCGCCGATCTTCCTTGCTTCAGGTCCCCCTTCGGTAGACCCCCTCCCCCCCCAGGGTCCTGCTCCCTCAGGTGTGTCTCAGGTAGACCCTCTCCTAGGTACTGTGCCTGTTGAGGAAGTTGTGGACTCAGGTGCTGCTCGGGGTGCTGCATCTGAGGGTGCCGGGTCTGGGGGTGCTGAGCCTGGGGGTGCTGAGCCTGAGGGTGTGGAGCCTGGGGGTGCTGAGTCTGGGGGTGCTGAGCCTCGGGGTCAAGATTCTTCTGGAGGTGCTGCAGCTGCTGGTCCTGGAGGTGCTCGTACTAGGGGTACTGGAGCTGCCGGGACTGGTAGTGTTGGCGGCGCTGGAGCTGGAGACCCTACGGAGCCTGGAGTAGCTGGGGCTGGAGACGCTGGAGCTGGAGCTGGAGGCGCTAGTGGCGCTAGAGCTGGAGGAGCTGGAGCTGTTGACCCTGGAGCTGGAGGTGCTGGAGCTCGGGGTGCTGTGTTTGGTGGTACTGGTGCTGGCGGCACTGTGCGGCCGCGACCGTACTTCAGCAGGTTTTAGGTGTCCCGTCTTCTACTGGCCGTACTCCTCCCTTAATGTGTCCACCGCCTGACCAGTCGCAGCCGCCGTTACAGCCTGCCTCCCCACTGCCTGCTCCTTCTTCTTACACTGAGCAGACTGGCGGTTGTACATAGCGTCGTGAGCCTGCGTCTCGTCCAGCATTGCCTGTTCACACTGGTCATCGCATTCCTCGTCCGCGTCCTCCTCCTCTCCCCGGCACACACGCTATGGCACTTCGTCCTTCCTCTGTTCCACTGCGTGTTCCTCTGCCGCCTCCTGCTGAGTCCTCTCTTCCTGCCGTCCCTGACCCTGAGTCTGACCGCGCTCGTGCTGCTAGTCCCACTGTCTCTCGTCTCCTCGCCACTGCTGTCAGTGACCCTTCTTTTGAGTCCACTGCTGCGTCTACCCTCGTTGCTGAGCTGGTTGAATTTGCTGCTGCCTGTTGTCTAGACTACGCAATTGCTCTTGTTGCTGAGTCTGCTGAGTCTGAGTCTAACAGTCCTCCGTCCGTCTGGGGTGAGTGTGCTCTTGGCACGGACGTCCTTGAGGACACGCAGGAGGACCTTGAGTGTTTTGCAGCTGCTATACCTCGTTTCGCTTCCATGCTGCTTGCCCCTGAGGGAGACCCAGATGCACCAGACATCCCGACCCCGCGCTCTTACACAGAGGCGATTACAGGTCCTTACTCCTCTCAGTGGCACGCAGCCATGGATGCCGAGATGGCATCTTGGAAGTCCACAGGCACCTACATCGACGAGGTTCCCCCACCTGGGGTGAACATAGTCGATGGCATGTGGATTTTCTGGTGAAGCGGCCGCCGGGTTCTCCGCCTGCCTTCAAGGCGCGTTACGTTGCTAGAGGCTTTAAGCAGCGACAGGGGGTCGACTACTTCCAGACCTTCTCCCCCACCCCGAAGATGACTACTCTTCGGGTGTTGCTGCACGTCGCTGCTCAGCGTGAATACGAGTTACACTCTCTGGACTTCAGTACAGCTTTCTTGCAGGGCAGCCTGTACGAGGAGATCTGGCTGCGCCGCCCACCTGGCTTCACTGAGTCGTTTCCTGCAGGTACCCAGTGGAGCCTCCGGCGGCCAGTCTACGGTCTCCGCCAGGCGCCTTGCGAGTGGCACGACACACTGAGGACTACACTTGCGGCTCTGGGGTTTACTCCTTCTACTGCTAACCCGTCGCTGTTTCTAGGCACCGACACGTCGCTGCCGCCGTTCTACATCCTCGGGTACATCGACGACCTCGTCTTTGCCATTGCTGACACTGAGGCACTGACCCTTGTGAAGTCGGAGTTGCAGAAGAGACACACCTGCACTGACCTGGGTGAACTGTGCAGCTATCTTGGCTTGCAGATCACCCAGGACAGAGCTCGGCGCACCATCACAGTGACTCAGTCACACATGGTGCACCAGGTCCTTCAGTGCTTCGGCTTCCAGTTCTCCTCGCCACAGCCCACTCCTCTGTCTACCAGCCACTCGCTCTCAGCTCCACCTTCGGACGAGTCCGTAGAGCCGAGTGGTCCATACCCAGAGCTTGTGGGTTGCCTCATGTACCTGATGACGTGCACACGACCTGGCCTCGCGTACCCTGTCAGCCTCCTGGCTCGCTACGTGGCTCCTGGTAGGCATCGAAAGGTGCACTGGGATGCTGCGAAGAGGGTACTGCATTACTTGTGCAGTACGTCGGGCATGGGGCTCGTGCTTGGAGGACGGGGTCCAGTTGTCCTCACTGGTCACGTAGACGCTTCTTGGATTGACGACTCAGCTATGTAGCGATCGTCACAGGGTTACACGATCAGCCTCGGTTCCGGCTCTGTTTCCTGGCGGTCTACCCGCTCGTCTTCGGTTCTCAGCTCTAGTTGTGAGGCTGAGATCTACGCAGGGCCCATGGCTACACAGGAGCTACGCTAGCTCACCTACCTGCTGACTGACTTGGGAGAGCAGCCTCGTTCACCTCCAGTTCTGTACGTAGACAACAAGGCCATGATTGCCTTGTGTCAGGAGCACAGACAGGAGCACAGAACGAAGCACATCGCTCTGCGATACTTCCTAGCTCGAGAGTTGCAGCAGCGTGGCCAGCTTCGTCTTGCGTACGTGGCCACTAGGGCCAACACTGCTGATATATTCACCAAGGCACTTCCGCCTGGTGATCATCAGTGCTTCTCTACTGTGCTAGGCCTTGTGCCTACTTTGCCTCACTTGCTCAAGCTTGACTTTGCTTGTACTGTGATCTATATATATATACCTGCATACTTGCACTTGCTAGGGTATGATCACTGTATTGTTTGCCTAAACCCTAAACCCTAAACTCGACTTATGAATTGGCCTTGTGGCCCTTTGTTTGTGCTCGGACTGTGTGGTGACTTTGTGATCCACCCTGAGCCTGCTTTGCTCTTCTTGACTGGTCTTGTGACCACTTGTTCTCCCCCATTTCGCCTATGGAGGTGTGTCAGAATGTTATAGTGCTTACAATTGTGTAGGCTATAGTGGGGTAGCCCATAAGGGGTACAACCCAATAAGGGTTAGTACTTGTACCCAACTTCTATTCAATGCATTCATTCTGGTTCCTTAGTTTTGATCAAATGCGGAGTTGGTGTTGAAAAGATTGTGCCACCTCCACCCCCGCGTGCTCTGGGGGCGATGAGTTGGAACCAGCGAATCGAAAATTGGATTAGTGAACAGATACTGCAGATGAGGCGACGAAAACATAAGCAGGAAACCTTGAACAACAAGGACGTCATTAGTGTGAGAATAACGAGGAATGAATGATGGAACTAGAAAGCAGATGGGTACAAGTATGAAGCACAGAAGTGTTGTACCCTCTAAGGACTACCCCACTATAGCCTAAACAGACTATAGTAGATATAAGTTTGACACACCCCCATAGGCAAAGTGGGGGAGAACAAGGGGTCACAAGACCAGTCAAGAAAGACAAAGCAAGCTCAGGGTGGATCACAAAGTCACCACGCAGTCTGAGCACAAGCAAATGGCCACAAGGCCAGTTCACATGCAGAGTTATATAAAGGAGAACAACAATACAGCGAATACAACCTAGCAAGAGTAAGCATGCAAGTATATGTATACAGAGTACAGTACAGGCAGAGTCAAGAAGAAAGTAAGTGAGGCACAGTAGGTACAAGGCCTAACACAGTACAGAAACGCTGATGATCACAAGGATGAAGTGCCTTGGTGAAAACATCAGCAGTGTTGGCCTGAGAGGCCACGTAAGCAAGACGAAGCTGGCCACGCTGCTGCAACTCTCGAGAAAGGAAGTAGCGCAGAGCAATGTGCTTCGTTCTGTGCTCCAGTCTGTGCTCCTGACACAAGGCGAGCATGGCCTTGTTGTCGACGTACAGAACTGGAGGAGAACGAGGCACCTCTCCCTAGTCGGTCAGCAGGTAGGTGAGCCAGCGTAGCTCCTGTGCAGCCATGGCCCTAGCGTAGATCTCAGCCTCACAACTGGAGCTGAGAACAGAAGAAGAGCGGGTAGACCGCCAAGAGACAGAACCGGAGCCAAGACTGAAGGTGTAACCCTGTGACGACCGCTGTGTAGCCAAGTCGTCAACCCAGGAGGCGTCAGCGTGACCAGTGAGGACAACTCGAGCCCGTCCTACAAGCACGAGCCCCATGCCCGATGTAAGAGCAAAACCAAGAGAAGCAAGAGTCGTCCTGAGCGTGTCGTGCCACTCACGGGGTGCCTGGCGGAGACCGTAGACTGGCCGCCGGAGGCTCCACTGGGTACCAGTAGGAAACGACCCAGTGAAGCCAGGTGGGCGGCGCAGCCAGATCTCCTCGTGCAGGCTGCCCTGTAGGAAGGCTGTGCTGAAGTCAAGCGAGTGGAGCTCGTAGTCACGCTGAGCAGCAACGTGCAGCAGTACCCGAAGAGTGGTCATCTTCGGGGTAGGGGAGAAGGTCTGAAAGAAGTCAACTCCCTGTCGCTGACTGAAGCCACGTGCAACGTAACGCGCCTTGAAGGCAGGCGGAGAACCCGGCGGCCGCTTCACCCTGAAGATCCACATGCCACTGACGATGTTCGCCCCAGGTAGGGGAACCTCGTCTACGTAGGTGTCTGTGGACTTCCAGGAAGCCATCTCTGCGTCCATGGCTGCCTGCCACTGAGAGGAGTAGGGACCCTCTATCGCCTCTGCGTAAGAGCGCGGGGTCGGGATGTGTAGTGCATCCGGGTCTCCCTCAGGGGCCAGCAGCATGGACACGAGATGAGGTACAGAAGCAGCAAAGCACTCAAACTCCTCCTATCTGTCCTCAAGAACGTCTGTGCCAAGAGCACACTCACCCCCGACGGACGGAGGACAGACAGACACAGACGCCGACGCAGCAACAAGAGCAGTGGCATAGTCTAGGCGACAGGCGGCAGCAAAGTCAACAAGCTCAGCAACAAGAGCAGACGCAGCAGAGGACTCAAGCAGAGGGTCAGTGACAGCAGTGGCCAGAAAGCGCATGACAGCAGGACTAGTAGCACGAAGGGAGTCAGACTCCGGGTCCGGAACGTCAGGAAGAGAGGACGCAGGAGGAGACGGAAGAGGAACAGTAGAAGGACGCAGAGTCATAGAGTAAGTGCCTGGGACAGGAGGGAGACGCGGACGCGAAACACGACCAGCGCGAACAGTACGGACAGGCGACGCAGAACGAGACACAGGCGACACAGGACGAGAATCAGGCTCACGACGCTCCGTAAGACCTCTAGTCGGTCTAGAGTAAGGACCGGGCAGTGGAGAGGCTGGCTCCAACTGCGACTGGGACTGGACAGGCGGCGGACTCAGGAAAGGAGGAGGAGGACCAGGAGAAGGTGGGGAGCCAAGAACCTGTTGAAGGAGCGGAACGTAGTACGGCCCCGGCCGCGCAGCGCCTCCAGAAACAGCAGAGACAGAACCGGTACCCTCAGCCCCAGGGTCTCCAGTCCCAGCAGCACCTCCAGCACCTCCAGTAGCTCCAGCACCTCCAGCAGCTCCAGCACCAGCAGTACCTCCAGCAGCTCCAGTAGCGCCAGCACCAGCAGCACCTCCAGTAGCTCCAGTAGCGCCAGCACCTCCAGTAGCTCTAGCAGCACCTCCAGCACCAGCAGAACCTCCAGCAGCTCCAGCAGCATCAGTACGTCCAGTAGCTCCAGTAGTACCAGCACCTCCAGCACCAGCAGCACCTCCAGTAGCTCCAGCAGCACCTCTAGCACCAGCAGCACCTCCAGTAGCTCCAGCAGCACCTCCAGCACCAGCAGCAACTCGACAGCGCCGAGAGTACCACTCACGAAGCCGCTGTGGAGAGAGGGCCTCCCGCCGTGACACAGTACCCTCAGGCTCCACACCCCCAGGCTCAGCACGCCCAGACTCAGCACCCCTAGACTCAGCACCCCCAGTCTCAGCACCCACAGGCTCAGCACCCCCAGACTCAGCACCCGCAGGCTCAGCACCCCTAGCAGCACCTGAGTTGACAGCTACCTCGACCGGCTCGGCAGGGTCTACCTGGGACACACCTGAGGGGGCAGGACCCTGGGGGGGGAGGGGGTCTACCGGGGGAGTACCTGGTGCGAGGAAGAGTGGCGGGGGGGGGGAGAGAGGCAGTGCGGTAGGGAAAGAGACGGTAGTACAACACCGACTCGTCAAACGTGACGTCCTGAGAGGACAGAACACGACGCGAGGTGGGGTGGTAGAACTGCCACCCGGGTGCGTCAGGATAGAAGCTTAGGAAGACGCAGGGAACGGCATGGGAGGACAGCTTGTCCGCTGTAGTATCGCGGACAAATGCTCGAGATCCCCAGACACGGAACGCTGACGCATCGCCAACCTTCCCCGTCCACCGCAGAGTAGGTGTGGTCTCCGGCAAGGAGACACGAGGCTGAAGGTTGATCTGATGCGCAACGTACTGAATCGCGAACGGCCACAGAAAATGGGGAGCAGCCGCATGGATCATGGACGTACGAGCGACGTCCATGACCATGCCAATGCGGCGCTCAGCAATCCCATTTTGCTGCGGGGAGGCCGGAAGCGTGAACGTCTGGCCGATGCCCTCCACACGACAGAAGGCCCTCAGGAGGTCGGAGGAAAACTCCCCACCTCTGTCCGAGTGCAGACGCAGAACAGGAAGGTCGGAATCGAAACTCTCACTGAGCTGGCGACGAGCACCGCGGATCCAGTCGATCAACACCTCAGGGACCTCACCCTTGCTGCGCAAGGGGAAGACTGTGGTGTAACGCGAGTAGTCGTCAACGACCAGCAGGAAGTAACGCTCGTGACCCTGTCCACGGACGTGGGCTGGGCCCCACACGTCCATGTGAAGAGTCTGCAGAGGAGCCTCAGTCAGAGGGAACGAGGAGGAGTGAGGGGCGGCGCGCTGCCTGCCCTCGACACAAGGAACACAGGTGGGGGCAGGCCCCGGAGGAAGGGAAGGGAGGGACTTGGGTAGACCCGAGACAAGGGCACGGGAGGCCATACCTCGAAGACGAGGCAGGGAGGGGTGACCAAGGCGGTGGTGCCAAAGGAGAGTCTCGTGCGACAGAGGACGACACGAGCAGGGGGCAGACGCAGGACTAGACCTGGACGCGGCAGCAAACACCTGACTAGACGCAGCTACCTGACCAGACGCAGAGACCAGAGGAGGCGCAGTAGTCAGTGTGTACAGACTCGACCCTGGCTGACGGGTGAACGTGGCCAGGTGGCGGCCCGTCCGAGAGCAAGTGCAGTGGGTCACACGCTGACCTCCAGGGGTGAACTGGTCAACCCACGCGTCCTGGAGGTCAGCTCCACTCACCAAGTTCGTAGAGAACGAGGGGAGGTGGAGTCCCGACAGCAAGCCCGACGGGGCCGCAGGACACGGTAGAACCGTGGAGGAGTGTGCAAGGACTGGGCCCCCGGAGGGGTCAGCAAGGGAGACCGCAACAGGCCGACGGAGCGGCGTGAGCGTGGTGCTGTCTTTAAAGAAAGAGCGCGAAGCACCAGATTCAAGTGTAAAATTGTGCAAGGACTCAGTAGGTGCAGTACCAGAGAGGGCAAACGCACCAGCACCTGGAGCAGCAGACGCACCAGCACCTGGAGCAGCAGACGCACTAGCACCTAGAGCAGCAGCCGCAGTGCCCGGGTCGGGCGGGACACTCAGGTAACAGTCACCCTCAGCACTATCAGCAAAAGCATACATGGCAGCAAGGATAGCATCAAAGTCTAGATCGATAGGCACATTCTGCAGAAGCAGATCATGCCAGCGAGGGAGCTCAACGGCGTCAGGAAACTGGGCACGCCAAGCGTCAGTCAAGCGACCGAAGCAGCGCTGCGTAGTGTGTGGGAGCCCACACACCTCCCCACTACGAGTGCCGGAGCGAAGAACGTAAGTGCAGGGACCAGCACCCCCAGACCTCCTGCGCCTAGCGTACCACTCACGAAGCTGCTGGGCCGACGGGGTCTCACGGGAGCGCGGCTGCTACTGACGCTGGCTACCACCAGCGCCTCCACGCTGCGCGGCTGCACCTCGACCAGCACCACCGCCGCCGCCACCTCCACCACCGCTGCCGCTGCCTCCACCACCTCCGCCGCTGCCTCCACCACCTCCACTGCCGCCACTGAAGCCCCCACTCCCGGTGCCACCCCCACCTCCACCGCCACCCCCTCCGCCTCCTCCACCACCCCCCCCGCCGCCCCTCCACCACCTCTGCTCCCCTTGCCCTTGCTGTTGCGGCGCCTCCCACTCGGAGCAGATGCAGCCCCGACCTCCTCAGTGCCAATGAGGTCGACAGCAGCAGCAGAAGCAACAGAGGGGAGAAGGGGGACAGGGGAACACCCCTCAAAGAAAGGGGTGCGACGGTCGCCGCGAGAAGCACCTACAGCTAAGATACTCTTCTCAGCTGCAGTAAGGCGCTCCTCTAGTAGGTCGACAGTCAGCTCGGTGGGGCAAAGGGAGAGGAAGTGATCCCTAACTGAGGAAAGTGAGTCAGGGAGGCGGGTGACTAGGTAGTAAAGGGTGATGTACATGGGGGGGGGGTTCTTGGCACAGAACTCAGTGGGAAGGGCAGCACGGTAGCGGGCGTCACTGGTGCGAAGGTGAGCAACTAGGTCAGCGACTGTGGCAAAGGCGGCAAGGTCAGGGAAAAGGTACGGCAGCATGAGGCGGCTGAGGGCAGCAGTGGAAGGGGAGGAGTAGCGTGCAACTACAGCGTCGTACAAAGACTGAGCAGTCTTGTACTGGCCAAAGTGTGTGCGCTCAGCAGGCGGCAGGTGACTACGAACAGCAAGACGAGCAACAGCGTCACGAGTGGTCCACTGAGAGCGAACAGTACTGTCAGCAGTGGCAGCAGGAGCAGTGGAAACACCGGACGTGTGATCGAAAAGAGATACCCCATCCCTAGAATCACACTGAAGAAAGAGCTGTAGATCGTCAACCCACACGTCAAAGCCAACTGCACGTCCCTCAGCATCAAAGGTGAGAACGGTAGGACTAGCCATAGTAGCAGTAGGAGCAGCAGCAGTGCAAAGCAGTGGTAGCAGCAGTAGCAGTAGTAGCAGTGCAAGGCAGTGCCGCTCGATAGGGCAGTGCGGCTCGGTGAGTGGCGCGGCTGAGCGGCGCGGCTCGGCTAGGCGGCGCGGCTCGGCTACTGGCGGCGCGGCTCGGCTCCTGGCGGCGCGGCTCGCCTCCCGGCGGCGCACCGCAGCAGGGAGGGGGAAGGGGGGGAGCGCGAGTGCTTACCAGGGGCGGTTGCAGGGAGGGCCGCTGTTGTGGCGGCAACAGGGCAGGGCCAGGCCGACGGGCGGCGGGTCAGCGACGGGCGGCAGGTCGGCGACTGGCGGCTGGTCAGGGACGGGCGGCAGGTCGGCGACGGGCGGCTGGTCAGGGACGGGCGGCTGGTCAGGGACGGGCGGCGGGTCGGCGACGGGCGGCTAGTCAGGGACGGGCGGCAGGTCGGCGACGGGCGGCTGGTCAGCGATTGGCGGCGGTCCAGCGGTGGGCGAGGGCCGGCCGGCGAAGGACGACGGGCCGGCGACGGGCGGCATCGTTCCAGCTGCGGGCGGCAACGGGCCGGTGACGGGCCAGTTACAGGCGGCAACAGGCAGCAACAGGCCAGCAAAGGGCGTCAACGGGCCGGCGACGGGCGGCAGTGGGCCAGCGACGGGCCAGGAACGGGCGGCAACGGGCCGTCGAGAGGGAGGGGCCACGAGGGGCCTCTAAGGGACGCGAAGGGGCTGCTACGGGCCGCGAAGGGGCCGCTACGGGATGCGAAGGGGCCGCTACGGGCCGCGAAGGGCCTCGAAGGGCAGGCGCACGGGGCCTTGATAGGACAGACGCGACGCGCGCTTCGGGCAGGTAAGGAAAAAAAAAATCTTAGTGGTGGGCCCTAAAAACAGTTCCACTAGGGAACCTGCTCTATACCATGTGAGAATAACGAGGAATGAATGATGGAACTAGAAAGCAGATGGGTACAAGTATGAAACACAGAAGTGTTGTACCCTCTAAGGACTACCCCACTACAGCCTAAACAGACTATAGTAGATATAAGTTTGACAATTAGATCAGAACTCAGACACATCGAGGGCAATGTTTTAGGGCTATGTGAATTCACGTCTGATTTGGTGTTCATTTTGACTAAAAACAAACTGACATGCTAGGATGGGAGAATTTGGCGTTTCTGGGCTGGAACCCCACCATAATGGGCGGCGAATCCCGTCCACCACCCTTATGTACATACGTGTGTACATTATCTGGATTCTGGAATTGAACAATGCAAGAATTTGGGAATTTCGTTACTGTTACAGCGCACTACTGCTCCAGCTCAGGGCGGGTGCTTCATGTGAAATTAGGTTAGTTTCGCAAGGGTCGTTTTTTGGGTTGCACATCTGCTGTGTACCACGAAATGTCGCTAACCACTGGGGTCGACTAGCACAGTCGCGTGTTGGTTCACTCAACGATGTTTGCCTTGAAGTTCCCGAAGTCACAATTTTGGCTCAATTTTAGCGCACAAAAGACCCCGTCGATGTGTTCTGAAAATACAATGACATCACGATTGCCGTGAGGGAATGACGAACCGCGGTGCTTTCTCATCTTCAATTCCAACAGGCAGTGGTTTTTACAGCCCTCCTGCTACGCGATCGCGCCCGATTCGCGCGGTCAGTTTTCGCCTCCAACACCGAATTCTGTACACTTTCTTGGTTTTCGTGGGCAGGCCCAAACATCTCGTGAATGTTGCACACACTCATTACGACTTTGTCTTTATTGGTGCATTGTAAAACATAGCTGTTCATGTTTCCACGAGTCTACTGTTCATGTTTCCTGGGTGGTGTAATTATTATTCAGGGAAGTCAGCTGTATTTTGTCAAACATACCTGCCATAGTCCATCTAGGCTGTAGTGGGGTGGTCAATACAGGGTACAACACTTTTAGGTTTTTCATACTTGTACCCACCTGTTGCCTAGTTCATTCATTCCTTCTGGTCATTCTAACATGGTATTTTGAGCAAGTTCCCCCGTGGGAACGTTTTTTTTTTTTAGGGCCCACCGAAATAGTAACATTTTTTTTCCTGCCCTGCCCGCAGCGCGCTTCGCGCCTGCCCCTGCCTTGCTGTCGCGGCCCCTACTGCCGACGCGTCCCCTACTGCCGTCACGGCCCCTCCTGCCGTCGCGGCCCCTGCTGCAGTCGCGGTCCCCCCTCCTTACTGCCGTCGCGGCTCCTACGGCCGACGCGGCCCCTAGTGCCGACGCGGCCCATTACTGCCGTCGCGGCCCCTAAGGCCGACGCGGCCCCTATTGCCTACGCGGCCCCTGCGGCCGTCGCGGCCCATTCCTGCCGTCGCGGCCCCTACTGCTGACGCGGCCCCTCACTGCCGTCGCGGCCCCTGCTGCCGACGCGGCCCCTGCCGCTGTCGCGGCCCCTGCTGCTGTTACGGCCCCTACTGCCAATCGCGGCCCCTGCTGCCATCATGGCCCCTGCTGCTGTCGCGGCCACGTCTGCCGCTGCGGCCCCTGCAGCCGTCACGGCCCCTGCTGCTGTCGCGGCCTCTGCTGTCGCGGCCCCTGCTGTCGCGGCCCCTGCCGTCACAGCCCCTGCTGTCGCGGCCTCTGCAGTTGCGGCCCCCCTGCTGTCGCGGCCCCTCTACTAACGGCCCCTCTGCTGCAGCGGCCCCTCTGCTGTCGCGGCCCCTCTGCTGACGCGGCCCCTACTGTCGCGCCCCTGGTAAGCGCCGCGCCCAACCACCTGCTGCGCCGCGCCGCCCAGCCGAGCCGCGCCACCCACCGAGCCGCGCCGCTCTGTCGAGCCGCGCCGCCCAGCCCAGCCGCGCCGCGCCTACCAAGCCGCGCTGCCCTGCCGAGCCGAGCCGCGCTGCCCTTTTGCCTGCTCTGCTTCTGCTGCCACTGCTGCTACTGCTGCTTCTACTGCTGCTACTGCTACTATGGCTAGCCCTACTGTTCTCACGTTTCATGCTGAGGGGCGTGCAGTTGACTTTGACGTGTGGGTTGACGACCTACAGCTCTTTCTTCAGTGTGACTCTAGGGATGGAGTATCCCTTTTTTATCACACGTCCGGTGTCTCTACTGCTCCTGCTGCCACTGCTGACAGACGATTCGCTCGCAGTGGACCACTCGTGACGATGTTGCTCGTCTTGCTGTTCGTAGTCACCTGCCGCCTGCTGAGCGCACACACTTTGGCCAGTACAAGACTGCTCAGTCTTTGTACGACGCTGTAGTTGCTCGCTACTCCTCTCCTACCACTGCTGCCCTCAGCCGCCTCATGCTGCCGTACCTTTTCCCTGACCTTGCCGCCTTTGCCACAGTCGCTGACCTCGTTGCTCACCTCCACACTAGTGACGCCCGCTACCGCGCTGCGCTTCCCACTGAGTTCTGTGCCAAGAACCCCCCCCCCATGTACATCACCCTTTACTACCTAGTCACTCGCCTCCTTGACTCCCTTTCTTCAGTTAGGGACCACTTTCTCTCCCTTTGCCCCACTGAACTGACTGTCGACCTGCTAGAGGAGCGCCTTCCTGCAGCTGAGAAGAGTATCTTAGCTGCAGGTGCTTCTCGCGGCGACCGTCGCACCCCTTTCTTTGAGGGGTGTTCCCCTGTCCCCCTTCTCCCCTCTGTTGCTGCTGCTATCGACCTCGTTGGCACTGAGGAGGTCGGAGCTGCGTCTGCCCCTGGTGGGAGGCGCCACAACAGCAAGGGCAAGGGGAGCAAGGGTGGTGGAGGGGGTGGCGGGGGCGGCGGTGGAGGCGGTGGAGGAGGCGAAGGGGGTGGCGGTGGAGGTGGGGGTGGTACCGGGAGTGGGGGCTTCAGTGGCGGCGGTGGAGGTGGTGGAGGCAGCGGCAGCGGTGGTGGAGGTGGCGGCGGCGGTGGTGCTGGTCGAGGTGCAGCCGCGCAACGTGGAGGCTTTGGTGGTAGCCAGCGCCAGCAGCAGCCCCGCTCCCGTGAGACCCCGTCGGCCCAGCAGCTTCGTGAGTGGTACGCTGGGCGTGGGAGGTCTGGGGGTCCTGGTCCCTGCACTTACGTTCTTCGCACCGGCACTCGTCGTGGGGAGGCGTGTGGACTGCCACACACTACGCAGCACTGCTTTGGTCGCTTGACTGACGCCTGGCGTGCCCAGTTTCCTGACGCTGTTGAGCTCCCTCGCTGGCATGATCTGCTTATGCAGAATGTGCCTATCTTTGATCTTGATTTCGATGCTATCCTTGCTGCCATGTATGCTTTGACTGATAGTGCTGAGGGTGACTGTTACCTGAGTGTCCCGCCCAACTCGGGCATTGCGGCTACTGCTCTAGGTGCTAGTGCATCTGCTGCTCCAGGTACTGGTGCGTCTGCTGCTCCAGGTGCTGGTGAGTCTGCTCTCTCTGGTACTGCACCTACTGAGGTCTTGCACACTTTCACACTTGACTCTGGTGCTTCGCGCTCTTTCTTTAGAGACAGCACCACACTCACGCCACTAAGTCGGCCTGTCGCAGTCTCCCTTGCTGACCCCTCTGGGGGCCCAGTCCTTGCGCACTCTTCCACGGTTCTACCGTGTCCTGCGGCCCCGTCGGGCTTGCTGTCGGGACTCCACCTCCCCTCGTTCTCTACGAACTTGGTGAGTGGAGCTGACCTCCAGGATGCGTGGGTTGACCAGTTCGCCCCTGGAGGTCAGCGTGTGACCCACTGCACTTGCTCTCGGACGGGCCGCCACCTGGCCACGTCCACCCGTCGGCCAGGGTCGACTCTGTACACACTGACTACTGCGCCTCCTCCGGTCTCTGCGTCTACTCAGGTAGCTGTGTCTAGTCAGGTGTTTGCTGCCGCGTCCAGGTCTAGTCCTGCGTCTGCCCCCTGCTCGTGTCGTCCTCTGTCGCACGAGACTCTCCTTTGGCACCACCGCCTTGGTCACCCCTCCCTGCCTCGTCTTCGAGGTATGGCCTCCCGTACCCTTGTCTCGGGTCTACCCCGGTCCCTCCCTCCCCTTCCTCTGGGGCCTGCCCCTACCTGTGTTCCTTGTGTCGAGGGCCGGCAGCGCACCGCTCCTCACTCCTCCACGTTCCCTCCGACTGAGGCTCCTCTGCAGACTCTTCACATGGACGTGTGGGGCCCAGCCCGCGTCCGTGGACAGGGTCACGAGCGTTACTTCCTGCTGGTCATTGACGAAAACTCGCGTTACACCACAGTCTTCCCCTTGCGCAGCAAGGGCGAGGTCCCTGAGGTGTTGATCGACTGGATCCGCGGTGTTCGTTGCCAGCTCAGCGAGAGTTTCGGCTCGGACCTTCCTGTTCTGCGTCTGCACTCCGACAGAGGTGGAGAGTTTTCCTCCGACTTTCTGCGGGCCTTCTGTCGTGCGGAGGGCATCCGCCAGACATTCATGCTTCCAGCCTCTCCACAGCAAAATGGGATTGCTGAGCGCCGCATTGGTATGGTCATGTACGTCGCTCGTACGTCCATGATCCATGCGGCTGCTCCCCATTTTCTGTGCCCGTTCGCGGTTCAGTACGCTGCGCATCAGATCAACCTTCAGCCTCGTGTCTCCTTGCCGGAGACCACAACTACTCTGAGGTGGACGGGGAAGGTTGGCGATGCGTCCGCGTTCCGTGTCTGGGGATCTCGAGCTTTTGTCCGCGATACTTCAGCGGACAAGCTGTCCTCCCGTGCTGTTCCCTGTGTCTTCGTTGGCTTCCCTCCTGACGCACCCCGTTGGCAGTTCTACCACCCCACCTCGCGTCGTGTTCTGTCCTCTCAAGACGTCACGTTTGACGAGTCGGTGTCTTACTACCATCTCTTTCCTTACCGAGCTGCCTCTCTCCCCCCCCCGCTGCTCTTCCTAGCACCAGGTACTCCCCCGGTAGACCCCCTCCCCCCCCAGGGTCCTGCCCCCTCAGGTGTGTCCCAGGTAGACCCTGCCGAGCTGGTCGAGGTAGCTGTCGACTCAGGTGCTGCTAGGGGTGCTGAGCCTGAGCGTGTGGAGCCTTGGGGAGCTGAGTCTGGGGGTGCTGAGTCTGGCATGCTGAGCCAGGGGGTGCTGAGCCTGGGCGTGTGGAGCCTAAGGGTACTATGTCTGGAGGTGCTGAGCCTGCACGTGCTGAGCCTCGAGGTGCTCTAGGTGTCCCGTCGCAGCGGGAGCCCCTCTCTCCGCAACAGCTTCGTGAGTGGTAGTCTCGGCGCTGGCGAGGTGCTGCTGGTGCTGGTGCTGCTAGGGCTACTGGAGGTGCTGCTAGAGCTGCTGGAGGTGCCGCTGGAGCTGCTGGAGGTGCTGCTGGTGCTGGTGCTGCTGGCGCTGCTAGAGGTGCTGCTGGAGCTGCTTGAGGTGCTGCTGGAGCTGCTAGAGGTGCTGCTGGTGCTGGAGCTGCTGGAGCTGCTGGAGGTGCTGCTGGAGCTGCTGGCGGTGCTGCTAGTGCTGGGGGTGCTGCTGGTGCTGGAGCTGCTGGAGCTGCTCGAGGTGCTGCTGGGACTGGAGGTGCTGCTGGGACTGGAGACCCTGGGGCTGAGGGTACCGGTTCTGTCTCTGCTGTTTCTGGAGGCGCTGCACGGCCGCGGCCGTACTACGTTCCACTCCTTCAGCAGGTTCTTGGTTCCCCGCCTTCTCCTGGTCCTCCTCCTCCTTTCCTAAGTCCACCGCCAGTCCAGTCCCAGTCGCAGTTACAGCCGGCCTCTCCACTGCCTGGTCCTTCTCCTTACTCTGGACCGACTAGAGGTCTTACGGAGCGTCGTGAGCCTTAGTCGCGTCCTGTGTCGCCTGAGTCTCGTTCTACGTCGCCTGTCCGTACTGTTCGCGCTGGTCGTGTTTCGCGTCCGCGTCCTCCTCCTGTCCCTGGCACTCACTCTATGACTCTGCGTCCTTCCACTGCTCCACAGCGTGTCCCTCTGCCGTCTCCTCCTGCGTCCTCTCTTCCTGCCCGTCCAGACCCGGAGTCTGACTCCCTACGTGCTGCTAGTCCTACTGTCACGCGCTTTCTGGCCACTGCTGTCACTGACCCTCTGTTTGAGTCCACTGCTGCGTCTGCTCTTGTTTCTGAGCTTGTTGACTTTGCTGCAGCCTGTCGCCTAGACTACGCCACTAGTCTTGTTGCTGAGTCTGCGTCTGCGTCTGTCTGTCCTCCGTCCGTCGGGGGTGAGTGTGCTCTTGGCACGGACGTCCTTGAGGACAGACAGGAGGAGTTTGAGTGCTTTGCCGCTACTGTACCTCATCTCGTGTCCATGTTGCTTGCCCCTGAGGGAGACCCGGATGCACCAGACTTCCGACTCCGCGCTCTTACGCAGAGGCGATAGAGGGTCCCTACTCCTCTCAGTGGCAGGCAGCCATGGACGCCAAGATGGCTTCTTGGAAGTCCACAGGCACCTACGTAGACAAGGTTCCCCCACCTGAGGCGAACATCGTGTTGGTGCAACCCTACGGTTTGCACTCGGCTTGTTGTCCGTGTGCGTGAATGGTTGTGTGTATGGAATGGTATGAGGGCATGGGATAATATATGCTTATAATTGTGTGTGAATGTTGAGTCATGATGTCGAGTGTGTGTGTCGAGTCAATAGCGAGTTATCGCTAGACGCGTGTTACGCGGTCGTTTGTGTCTCGCGCGCGGTTTCTATTTTGTCGTGCGCGGTTTCTATTTTGTCCTGTGTCGAACGTTCGGCGTGTCGCAGGTGTGTGCAGCAGACCCATCAAGAACTCAAGGATGAGTTTGTGATGAAGAGCCAAGTGATTTCGAAGCTTGCCAAAAAGGGTACACCTCAAGATATTGAAGATAGTTACATTACTTTGTGTAGTGTAACATTTCACTTGGTGTAGGCCCTAGTGAAGGGTAGTTTCGAGACCCTTCGTGGTTGGGGACAGTGTGGCACTGTTCCACATCACTGTACCTCGGCTCTTGGGGTTTGTAGGAGCTGGGAGTCATTCCCAACTCGTAACTCTTCCTATCTTGTGTTCTAAGACTATAGTGGCTGCCATAGTACCGTTCGTTCAAACCGACGCTGTGTCGTCAATTCTTTATCAAATCGTGCAATCTAAATTGCTAATTGTAGACGACGTGAGGACGCTCCAGATCCAATTTGAATCAAGTCATTTGCAGCTGTGAGCAGAACGCTATCAACGTTTGAATCCGCTGTGCAGAAATCCGTCTGTGCTCTCTATCTTTCGTTTTAGGCACATTCAAGCCTATTGTGACTATAACACATCGTTAGTGGCATGTGGATCTTCAGGGTGAAGCGGCCGCCGGGTTCTCCGCCTGTCTTCAAGGCGCGTTACGTTGCACGTGGCTTCAGTCAGCGACAGGGAGTTGACTTCTTTCAAACCTTCTCCCCTACCCCGAAGATGACCACTCTTCGGGTACTGCTGCACGTTGCCGCCCAGCGTGACTACGAGCTCCACTCGCTTGACTTCAGCACAACCTTCCTACAGGGCAGCCTGCACGAGGAGATCTGGCTGCGCCGCCCACCAGGCTTCACTGGGTCGTTTCCTGCTGGTACCCAGTGGAGCCTCCGGCGGCCAGTCTACGGTCTCCGCCAGGCACCCCGTGAGTGGCACGACACACTAAGGACGAATCTTGCTGCTCTTGGTTTTGCTCCTTCCACTGCTGACCCGTCACTGTTCTTACGCACTGACACCACTCTGCCGCCGTTCTACGTTCTCGTGTACGTAGACGACTTGGTCTTCGCTACTGCTGACACTGAGGCACTCGCCCACGTGAAGTCCGAGCTGCAGAAGAGACACACGTGCACAGACCTGGGTGAACTGACAAGCTATCTTGGCTTGCGGATCACCTGGGACAGAGCACAGCGCACCATTACCTTGACTCAGTCACACATGGTGCAGCAGGTCCTTCAGCGCTTCGGCTTCACGTACTCCTCGCCACATTCCACTCCTCTGCCTACCGGTCACTCGCTCTCAGCTCCACCTTCGGACGAGTCCGTAGAGCCGATTGGCCCGTACCCAGAGCTTGTGGGCTGCCTCATGTACCTGATGACTTGCACACAACCTGACCTTGCATACCCTCTCAGCCTTCTGGCTCGCTACGTGGCTCCCGGCAGGCACCGAAAGGTGCACTTGGATGCTGCGAAGAGGGTGTTGCGCTACTTGTGCAGTACGTTGGGCATGGGGCTAGTGCTTGGAGGACTGGCTCGAGTTGTCCTCACTGGTCACGCAGACGCCTCCTGGGTTGAAGAATAGGCTACGCAGCGGTCGTCACAGGGTTACACCTTCAGTCTTGGTTCCGGCTCTGTCTCTTGGCGGTCTACCCGCTCGTCTTCTGTTCTCAGCTCTAGTTGTGAGGCTGAGATCTACGCTGGGGCCATGGCTGCACAGGAGCTACGCTGGCTTACCTACCTGCTGACCGACTTGGGAGAGGCGCCTCGTTCTCCTCCAGTTCTGTACGTCGATAACAAGGCCATGCTTGCCTTGTGTCAGGAGCACAGACTCGAGCACAGAACGAAGCACATTGCTCTGCGCTACTTCCTTGCTCGAGAGTTGCAGCAGCGTGGTCAACTTCGTCTTGCTTACGTGGCCTCTCAGGCCAACACTGCTGATGTTTTCACCAAGGCACTTCCGCCTTGTGATCATCAGCGTTTATGTACTGTTCTTGGCCTTGTACCAACTGTGCCTCACTTGCTTACGTCTTGACTCTGCTTGTACTGTACTCTATATACTTATACCTGCATGCTTACACTTGCTAGGTTGTGTTCACTGTATTGTTTATTCTCCTTTATAAAACTCTGCATGTGAACTGGCCTTGTGGCCATTTGCTTGTGCTCAGACTGCGTGGTGACTTTGTGATCCACCCTGAGCTTGCTTTGCCTTTCTTGACTGGTCTTATGACCCTTTGTTCTCCCCCACTTTGCCTATGGGGGTGTGTCGAACATATCTGCCATAGTCCATCTAGGCTGTAGTGGGGTAGTCAATACAGGGTAAAACACTTCATACTTGTACCCACCTGTTGCCTAGTTCATTCATTCCTTCTGGTCATTCTGACATATTTCTCACCTGGGGCAGAAACCGTCAGTGATCGAAAAATGAGTATTGATGACCAAAACTGACCGCGGGAATCGGGCGCCATCGCGTGGCAGGAGGCCTGTAAAAACCACTGCACTGCCCGTTGGAATTGGAGAAAAGAAAGCACGGCGGTTCGTCATTTCCTCCGATTGTCGTGCTCTCGCTCCAGTGGCTTGTGATGAAGGATGGACTCGACGTTCACTCTGGTGGCACATTCTTTCGTACTCAATTCATAGATGGGCATAGGGATACCGCCCGAGGTCCAAACATGAAGTAACTTACCCTGAGGGTTGCTTCAACCACGATGAGTCTTTTCTTGCTAGTGTCGGGACTGGAGTGCTTCGTCTCCCGCTTCTGGATCAGGTAAGAAGTTGGGGCTTATGCGTTCTGAAACGTTCGTGTTGACCGGCTGGGGTGTAACGTAACCATTGTCGGCGAAGTCGTAATAGACTTCGGCGTTGATGCTTTCACGAGGGTTTTCGTCGTCCATTGGAATGGGTAATGAACAGTAGGGAAGAGGTCCGGCTTCCTCCGATGCTCCGTCCACATTTTGTTCATCCCAGTCAGCCTCATCTGCTGGCCAAGCGAAGGCTCGGTTGCCACGGAAGCCGCCCGTAAGGTCTCGTTCTGCTGCCAAGTTGTCCAGGTACGTTTGGAGAGTGAGTCGTTTGTAGAAAATCACGTCACGTGCTGCTACTGTTTCCTTCGAGTGGACGTCAAAGATTTTCCACGCGTTGTAGTGTTTTTCGATGCCCAGGTGTAGTACCCACTGTGCGCGTTGTGAGAATCGTCCAGCTCGTGCAGTGTGGGGTCAGTACTATACCATGCAGCCAAAAGCACGTTACATTTTTGTGTTGCCCAATTTTCCTGTCCACAGCAGATGCGGTGATGTGTTGTTCGGAAGCGAGGATGACGAAAACAAGTTGTGCAACAGCACAGCATGGTCCATCGCCTTAGGCCACTGATGGTTGGGTAGCTGCATGCCACGTAGCAGCTTGGGCATGGTGTTTTGGAGGTTCCTGTTCATTCTTTCTGCCACGCCTTACTGCTGATGAGCGTAGGGAAGAGAAATGAGTCGCTTGATGCCTCTCTCGGCCAAGTATTGCTTGAACCGCTGTGACTAATATTCTCCTCCTCCATCTGAGTGAAAGCTTTTCAGCTTCACTCCTGATTCTCTTTCTGCTACTGGGAGCCAAGCGACGAATGCTTCGAAGGCCATGTCGCGACTCGGAAGGTTGAGGTGCCAGACGTATCAGGTGGCGACGTCGATGAACGTGATTACGTAGTTGTATGCTTCTTGTCCGCTTTCGCGGGTGTACAGTATGTCGCTGTAGACCTTCTCCAGTGGTGGGTATGCTTGTGCGCTTGGGTTGTGGTGAGAGACGAACGGCTGATGGGGTAAGTCGGCTTCAGGGCAGGTAAAGCAGGTTCTGTGGACTCGTTGAAGTTCTCTGCCGTCGGGTAAAAGTAGTGAGTCTTTATCGAGCACTCCTGCTCTTATCGTGTTATTCAGTGTCGTGTTGCTTGGATGACCTAACCTTTGATGTCTTAGTGATTCGTCAGCGCGATGTCCAGGTAAACGTCTGTACAGATCGGAGTTGGAGTAAAAACTTGCGGTGATGTTGGTGCTTCTGTGAACTTCGCGTGGGGCAGGAGTCAGCTGTTGAGTGGGAGTTGGTGTGGTGTTGGTGATGGGAGTTGGTGCTGATGAAGAGCTGGCGATTGGTGCTGGTGCTGTTGTTGTTGCTTCTGCTTCTGTCGATGTTGCTGCTGCTGCTGTTGTCTCTGCTGCTGTCGATGTTGATGCTGCTGCTGTTGTCTCTGCTACTGTTGTCTGTTGAATCAATGCTAACGCCCTTGTCTGTTCTGCTTCAGGTATGGTGTGCGAGTACCAGAAACCTCCGAGGCTGAAGTCCGGGTCGAGATCTGGTGGCTGCGACCAGGTAGTGAAATTGACGATTGCGTCGCTGTCAGCTGTTCCTTGATCTAGAACGAAATCAAGAACGAAGACGTGTCAGAAAAGTGAAGGAAGGAATGACTGAACTAGCAAGCAGGTGGGTACAAGTAGGAAACCTAAAAGTGTTGTACCCTATATGAACTTCCCCACTACAGCCTAGACAGACTATAGCATATAAGTTTGACACACCCCCATAGGCAAAGTGGGGGAGAACAAGAGGTCACAAGACAGGTCAAGAAAGGCAAAACAAGCTCTGGGTGGATCACGACACGCTGATGATCACAAGGCGGAAGTGCCTTGGTGAAAACATCAGCAGTGTTGGCCCGAGTGGCCTTGTAAGCAAGACAAAGCTGACCACGCTGCTGCAACTCTCGAGCAAGGAAGTAGCGCAGAGCGATGTGCTTCGTTCTGTGCTCCAGTCTGTGCTCCTGACACAAGGCAAGCATGGCCTTGTGGTCAATGTACAGCACTAGAGGAGAACGAGGCGGCTCTCCCAGGTCGGTCAGCAGGTAGGTGAGCCAGCGTAACTCCTGTGCAGCCATGGCCCCTGCGTAGATCTCAGCCTCACAACTGGAGCTGAGAACAGAAGACGAGCGGGTAGACCGCCAAGAGATAGAGCCGGAGCCAAGGCTGAAGGTGTAACCCTGTGACGACCGCTGCGTAGTCAAGTCGTCAGCCCAGGAAGCATCTGCGTGACCAGTGAGGACAACTCGAGCCCGTCCTCCAAGCACGAGCCCAATGCCCGACGTACAGCACAAGTTGCGCAACACCCTCTTAGCTGCATCCATGTGCTCCTTCCTGTGTCTGCCAGGAGCGACATAGCATGCTAGAATGCTAAGAGGGTAGACAAGGTAGGCATCGTCGACGTAGGTGCCTGTAGACTTCTAGGATGCCACCTCTGTGTCCATGGCTGTCTGCCACTGAGAGGAGTAGGGACCCTCTATCGCCTCTGCGTAAGAGCGCGGGGTCGGGATGTCTGGAGCATCCGGGTCTTCCTCGGGGGCAAGCAGCATGGACACGAGATGAGGTAAAGTAGCGGCAAAGCACTCAAACTCCTTCTGTCTGTCCTCAAGGACGTCCGTGCCAAGAGCACACTCACCCCCGACGGACAGAGGACAGACAGACGCAGACTCAGACTCAGCAACAAGACTAGCGGCGTAGTCTAGACGACAAGCGGCAGCAAAGTCAACAAGCTCAACAACTAGAGCAGAAGCAGCAGTGGACTCAAACGAAGGGTCAGTGACAGAAGTGGCCAGAAAACGCATGAGAGTAGGACTAGCAGGACGAAGGGAGTCAGACTCCGGGTCCGGATCGTCAGGAAGAGAGGACGCAGGAGGAGACGGCAGAGGGACACGCTGTGGAGCAGTGGAAGGACGCAAAGTCATAGAGTGAGTGCCGTGGACAGGAGGAGGACGCTGACGACCAGTGCGAACAGCGTGAACAGGCGACTCAGGACGAGACTCAGTTGACGCAGGACGAGACTCGGGTGACGCAGGACGAGACTTAGGCTCTCGACGCTCCGTAAGACCTCTAGTCGGTCCTGAGAAAGGAGAAGGACCAGGTAGTGGAGAGGCTGGCTGTAACTGCGACCGAGACTGGACAGGCTGTGGACTCAGTAAGGGAGGAGTAGGACCAGTAGAAGGCGGGAGACCAAGAACCTGCTGAAGGAGCGGAACGTAGTACGGCCGCTGTTATAGTCACAATAGGCTTGAATGTGCCTAAAACGAAAGATAGAGAGCACAGACGGATTTCTGCACAGCGGCTTCAAACGTTGATAGCGTTCTGCTCACAGCTGCAAATGACTTGATTCAAATTGGATCTGGAGCGTCTTCACGTCGTCTACAATTAGCAATTTAGATTGCACGATTTCATAAAGAATTGACGACACAGCGTCAGTTTGAACGAACGGTACTATGGCAGCCACTATAGTCTTGGAACACAAGATAGGAAGAGTTACGAGTTGGGAATGACTCCCAGCTCCTACAAACCCCAAGAGCCGAGGTACAGTGATGTGGAACAGTGCCACACTGTCCCCAACCACGAAGGGTCTCGAAACTACCCTTCACTAGGGCCTACACCAAGTGAAATGTTACACTACACAAAGTAATGTAACTATCTTCAATATCTTGAGGTGTACCCTTTTGGCAAGCTTCGAAATCACTTGAGGCTTGACACCAAGGCTCGGGCTCTTCATCACAAACTCATCCTTGAGTTCTTGATGGGTCTGCTGCACACACCTGCGACACGCCGAACGTTCGACACAGGACAAAATAGAAACCGCGCACGACAAAATAGAAACCGCGCGCGAGACACAAACGACCGCGTAACACGCGTCTAGCGATAACTCGCTATTGACTCGACACACACACTCGACATCATGACTCAACATTCACACACAATTATAAGCATGAAATATATATTATCCCATGCCCTCATACCATTCCATACACACACACATTCACGCACACGGACAACAAGCCGAGTGCAAACCGTAGGGTTGCACCAACAAACTCCCCCTCGGATTGTTGGCCTTAGGATATGTTGCTCTCTCAGTTCAGAGCCATCCCAGCCAGCTTGCAACACTTCCAATGCTGCTGCTCCACCAGCCTCTTGGTCATCATGTCAGCCGGCTGCCCCGTGGTCTTCACGTAGCGCAACTCAACTTCACCCGCGGTTACCATGCTCCTCGTCCAATGCCACTTCACCCTCATGTGCTTCGTGAGTCCATGCAACACAGGGTTCTTAGCAAGAGCAATGGCACCCTGGCTGTCACAGTACAGTGGGGTAGGTCCTTGTTGCTCCTCCCCCAATTCAGCCAACAAACGCCGCTGCCACACAATCTCCCGTACGGCACGGAAGAGTGCCATGTACTCGGACTCCACCGAGCTCAAAGCTTGGTCAACCTGCTTCTTGCTCTCCCAAGCAGTTGGGCCTCCACCAACACAGCATATGAAGCCTCCCACACTTGTCATGTCCTCTGGTTCTGATGCATATGAAGCATCCGAGTAGGCGGTGAGGAACAAACGCCCGGGTTCAACACCATCCGCGCCCTTTTGGCGCCTTTGTGCCGCCGCCGAGTATTGCAGCCCAACGGTCGGTGTTTGGCCAAGATACTTGGCCACCCTCATTCCAGCTGCTACCTGCTCCTCATTAGGGCATTGCACAACCCTAGCCAGCTGCCCGGTAGCAAACGCGACGTCCGGTCGGGTGTTTACCGCCGCATACATGAGGCTGCCCACCAACGAGTGAAATCGGCGCCTCTCCTCTTCACCAATGCTCTCCTCCTCTGGTCCCTTCACACACTTGAACCCAGAGGGAAAGGGTGTAGCCACATGGCCTTCACTCTGCCCAAAGTTGGCAGCCAATGCCTCCAGGTACTTTCGTTGATGCACCCGCATGCACCGCTTCTCCACATCTCGTTCGATGTGGAGCCCAAGGTAGAAGCTCACGTCACCAAGGGCCTTGCACTTGAACTTGTCTTGAAGCTTCAGCATCACCTCCTTCACAAGGTCAGAAGAGGGTGATAAAATGAGGATGTCATCCACATAAACCACCATGAAACTCCTCTGCTCCCCCTCGCCAAGCATGAACAAGGAGTGATCGGCCGTTGAGGGAGTGAAGCCGATCCCCTCCAACACTTCGCGCAGCTTCATGTACCATTGCCTAGGGGCCTGCTTCAGCCCATAGAGGGCCTTCTTCAGCTTCCACACTCTGCCACTACCATCATCAAACCCCTCTGGCTGCGCCATAAAAATCTCCTCCTCAAGGATGCCGTTAAGGAATGCCGTTACGATGTCCATTTGCTTTACTACCCATCCTTTGATGGCGGCTCCCGCGAATAGGGTTCGCAGCGTCGTCGGCTTCACCACAGGGGCAAACAGCTCCTTGAAGTCCACCTTCTCCTTCTGCTGGTACCCCTTGGCTACAAGCCTAGACTTGTAGCGCTCGATCTTGCCGTCGGCATCCGACTTGATTTTGAAGAGCCACTTGGACGTTATCGCCGTACGCCCCTCCGGTAGCTCCACCAATTCAAACGTGTCATTCTCCTCGATGCTCTTCAGCTCACTCTCCATGGCCTTCTTCCACTCCTCAGCATCACTACTCTCCAAAGCCTCCTTGAGAGTTGCTGGTTCTCCCGGCATCTCCACCGGAGAGAAGAACGCGAAGGCACACTCCTCGTAGTCACTCTCCTCGTCGTCTCCGACCATCATTGCCGCTCCGGCCAGGGCTGTCTTGCCCTGCTTTCCCGGCGCATCATAGGTCAGCCTATTAGGGGTTTGAACTCTCCTCTTCCCCCTTCCTTCCTCCTCAGCTGCAGGGACTTGAAGGCCTTGGCGTTGCTGCGGTGTGGCTCGAATCCGTGGAGCACTCGTAGTACGGGAAGGGAGTGACGGTGCACGCTCGCTCACTTGCTGCACCTCCTCCTCTTCTTCCTCTGCATCATTGGCCTCCTCTCCCCCATTCACAAGGGAGGATTGCCTCGTGGTTGTGCTGCCGCTGCTCAGCTCCAAAGGCAGCTCCACATGCTCCAAACCGGAACTCTTCACCTCCCCAAACCGCACGCCTATCTTCGCCTCATTCTCCGCCTTCCAATCCTTGTACATGAAGTTCTCCATGAACTTGCAGTCCCTGCTCACCAAGAACTTCTTGGTGAATGGGTCCCAAAGAAGCCATCCCTTGCTGTTTTGAGCCATGCCCAAGTGCACGGCCCACACCGCCTTGGCACCAAGCTTGTTGTGCCGAAGATGCTTAGGCACGAGCGCCATGCACATGCACCCGAACACCCGAAGCATATCCACCTTTGGCTTCCTTCCTAGCCACTCCACATAGGGCACCCATTTGTCTGCTCCCACATGAGTCAAGGCTCTGTTCTTGGCCACACACGCGCTCCGCACCGCATCAGGCCAGAAATAGTCGGGTAGCCCGGCTTCAATGAGCAACCCGCGTGCCGCCTCCGTGATTGTGCGGTTCGCTCGCTCGGCGATGCCGTTCATTGCAGGGGAGTATGGCATGGTGAGGGAGTGCCGAATACCATTCTTCTTCAGCCACAACCCAAACTCCTTGCTCAGGAACTCTCCCCCTCGATCGGTGCGGATTGACTTGACTAGACGGTCTTGTTGCCGCTCCACCATCGGGAACCAATCCGTCTTCAACGTTTCAGCCACGTCGCTCTTCTTGGCCAGCACGTACACCCAAGTCATGCGGGTGTAGACGTCGACAATGGTGAGAAAATACTCAGCTCCAGCAGCTCCAAGCTTCAGGGGGCCCACCACGTCCATCACCACCTCATCAAGCGGTGCCTTTGCCGTTGCCTCCGAACTAGGGAACGGAAACCGGGTGAACTTGGCTTGAATGCACGTCGGGCAGCCAAGCACCTCATCGGGCTCCCCCTTCACACGTATGCCAGCAACCATCTCATTCTTCACTAGCTGCTGCAAGATGGGCAGGGCCACATGCCCCATGCGCCGATGCAAGGTGAGCCAATCACACTCCCCCGTAGCCGAAGTTGGATTGGAGAATGCCGCGCTCGCAATAGCGCCCCACATACTCTCTCCGTAGTCCTCCTCCGCTGCTGCCTCTGGGTTCTCCTCACCCTTTTGCTGCTCCTTGGTTGCTGCACCACTCTCCTTAGGTTCACTGAACTTGCTGGTCCCTCCAGGTTTGCTCTTCTTGAGCTCATTCTCCTTAGCGCGACCGTTCGCGCCATCGTCGCTACCGACCGCTCCATCCTTGGTGCTGATGCTTGCTGCCACTTGCCTCTCCTTAGGCATAGGGACCACTGGGATCTGCCACATCTCGTTGTAGACATCCCTGTCCTCATGAAGGTCCCAAAGAATTCGATCGCCAAGCCTTGCGGTGTAGGTCTTGGCTCCCTTCGAGTTCGTGTCCATGCCGGCCTTTGCCAACCGCCGCACGGAAATCAGGTTTGCAGCAAGGCTGGGCACCCAAAGCACGTTCTTGAGGCCCACCATCTTCCCATCAGCACCCTTGAACATGGCCTTGCCCATGCCTTTCACCTCTGCTCGCTGCCCCAAAGCCGATGTGACATGCTTCACCGGTGACGGCTCGAGTTCGGTGAGCAAGTCCGGGCGAGGTGTCATGCTATAGGTAGCGCCACTATCAATCACCCAATAGTCCAGGGGGTGTAGGGTCACCTTCCCCACAGCTGCTGGCTCCTCAAAGCCTTCATCCTTCTCTGGACCAGCCGGTACTTGCGTCGACACGAAGTAGAATAGACCCGGGTATCGATCGTCGCTCGGGTCCTTGTCGTTGTCTCCGCTCTTCATGTTTGCAGCTCCGCCACCGCGACCGCCACGGCCTCCACGGCCTCGTCCTCTCCCTCCTCCTGCTCCTCTACCCTCTTGGCCTTGAGCAGGGGTCCAACCATCAGGGAGTTTGTAGCAGTCGCGCCACATGTGTCCGCTCTTGTGGCAATAGTGACACTCGCCGTCGAATCGGCCGCGACCGCGTCCGTAGCTCTTGTCGTCGCTGCCGTAACCGCCACTCCTGCGGCCTCCGCCGAAGTTGCTGCCACCAAACCTTCCTCCCCCTCGTCCTCTGCCTCTTCCTCGACCATATCCACGGCCGATGCTCGCTGCCCCAGCGCCATCCGCACTCGCCAACTCACGGCGGCGGAAATCCTCTTGAAGGATAGCTCGCTTCACGTCTTCAAGCGAGAGGCGGGGCAAGTCGCGATTAAGGTTGATGATGAGCGAGGACCATGACTCTGGGAGTAAGGCCAGCAACTTGGTCTTCTTTTGGAGCTCACTGTAGTTCAAATCAGCTCCCTCAAGCCGCGTCAACAAGTCGAAGAATTTCTGCACCCCTTCTTCAACCGCTTCATCTTCTTCAATTCGTAGTGCCGCCATTTGCCGTTCCAACACCACCGCTACCGCCGCTGTTGCAGGAGCATGTACACCCTTGAGAGCAGCCCATGCCTTTGGTCCTTTCTCTGGTTCACGCTGGAATGGCTTGATGTGACGGATCTGACTGCTCCCCAACGCTTGCCCAAGTATGAGATAGCCTTGTGCGCTCTTCCGCACCCACGGGCTCTTCTCCGGGTCGTTCTCGGGGCGCTTCTCCGTTCCTTCCATCACCTCCAGCAGGTCATAGTGGTCAAAGATGTTCTCCATCTTGAAGGACCATTCAGCAAAGTTGTCACCGTTGAACTTGTCAAGCCCAAACACCCTAGGCTCATCCCTAGGTGGGCCAAGACTTGGTTGCATGGGCGCCATGGCTGAATCACGGGGTTGGCCTTGAGCTTGAGCTTCTCCACTGCCACCAGCACCTCTGCCACCCCTTTCCTCAGGTCCAGACATTGTCGAAACTGCTCCAAGGGGCTCTGATACCACTTGTTATAATCACAATAGGCTTGAATGTGCCTAAAATGAAAGATAGAGAGCACAGACGGATTTCTGCACAGCGGCTTCAAACGTTGATAGCGTTCTGCTCACAGCTGCAAATGACTTGATTCAAATTGGATCTGGAGCGTCTTCACGTCGTCTACAATTAGCAATTTAGATTGCACGATTTGATAAAGAATCGACGACACAGCGTCGGTTTGAACGAACGGTACTATGGCAGTCGCTATAGTCTTAGAACACAAGATAGGAAGAGTTACGAGTTGGGAATGACTCCCAGCTCCTACAAACCCCAAGAGCCGAGGTACAGTGATGTGGAACAGTGCCACACTGTCCCCAACCACGAAGGGTCTCGAAACTACCCTTCACTAGGGCCTACACCAAGTGAAATGTTCCACTACACAAAGTAATGTAACTATCTTCAATATCTTGAGGTGTACCCTTTTGGCAAGCTTCGAAATCACTTGAGGCTTGACACCAAGGCTCGGGCTCTTCATCACAAACTCATCCTTGAGTTCTTGATGGGTCTGCTGCACACACCTGCGACACGCCGAACGTTCGACACAGGACAAAATAGAAACCGCGCAAGACAAAATAGAAACCGCGCGCGAGACACAAACGACCGCGTAACACGCGTCTAGCGATAACTCGCTATTGACTCGACACACACACTCGACATCATGACTCAACATTCACACACAATTATAAGCATGAAATATATATTATCCCATGCCCTCATACCATTCCATACACACACACATTCACGCACACGGACAACAAGCCGAGTGCAAACCGTAGGGTTGCACCAACAGCCGCGGCCGCGCAGCGCCTCCAAAAACAGCAGAGACAGCACCAGTACCCTCAGCTCCAGGGTCTCCAGCTACA
The DNA here is from genome assembly GCA_947471745.1 of Closterium sp. Naga37s-1. Taxonomy (NCBI): domain Eukaryota; kingdom Viridiplantae; phylum Streptophyta; class Zygnematophyceae; order Desmidiales; family Closteriaceae; genus Closterium; species Closterium sp. Naga37s-1. Next base: position 1,307,633 of record CANJKZ010000743.1, read on the forward strand.
ACTCCGCAGTACCACCAGCTCCAGTACCTCCAGCAGCTCCAGCTCCAGCAGCACCTCCAGTAGCAACAGCTCCAGCACCTACAGCTCCAACTCCTGCAGCACCACCAGCAGCTCCAACACCAGCAGGACCTCCAACAGCGCCAGTACCTCCAGCACCAGCACCTCCAGGACCAGCAGCTCCAGCAGCTCCAGCACCAGCAGCACCTCCAAGCAGCTCCAGCTCCAGAAGCACCTCCAGCAGCAGTCCCCGTAGCTCCAGCAGTAGGCCACGTAGCTCCAGCAGCACGGCAACAGCGCCGAGCGTACCACTCACGTAGCCGCTGCGGAGAGAGGGGCTCCCGCCGTGACGGGACACCCGGAGAACCTCCAGACTCAGCACGCTCAGGCTCAGCACCCCCAGGCTCAGCACCCCTAGACTCAGCACCCCCAGGCTCCACACGCTCAGGCTCAGCACCCCCAGGCTCTGCACCCTCAGACTCAGTAACCCCAGGCTCAGCACCCCCAGGCCCTGCACCTGCAGGCTCAGCACCCCTAGCAGCACCAGAGTCGACAGCTACCTCGACAGGCTCGACTGCGTCTATCTGGGACACACCTGAGGGGGCAGGACCCTGAGGGGGGAGGGGGTCTACTAGAGGAGCAGCTGGTGCTAGGAAGAGTGGCAGGGGGGGGAGAGGGGCAGTGCGGTAGGGAAAGAGACAGTAGTAAGATACCGACTCGTCAAACGTGACGTCCTGAGAGGACAGAACACGACGCGAGGTGGGGTGGTAAAACTGCCACCCAGGTGCGTCAGGGGGGAAGCCAAGGAAGACGCAGGGAACGGCATGGGAGGACAGCTTGTCTGCGGAAGCATCGCGGACAAATGCTCGAGATCCCCAGACACGGAACACAGACACATCGCCAACCTTCCCCGTCCACCGCAGAGTAGGTGTGGTCTCCGGCAAGGGGACACGAGGCTGAAGGTTGATCTTATGCGCAGCGTACTGAACCGCGAACGGCCACAGAAAATGGGGAGCAGCCGCATGGATCATGGACGTACGAGCGACGTCCATGACCATGCCAATGCGGCACTCAGCAATCCCATTTTGCTGTGGGGAGGCCGGAAGCGTGAATGTCTGGCGGATGCCCTCCGCACGACAGAAGGCCCTCAGAAGGTCGTAGGAAAACTCACCACCTCTGTCTGAGTACAGACGCAGAACAGGAAGGTCCAACCCGAAACTCTCGCTGAGTTGGCGACGGGCACCGCGGATCCAGTCGATCAACACCTCAATGACCTCACCCTTGTGGCACAAGGGGAATACTTTGGTGTAACGCGAGTAGTCGTCAACGACCAGCAGGAAGTAACGCTCGTGACCCTGTCCACGGACGTGGGCTGGGCCCCACACGTCCATGTGAAGAGTCTGCAGTGGAGCCTCTGTCGGAGGGAACTCGGAGAAGTGAGGAGCGGCGCGCTGCCGGCCCTTGACACAAGTAACACAGGTAGGGGCAGGCCCCGAAGGAAGGGGAGGGAGGGACCGGGGGAGACCAGAGACAAGGGTACGGGAGGCCATACCTCGAAGACAAGGCAGGGAGGGGTGACCAAGGTGGTGGTGCCAAAGGAGAGTCTCGTGTGACAGAGGACGACACGAGTAGGGGGCCGACGCTGGACTGGACCTGGACGCGGCAGAAAACACCTGACTAGCCGCGGCTACCTGACCAGACGCAGTAATCGGAGGAGACGCAGTAGTCAGTGTGTACAGACTCGACCCAGGCCGACGGGTGAACGTGGCCAAGTGGCAGCCCGTCCGAGAGCAAGTGCAGTGGGTCACACGCTGACCTCCAGGGGTGAACTGGTCAACCCACGCGTCCTGAAGGTCAGCTCCACTCACCAAGATCGTAGAGAACGAGGGGAGGTGGAGTCCCGACAGCAAGCCCGACGGGGCCGCAGGACACGGTAGAACCGTGGAAGAGTGCGCAAGGACTAGGCCCCCAGAGGGGTCAGCCAGGGAGACTGCGACAGGTCGACTGAGCGGCGTGAGTGTGGTGCTGTCGCGAAAGAAGGAACGCGAAGCACCAGAGTCAAGTGTGAAAGTGTGCAAGGCCTCAGGAGGTTCAGTTCCAGAGAGAGCAGACTCACCAGCACCTGGAGCAGCAGACTCACTAGTACCTGGAGCAGCAGACTCTCTAGTACCTGGAGCAGCAGACTCACTAGCACCCAGAGCAGCAGCCTCAATGCCCGGGTCGGGGGGAACACACAGGTAACAGTCACCCTCAGCACTATCAGTCACAGCATACATGGCAGCAAGGATAGCATCGAAATCAAGATCAAAGATAGCAACATTATGCCTAAGCAGATCACCCCAGTAAGGGAGCTCAACAGCGTCAGGAAACTGGGCGCGCCAGGCATCAGTCAGGCGACCGAAGCAGCGCTGCGTAGTGTATGGCAGCCCGCACGTCTCTCCACGGCGCCTGCCGGTGCGAAGAACGTAAGTGCAGGGACCAACACCCCCAGTGTGAGAATCTAGCGTGACTTAGGAGCCATAGCTAGGTTAGAGTGTCGAGAGAATTGAGTGTCGAGAGGATTGAATGTCACTAGTAAGAGTTGGGATACAAATACAACACCCTAAATTGGGTTGTACTCACTACAGAGTACCCCACTGCAGGCTAGACAACAAATACATTCTGACACCCATACCTCCCATGCCGAGCGTACCACTCACGAAGTTGCTGGGCCGACGGGGTCTCACGGGAACGCGGCTGCTGCTGGCGCTGGCTACCACCAAAGCCTCCACGCTGCGCGGCTCCACCTCGACCAGCACCACCGCCACCGCCACCTCCACCACCGCTGCCGCTGCCTCCACCGCCGCTGCCGCTGCATCCACCACCCCCACCACCGCCACCGAAGCCCCCACTCCCGCCACCACCCCCACCTCCACCGCCACCCCCTCCGCCTCCTCCACCGCCTCCACCGCCGCCCCCACCGTCCCCTCCACCACCCTTGCCCCCCTTGCCCTTGCTGTTGCGGCGCCTCCCACTAGGAGCAGACGCAGTCCCAACCTCCTCAGTGCCAACGAGGTCGACAGCAGCAGCAGAAGCAACAGAGGGGAGAAGGGGGACAGGGGAACACCCCGCAAAGAAAGGGGCGCGAGGGTCACCTCGAGAAGCACCTACAGCAACGATTCTCTTCTTAGCTGCAGTGAGGCGCTCCTCTAGCAGGTCGACAGTGAGCTCAGTGGGGCAAAGGGAGAGAAAGTTGTCCCTGACTGAAGCACGGGAGTCAGGGAGGCGGGTGACTAGGTAGTAAAGGGTGATGTATATGGGGAGGGGGGGGGGTTCTTGGCACAGAACTCAGTGGGAAGCGAAGCGCGGTAGTGGGCATCACTAGTTCGGAGGTGAGTAATGAGGTCAGCGACTGTAGCAAAGGCGGCAAGGTCAGGGAACAGGTACGGCAGCATGAGGCGACCGAGGGCAGCAATGGCAGGGGAGGAGTAGCACGCTACGACAGCGTCATACAAAGACTTAGCAGTCTTGTACTGGCCAAAGTGCGCGCGCTCAGCAGATGGCAGGTGACTACGAACAGCAAGGCGAGTAACAGCGTCACGAGTGGTCCACTGCGAGCGAACCGTACTGTCAGCAGTGGCAGCAGGTGCAGGAGAGACACCGGACGTGTGATCGAAAAGGGATACTCCGTCCTTAGAGTCACACTGAAGAAAGAGCTGCAGGTCGTCAATCCACACGTCAAAGTCAACTGCACGCCCCTCAGCATCAAAGGTAAGAACATTAGGGCTAGCCATAGTGGCAGTAGCAGCAGTAGTAGCAGTAGCAGCAGTGGCAGCAGAAGCAGCAGTAGCAGCAGGAGCAGCGCGGGCAGGGCAGTGCGGCTCAGTAGGGCGGCGCGGCTCGGCAGGGCGGCGCGGCTCTGCTGGGCGGCGTGGCTCGGCAAGGCGGCGCGGCTCGGTAGGGCGGCGCGGCTCGACTGGGCGGCGCGGCTCTGCTCCTAGCGGCGCGGCGCGGCAGGGTGGCACGGGTGCTTACCAAGGGTGGGTGCAGGGTAGGGCCGCAGCTGGCGGTTAGGTCAGGGCCGCGACTAGGGCGGCAGCAGGGCAGGGCCGCGACAGGGCGGCTGCAGGGTAGGGCCGCAACGGGCCGGTAGGGCAGGGCCGCGACGGGCGGCGAAGGCAGGGCCGCGATGGGCCGGCGACGGGCGGCGACGGGCCTGCGACGGGCGGCGACGGGCCGGGACGGGCCGGCGACGGGCGACGACTAGCCGGCGACGGGCGGCAACGGGCGGCGACGGGCCGCGACGGACCGTTAGGGCAGGGCCGCGACGGGCCGTTAGGGCAGGGCCGTGAAGGGCCGTTAGGGCAGGGCCGCAACGGGCCGTGAGGGCAGGGCCACGACGGGCCGAGAAGGCAGGGGGCCGCGACGGGCCGTTAGGGAAGGGCCGCTATGGGCCGAGAAGGCTGGGCCGCGACAGGCGGCACTAGGGCAGGGCGCGCGACGGCGCAGGTGAGGCAGGCGCGAGGCGCGCTTTGGGCAGGGCAGGAAAAAAAATCGTGGTGGGCCCTAAAAAAACGTTCCCACGAGGGAACCTGCTCATAATACCATGTCAGAATAGTGAAGGAAGGAATGACTGAACTAGCAAGCAGGTGGGTACAAGTAGGAAACCTAAAAGTGTTGTACCCTATATGAACTACCCCACTACAGCCTAGACAAACTATAGCATATAAGTTTGACAAGACGTTGTTCTTGAGGACCGCTTTCCCGATGTAAAGTCCTCCCTTCCCGTTGTACAGCTTGAACTCCTGAGTGGTGCTGTCGGCTTCCAGGTGAATCCCTTTTGCCATGAGTTGGCTGACGCTGAGTAAGTTGTAGCCCAGTCCTTCTGCAATCAAAACCTTTGACATCTGTAAAACGACATTAGTCTCGCAAGACTGAAGTTGAACTATTCCTTGTCGTCGTGTGCGCAGGTTCTGATTGTTGGCGACGGTGATCACGACTTCCCGGTTGAGGTGTTGTTCCCGTTGAACGAAGCGATTTGAAGAGCAGATGTGTTGTCCGCAGCAGCTGTCCAAGAACCAAGTATCTTGACCCGACGGTTCGCTCTGTGCGATAGCCGCGTAAGTTGGATTTGGTTGCAGTGATTCCCGACGAGGTGTGCTTTCGTCGAGTAATTGTTCTGGTGAGTAGCTCGGTGGTGAATTGGTGATGCAGGAGTCTGTTCTTGGCATGCAGCTTATAATGTTTCTTGTTCCTCGTGCAGGTTGTGATGTTGTCGTTGAAGGTGGAGCCTGATTCGAAGGATGTTGCTGTGTGGAGGTCACTTGACTACTTGAAGGTCGAAGCTGACGTGGCGATGGTGTCGATTGCTGCTGATTCGGGCAATGAATGCGAGAGAGTCCTGACGTTCGGCAGAGATGATAGAACGGTGGTACGTATCCTCGTGCGCGGTGCTCTTGTTGTCGGTTCTTGTTGTTTTTGCGCCGCTGAGTGTGAAAGGCGAACTCCGGTGCTGATCCTCTTTCCCTTGTCGTTCTTCATGCAGGTCCATGTCTTGTTGTTCGGCATGAATTTCGGTGCAGAGTTTTGCTTCGGAGATTCTTCCGTGGGCTCGGAGAATGGCTCGAGTGGAACGTCTCTAAGGACCGAGACGTGATGACGATAGTGACGAACGCTTCTTCGGGTATTGATCCGCCGCATCGAAGGAGTCTATCACGCAGGCCGCGACAGCGACTGATATATGTCATTCCCTTTTCGACGGGTTACATTTGGACCGTTTTTAATTGTGCCATGAGACGACTTTGATTAACGGTGTCGGTTGCTTGATACAGGTTCTTCAGGTGGTTGTACGCGAGCTCGGCGGAGTTTCCGTATCTGCAATGAGACCGGATGCTCTGCTGCTCATTTGCTGTTATGTTTCGCAAAAGTATGGTATACGCCATCAGAGACTGGTACGTGTACTGCTGCTTGTCGTACTGTGTCCCGTGCGTTGGATATGGCAGGGAGCCGTCGAAGAAGCCAAGGATTTGAGCGTCTTCCATCATCAGCTCGAATTTGAAGGACCAGGCATAGAAGTCATTTCTGTCAAACGGTGTTGATGTTTGGAGTTTCAGCACGTGTGCGAATTGTGACTGCAACTGAAGTGCATCCAGTGTCTTCGTCTCTTGTCCAGGTGGGAGCTGATTCGGCATGAAGCTGACAGAGCCGCGTTGAGGTACATACGGTGCGAAGGTAGGCTGTTGATTTCCGCGCGCAAAAGATGAGCCGTCGAGACTCGTGGGAGTGATTCCGTTGTTGTTGTCGCTGTTGGTTGACTGCGCATGTGCCGCTTGTTGATGTTGCTCGTAGAACGACATGAAGGAGAAGAATTTCTCCATCATGCTTGGGTCGATGCTGGTTGCTTGGTTCGCAGGAGTCTCAGTTGACTCAGCAGCTGGTCTTTTGTCAAACATATATGATATAGCCTATGTAGGCTGTAGTGGGGTAGACACTATGGGGTACATCTTTTCTAGGTTTTCATACTTGTACCCATCTCCTTTCCACTCGACACTCATTCCTCATACATTTCTCACATGGTATAGAGCGGGTTCCCTAGTGGGACCGTTTTTTTTTAGGGCCCACCACTTAATACTTTTTTTTCTGCCCTGCCCGAAGCGCGCTCCTTGCCCTGTCGCGCGCCTCGCGCCTGCCTTACCTGCGCCCTGTGCGCCTGCCCTGCCGTCGCGGCCCCTACCGTCGCGGCCCCTGCCGTCGCAGCCCCTGCCATCGCGGCCCCTGCTGTCGCGGGCCCTGCTGTCGCGGCCCCTGCCGTCGCGGCCCCTGCCGTCGCGGCCCCTGCTGACGCAGCCCCTGCCGTCGCCCCCCCCCCCCCTGCCGTCGTGGCCCCTTGCCGTCGCGGCCCCTGCCGTCGAGGCCCCTGCCGTCGCGGCCCTGCCTGATCCCGTCACGGCCCTGCCGCCCTGCTGACGCGGCTCCGCCGCCCTCCAGTCGCGGCCCTGACTTCCGCCGTCAAGGCCCTGCCCTGCCGTCGCGGCCCTGCCGTCCTGCCATCGCGGCCCTGCCTCCCTGCCGTAGCGGCCCTGCCTGGAACTGTCGCGGCCCTGCCGCCGTGCTGTCGCGGCCCCGCCTGAAGCTGTCGCGGCCCTGCTCGGCCACTGTCGTGGCCCTGCCTGCAGCTGCTGCGGCCCTTCCTACAGCCGCAGTCGCGGCCCTGCCTACTGCCGCTGTTGTGGCCCTGCCTACCGCCGCCGTTGGCGGCCCTACCCTGGTAAGCGCACCACCGCACCCGCGCCGCCCTTGCGAGCCGCGCCGCCCAGCCAAGTCGCGCTGCTCCTGCTGCTACTGCTGCTGCTAGGCTACCGCTGCTGCTCCTGCTGTCATGGCTAGCCCTAATGTCCTTACCTTCGATGCTGAGGGTCGAGCGGTCGATTTTGAGGTCTGGGTCGATGATCTGCAGCTTTTTCTGCAGTGTGACTCTAAGGACGGAGTCTCACTGTTCGACCACACGTCCGGCGTCGCTGTTGCTCCTGCTGCCGATGCTGACAGTACAGTTCGCTCACATTGGACCACACGCGATGCTACTGCTCGTCTAGCTGTCCGTAGTCACCTGCCGTCTGCTGAGCGCGCGCACTTTAGCCAGTACAAGACCGCTAGGACTCTGTACGACGCTGTTGTTGCGCGCTACTCCTCCCCTGCCACTGCTGCCCTTAGCCGCCTCATGCTGCCGTACCTGTTCCCTGACCTAGCTGCTTTTGCCACGGTCGCTGACCTCATTACGCACCTCCGCACTAGTGACACCCGCTACCGCGCTGCGCTTCCTGCCGAGTTCTGCGCCGCGAACCCCCCTTCCTATGTACATCACTCTCTACTACCTCGTCACCCGGCTCCCTGACTCCCTTCGCTCGGTCAGGGACCACTTCCTCTCCCTTTGCCCCACCACGCTCACCGTTGACCTCCTCGAGGAGCGCCTCCTTGCAGCAGAGAAGAGTATAGTCGCTGTAGGAGCCTCTCGTGGTGACCCTTGTGCCCCTTTCTTTGAGGGGTGCTCCCGCGTCCCTCTTTTGCCCTCTGTTGCCTCTGCTGCTGCTGTCAACCTCGTTGGCACCGATTCGGTCGAAGCTGCGTCTGCTCCTAGTGGGAGGCACCGCAGCGGCAGGAGCAAGGGGGGCAAGGGTGCTGGAGGGGATGGCGGGGGCAGCGGTACTGGCGGTGGAGGTGGTGGAGGGGGTGGGGGTGGAGGTGGGGGTGGTGGCGGGAGTGGGGGCTTCGGTAGCGGTGGTGGAGGTGGAGGCGGCGAAGGCAGCGGCAGTGGGGGTGGAGGTGGCGGCGGCGGCGGCGGAGGCGGTGGGGGTGGCGGCGGCGGTGGTGCTGGTCGGGGTGGCGCTGTCCAGCGGGGAGGCTTTGGCGGTGGCCAGCGCCAGCACCAGCAGCGCCCTCGTGAGACCCTGTCGCCCCAGCAGCTTCGTGAGTGGTATGCTGGGCGTGGGAGGTCTGGGGGTGCTGGTCCCTGCACTTGCGTTATCTGCACCGGCGACCGCAGTGGAGAGACGTGCGGCGGCCCGCACGCCACGCTCTGCTGTTTCGGCCGCCTGTCTGACGCCTGGCGTACACAGTTTCCTGACGCCACTGAGATCCCTCGCTGGGGTGATATGCTTAAGTCGGGGGTTGCTATCTTTGATCTTGATTATGATGCTATCCTTGCTGCTATGTATGCTGTGTCTATTAGTGCTGAGGGTGACTGTTACCTGTGTGTTCCGCCCGACCCGGGCATTGAGGCTACTGCTCTAGGTGCTAGTGAGTCTGCTGCTCTAGGTGCTGTTGAGGCTGCTCTCTCAGGTACCGCGTCGGCTCAGGTCTTGCACACTTTCACCCTTGACTCGGGTGCTTCTCGCTCCTTCTTTCGCGACTGCACCATACTCTCGCCGCTCAGTCGGCCGGTGGCAGTCTCTCTGGCTGACCCCTCTGCGGGTCCGGTCCTTGCACACACCTCCACGGTTCTGCCGTGTCCGGCGTTCCCGTTTGGCTCTTTGTCTGGCCTCCACCTTCCCTCGTTCTCCACGAACTTGGTGAGTGGAGTTGACCTTCAGGATGCGTGGGTTGACCAGTTCACTCCTGGAGGTCAGCGGGTGACCCACTGTTCGTGTACTCGGACGGGCCGGCACCTGGCCACGTTCACTCGTCAGCCTGGGTCGAGCCTGTACACCCTGACTACCGAGCCTCCTCCGGTTGCTGAGTCTGGTCAGGTAGCCGCGTCGGGTAAGGTGTTTGCTACAGCGTCCCGGTCTGGTCCTGAGTCTGCCCCCTGCTCGTGTCGCCTCCTGTCTCACCAGACTCTCCTCTGGCACCACCGCCTTGATCACCCCTCCCTGCCTTGTCTCCGAGGCATGGCCTCCCGTGTCCTTGTCACTGGTCTTTCTCGGTCTCTCACTCCCCTCCCCCCGGGGCTTGCCCCTACCTGCGTTCCTTGCGTCGAGGGGCGGCAGCGCACCGCTCCTCACTCCTCCGAGTTCCCTCCGACAGAGGCTCCCCTGCAGACTCTTCGCATGGACGTGTGGGGCCCCGCCCGTGTCCGTGGACAGGGTCACGAGCGCTACTTTCTGCTGGTCGTTGACGACTACTCGCGTCACACCACAGTCTTCCCCTTGCGCCGCAAGGGTGAGGTCACTGAGGTGCTGATCGACTGGATCCGCACTGCTCGTCGTCAGCTCAGCGAGAATTTCGGCTCGGACCTTCCTGTTCTGCGTCTGCACTCCGACAGAGGTGGAGAGTTTTCCTCCGACCTTCTGCGGGCCTTCTGTCGTGCGGAGGGCATCCGCCAGACATTCATGCTTCCAGCCTCTCCACAGCAAAATGGGATTGCTGAGCGCCGCATTGGTATGGTCATGGACGTCGCTCGTACGTCCATGATCCATGCGGCTGCTTCCCATTTTCTGTGGCCATTCGCGGTTTAGTACGCGGCGCATCAGATCAACCTCCAGCCCCGGGTCACCGTGCCGGAGACCACACCTACTCTGCGGTGGACGGGGAAGGTTGGCGATGCGTCTGTGTTCCGTGTCTAGGGATCTCGAGCTTTTGTCCGCGATACTTCCGCGGACAAGCTGTCCTCCCGTGCCGTTTCATGCGTCTTCCTTGGCTTCCCCCCTGACGCATCTGGGTGGCAGTTTTACCACCCCACCTCGCATCGTGTTCTGTCCTCTCAGGACGTCACGTTTGACGAGTCGGTATCTTACTACCGTCTCTTTCCCTACCGCACTGCCCCTCTCCCCCCCCCCCGCCACTCTTCCTAGCACCAGGTGCTCCTCCGATAGACCCCCTCCCCCCTCAGGGTCCTTCCCCCTCAGGTGTGTCCCAGGTATACGCAGTCGAGCCTGTCGAGGTAGCTGTTGACTCTGGTGCTGCTAGGGGTGCTGAGCCTGTGGGTGCCGGGTCTGGGGGTGCTGAGCCTGAGCGTGCGGAGCCTGGGGGTGCTGAGTCTGGGGGTGCTGAGCCTGAGGGTGCTGAGCCTGTGCGTGTGGAGTCTAGAGGTGCTGCGCTTGGAGGTCCTTCGGGTGCTTCGTCCCGGCGGGAGCCACTCTCTCCACAGCAGCTGCGTGAGTGGTTTGCTCGCCGCTGGAGCCGTGCTGCTGGAGCTGGTGGTGCTACGGGCGCTGGAGGTCCTGCTGCTGCTGGAGCTGCTGGGCCTGGTGGTGCTGCTGGGACTGGAGCTACTGGAGGTGCTGGAGCTAGCGGCACAACTGGACCCGGTGCTACTGGAGGTGCTGGCCCTGGCGCTGCTGGTGCTGCTGGGGCTTCTGGTGGTCCTGCTGGAGCTGGTGCTCCTGGAGGTGCTGGAGCTGGAGGTGCTGGAGCTGGAGGTGCTGCTGGAGCCGGTGCTCCTGGGGGTGCTGGAGTTGGCGCTACTGGAGATGCTGGAGGTGCTGGTGGAGCTGGTGGTGCTACTGGAGTTGGAGCTGATGCAGGGGGTGCTGGTGCTGTTCCTGCTGGTTCTGGAGGTGCTGCGCGGCCGCGGCCGTACTTTGTTCAGCTCCTTGAGCAGGTTCTTGGTCTCCCGCCTTCTACTGGTCCTGCTCTTTCCTTAGAGTGTCCACAGCCTGTACAGTCCGAGTCACAGTTACAGCCGGCCTCCCCATTGCCTGCTCCTTCTCCTTACACTGGTCTGACAGGAGGTCTTGCGGAGCGTCGTGAGGCCAATTCTCATCCTGCGTCGCCTGTTCGTGCTGCTCGCACTGGTCGTCGAGGTTCGCGTCAGTGTCCTCCTCTTATCCCTGGCACACACCAGATGGCTCTGTGTCCTTCCACTGCTCCGCAGCGTGTCCCTTTGCTGTCTCCTCCTAAGTCCTCTCTTCCTGCACTTGCTGACCCGGAGTCTGACTCCCTTCGTGCTGCTAGTCCTACTGTCACGCGTCTCCTGGCCACTGTTGTCACTGACCCTTCCTTTGAGCCCACTACTGCGTCTGCCTTAGTGGCCTAGCTTGTCGACTTTGCTGCTCCCTGTCGTCTAGACTACGCCGCTAGTCTTGTTGCTGAGTCTGCGTCTGTCTGTCCTCCGTCCGTCGGGGGTGAGTGTGCTCTTAGCACGGACGTCCTTGAGGACAGGCAGGAGGAGTTCCAGTGTTTTGCTGCTGCTTTACCTCAGCTCGTGTCCATGCTGCTTGCCCCTGAGGGAGACCCAGATGCACCAGACATCCCGACCTCGCGCTCTTACGCAGAGGCGATAGAGGGTCCCTACTCCTCTCAGTGGCAGATAGCCATGGACGCAGAGATGGCTTCCTGGAAGTCCACAGGCACCTACGTCGACGAGGTTCCCCCACCTGGGCCGAACATGTCGATGGCATGTGGATTTTCAGGGTGAAGCGGCCGCCGGGTTCTCCGCCTGTCTTCAAGGCGCGTTACGTGGCTCGAGGCTTCAATCAGCGGCAGGGAGTTGATTACTTTCAGACCTTCTCTCCGAAGATGACCACTCTTCGGGTTCTGCTGCACATCGCTGCTCAGCGTGACTACGAGCTGCACTCTCTTGACTTCAGCACAGCCTTCCTACAAGGCAGCCTGCACGAGGAGATCTGGTTGCGCCGCCCACCTGGCTTCACTGGGTCGTTTCCTGCTGGTACCCAGTGGAGCCTCTGGCGACCAGTCTACAGTCTCCGCCAGGCGCCCCGTGAGTGGCACGACACACTGAGGACTACGCTTGCGGCTCTTGGGTTTGCTCCTTCCACTGCTGACTCGTCGCTGTTTCTCCGCACCGACACTACTCTGCCGACGTTCTACATCCTCGTGTATGTCGACGACTTGGTCTTTGCTACTGCTGACACTGTTGGACTGGCCCACGTGAAGTCGGAGCTGCAGAAGAGACACACATGCACAGACCTGGGTGAGCTGAGCAGCTATCTTGGCTTGCACATCACCCGGGACAGAGCACGCCGCACCATTACCTTGACTCAGTCACACATGGTGCAGCAGGTCCTTCAGCGCTTCAACTTCACGTACTCCTCGCCTCAGGCCACTACTCTGTCTACTCGCCACTCGCTCTCAGCTCTGCCTTCGGATGAGTCCATAGAGCCGAGTGGCCCGTACCTAGAGCTAGTCGGCTGCCTCATGTACCTGATGACCTGCACTCGACCTGACCTGGCATACCCTCTTAGCATCTTGGCACGCTATGTTGCTCCTGGGAGACACCGACCAGAGCACATGGATGCAGCTAAGAGGGTGTTACGCTACCTGTGCAGTACGTCAAGCATGGGGCTCGTGCTTGGAGGACGGGCTCGAGTTGTCCTCACTGGTCACGCAGACGCTTCTTGGGTTGACGACTTGGCTACACAGCGGTCGTCACAGGGTTACACCTTCAGCCTTGGTTCCGGCTCTGTTTCGTGGCGGTCTACCCGCTCGTCTTCTGTTTTCAGCTCCAGTTGTGAGGCTGAGATCTACGCTGGGGCCATGGCTGCACAGGAGTTACGCTGGCTCACCTACCTGCTGACCGACTTGGGAGAGGCGCCTCGTTCTCCTCGAGTTCTGTACGTCGACAACAAGGCCATGCTGGCCTTGTGTCAGGAGCACAAACTGGAGCACAGAACGAAGCACATTGCTCTGCGCTACTTCCTTGCTCGAGAGTTGCAGCAGCGTGGTCAGCTTCGTCTTGCTTACGTGGCCACTCGGGCCAACACTGCTGATATCTTTACCAAGGCACTTCAGCCTTGTGATCATCAGCGCTTTTGTACTATGCTAGGTCTTGTGCCAACTTGGCCTCACTTGCTCACTTCTTCAATTTGCTTGTACTGTGATCTATACAGTATATACCTGCACCTGCATGCTTACCCTTGCTAGGTTGAGATCATTGTCTTGCTTGTTCACCTTGACATATAACTCTGCATGTGAACTGGCCTTGTGGCCTTGTGCTTGTGCTCAGAATGCGTGGTGACGTCGTGATCCACCCTAAGCTTGCCTTGCTTTGCTTGACTGGTCTTGTGACCTCTTGTTCTCCTCCACTTTGCCTATGGGGGTGTGTCAAACATATATGATATAGCCTGTGTAGGTTGTAGTGGGGTAGACACTATGGGGTACAGCTTTTCTAGGTTTTCATACTTGTACCCATCTCCTTTCTACTCGACACTCATTCCTCGTACGTTTCTCACATCTTTGAGTTGTGCCTCCTTCTGTCTGCACTCCAGAGGCTGGCGGTAGAGTAGGAGTAGTACCAGGAGATCCAGTAGACGAGCTTCATTCCTTCTGTGTTGCCATGTCTTCTGATGTTGCAGGAAGTTGAACAAAGTTGAGTTTTGTCTTGTAGGCTCTCATACCATGTTGGGCTGAAAAAGTCCTTAGGATCGTTTCAAGACAAAACTCTCAGAGTGGTGATGTATTTTCTTAAGAAACAGGAATGAATGATTGACTAGGAAATGAGTTGGGTACAAATATGAAACCCTAGAAAACTGTACCCCATAGTGTCTACCCCACTACAGCCTAGATAGGCTATGTGATTAATGTTTGACACACCCCCATAGGCAAAGTGGGGGAGAACAAGGGGTCACAAGACCAGTCAAGCAAAGCAAAACAAAGCAAGCTCAGGGTGGATCACAACGTCACCACACATTCCGAGCACAGGTTCAAAAGGCCACAAGGCCAGTTCACATGCAGGTGTATATACATATATATATGTAAATCACAGTACAAGTAAAGTCAAGAGGTAAGTAAGTGAGGCCAAGTAGGCACAAGACCTAACATAGTACAGAAGCACTGATGATCACAAGGCTGAAGTGCCTTGGTGAAGATATCAGCAGTGTTGGCCTGAGAGGCCACGTAAGCAAGGCGTAACTGACCACGCTGCTGTAGCTCACGAGCAAGGAAGTAACGAAGAGCAATGTGCTTCGTTCTGTGCTCCCGACACAAGGCCAGCATGGCCTTGTTGTCTACGTACAGAACTGGAGGAGAACGAGGCGGCTCTCCCAGGTCAGTCAGCAGGTAGGTGAGCTAGCGTAATGTCAAACTTATATCTGCTATAGTCTATTTAGGCTGTAGTGGGGTAGCTCTTAGAGGGTACAACACTTGTGTTTTCTACTTGTACCCATCTCAGTTTCTAGTTGATTCATTCTTTCGTCAATTATCTCACATGGTATAGAGCTAGTTTCGAGTTTTTTTTTTTAAGGGCCCACCACTGAAATTTTTCTTACCTGCTTGACGCGCGCGTCGCGCCTGCCCTTCGAGGCCCTTAGCGGCCCCTGCGCCTGCCCTTAGAGCCAACGCCGGCCCCGTAAGGCCCCGTAAGGCCCCGTTTACGGCCCCGTTTAAGGCCCCGTAAGGCCCCATAAGGCCCCGTAAGGCCCCGTAAGGCCCCATAAGGCCCCGTTTGCGGCCCCGTTTAAGGCCCCGTAAGGCCCCGTAAGGCCCCGTAAGGCCCCGTAAGGCCCCGTAAGGCCCCGTCAGGCCCCGTTTAAGGCCCCGTAAGGCCCCGTAAGGCCCCGTCAGGCCCCGTTTAAGGCCCCGTTAGGCCCCGTAAGGCCCCGTAAGGCCCCGTAAGGCCCCATCAGGCCCCGTCAGGCCCCGTTTGCGGCTTCGTCAGGCCCCGTTAGAGGCCCCGTACGGCCCCGTCAGGCCCTGTTAGCGTCCCCGTCAGGCCCCGTCAGGCCCCGTAAGGCCCCGTCCGGCCCTGCCCCGGCCCTACCCCAACCTGTCGCGGCCCTGCGCCGGCCCTGCTGCGGCCCTGTCGCAGCTCTGCCCCGGCCCTGCTCCGGCACTGTTGCAGCCCTGCCCCGGCCCTCGCCCCGGCCCTGTCTCGGCCCTGCCCCGGCCCTGCTCCTGCACTGCCGCGGCCCGGCCCCGGCTCTGCCCCGGACCTGTCGCGGCCTCGCCCCGGCCCTGTCCCGGCCCTGCTCCGACCCTGCCCCGGCCCTGCCCAGGCCCTGCCCCGGCCCTGCCCCGGCCCTGCCCCAGCCCTGCCCCGGCCCCGCCCCCTGCCCCGGCCCTGCTCCGACCCTGCCCCGGCCCTACCCCGGCCCTGCCCCGGCCCTGCCCCGGCCCTGCCCCCTGCCCCGGCCCTGCTCCGACCCTGCCCCGGCCCTGCCCCGGCTCTGCCCCGGCCCTGCCCCTGCCCTGCTCCTGCACTGTCGCGGCCCTGCCCAACCCGGCCCCGGATCTTTTGCGGCCCGGCCCCGGCCCTACCCCGGCCCTGCCCCGGCCTCGCCACTGGTAAGAGCACCGCGCTGCCGAGCCGCGCCGCCCTGCCTAGCCTGCCCTGCCGAGTTGAACTGCTGCTGCTGCTAGCCTGCTGCTGCTCCTGTCATGGCTAGTCTCAATGTTCTTACCTTTGATGCTGAGGGTCGAGCTGTTGACTTTGAGGTCTGGCTAGATGATCTGCAGCTTTTCCTACAGTGCGATAGCAAGGATGGCCTCTCACTGTTCGATCTCACGTCTGGCGCCTCTAATGCCCCTGCTGCTGATGCTGACAGTACTGTTCGCTCGCAGTGGCTCACGCGCGATGCTGCTGCTCGTCTTGCTGTGCGTAATCACCTGCCGTCTACTGAGCGCGCGCACTTTAGTCAGTACAAGAGTGCTAGGGCTCTGTACGACGTTGTAGTTGCACGCTACTCCTCCCCTACCACTGCTGCCCTCAGCCGCCTCATGCTGCCGTACCTTTTTCCTGACCTTGCCGCCTTTGCCACAGTTGCTGACCTAGTTGCTCACCTCCGCACTAGTGACGCTCGCTACCGCGCTGCCCTTCCCACTGAGTTTCTTCCCACGAACTCCCCCCCCATGTACATCACCCTTTACTACCTAGTCACCCGCCTCCCTGACTCTCTCTCCTCAGTCAGGTATCACTTCCTCTCCCTTTGCCCCACCGAGCTGACTGTTGACTTGCTAGAGGAGCGCCTTGCTGCAGCTGAGAAGAGTATCTTAGCTGTCGGTGCTTCTCGCGGCGACCGTCGCACCCCTTTCTTTGAGGGGTGTTCCCCTGTCCCCCTTCTCCCCTCTGTTGCCTCTGCTGCTGATGTCGACCTCGTTGGCACTGAGGAGGTTGGCGCTGCGTCTACTGCCCCTAGTGGGCGACGCCGCACTGGCAAGGGCAAGGGAAGCAGGGGTGGTGGAGGGGCGGGTGGAGGCAGCGGTGGAGGAGGTGGAGGAGGTGGAGGTGGTGGTGGAGGTGGTTCTGGGAGTGGGGGCGTCGGTGGCGGCAATGGAGGCCGTGGCGGCGGTGGCGGAGGAGGTGGCGGCGGCGGCAGCAGTGGTGGAGGTAGCGGAGGAGGTGGTGCTGGTCGCGGTGCGGCCACGCAGCGTGGAGGCCTTGGTGGCAGCCAGCGTCAGCAGCAGCTGCGCACCCGTGAGACCCCGTCTGTTCAGCAGCTTCGTGAGTGGTACGCGGGGCGTGGGAGGTCTAGGGGTGCAGGTCCCTGCACGTACGTTCTTCGCACCGGCACTCGTAGTGGGGAGGTGTGTGGTCTCCCACACACTACGCAGCACTGCTTCGGCCACTTGACTGACGCCTGGCGTACCCAGTTTCCTGACGCTGTTGAGCTTCCTCGTTGGCATGATCTGCTTCTGCAGAATGTGCCTATCTTTGATCTAGACTTTGATGCTATCCTTGCTGCCATGTATGCTCTTGCTGATATTACTGAGGGTGACTGTTACCTGCGTGTCCCGCCCGACCCGGGCACTGTGGCTGCTTCTCTAGGTGCTAGTGCGTCTGCTGCTCCAGGTGCTTGTGCGGCTGCTGCTCTAGGTGCTAGTGCGACTGCTGCTCTAGGTGCTGGTACGTCTCCTCTCTCTGGTACTACACCTACTGCGTCCTTTCACACTTTCACACTTGACTCTGGTGCTTCGCGCTCTTTCTTTAGAGACAGCACCACGCTCACGCCGCTCAGTCGGCCTGTTGCGGTCTCCCTTGCTGACCCCTCAGGGGGCCCAGTACTTGCACACTCCTCCACTGTCCTACCGTGTCCTGCAGCCCCGTCGGGCTTGCTGTCGGGACTCCATCTCCCCTCGTTCTCTACGAACCTGGTGAGTGGAGCTGACCTCCAGGACGTGTGGGTTGACCAGTTCACCCCTGGAGGTCAGCGTGTGACCCACTGCACTTGCTCTCGGACGGGCCGCCACCTGGCCACGTTCACCCGTCGGCCAGGGTCGAGTCTGTACACACTGACTACTGCGCCTCCTCCGGTCTCTGCGTCTGGTCAGGGAGCTGCGTCCAGTCAGGTGTTTGCTGCCGCGTCCAGGTCTAGTCCTGCGTCTGCCCCCTGCTCGTGTCGTCCTCTGGCACACGAGACTCTCCTTTGGCACCACCGCCTTGGTCACCCCTCCCTGCCTCGTCTTCGAGGTATGGCCTCCCGTGCCCTTGTCTCGGGTCTACCCAGGTCCCTCCCTCCCCTTCCTCCGGGGCCTGCCCCCACCTGTGTTCCGTGTGTCGAGGGCCGGCAGCGTGCCGCCCCTCACTCCTCCTCGTTTCCTCCGACTGAGGCTCCTCTGCAGACTCTTCACATGGACGTGTGGGGCCCAGCCCGCGTCCGTGGACAGGGTCACGAGCGCTACTTCCTCCTGGTCGTTGACGACTACTCGCGTTACACCACAGTTTTCCCCTTGCGCAGCAAGGGTGAGGTTCCTGAGGTGTTGATCGACTGGATCCGCGGTGCTCGTCGCCAGCTCAGTGAGAGTTTCGGCTCTGACCTTCCTGTTCTGCGTCTGCACTCCGACCGAGGTGGGGAGTTTTCCTCCGACCTCCTGAGAGCCTTCTGTCGTTCGGAGGGCATCCGCCAGACGTTCACGCTTCCGGCCTCCCCGCAGCAAAATGGGATTGCTGAGCGCCGCATTGGCATGGTCATGGATGTCGCTCGTACGTCCATGATCCATGCGGCTGCTCCCCATTTTCTGTGGCCGTTCGCGGTTCGGTACGCTGCGCATCAGATCAACCTTCAGCCTCGTGTATCCTTGCCGGAGACCACACCTACTCTGCGGTGGACGGGGAAGGTTGGCGATGCGTCCGCGTTCCGTGTCTGGGGATCTCGAGCTTTTGTCCGCGATACTACAGCGGACAAGCTGTCCTTCCGTGTCGTTCCCTGTGTCTTCCTTGGCTTCCCTCCTGACGCACCCGGGTGGCAGTTCTACCACCCCACCTCGCATCGTGTTCTGTCCTCTCAGGATGTCACGTTCGACGAGTCGGTGTCGTACTACCGTCTCTTTCCCTACCGCACTGCCTCTCCCCCCCCCCCGCCACTCTTCCTGGCACCAGGTACTCCCCTGGTAGACCCCCTCCCCCCCCAAGGTCCTGACCCCTCAGGTGTGTCCCAGGTAGACCCTGCCGAGCCGGTCGAGGTAGCTGTCGACTCAGGTGCTGCTAGGGGTGCTGAGTCTGGGGGTGCTGAGACTGGGGGTGCTGAGTCTGGGGGTGCTGAGACTGGGGGTGCTGAGACTGGGGGTGCTGAGACTGGGCGTGCTGAGCCTGGGGGTGTGGAGCCTGAGGGTACTGTGTCTGGAGGTACTGAGCCTGCGCGTGCTGCGTCTGGAGGTGCTCTAGGTGTCCCGTCGCGGCGGGAGCCCCTCTCTCCACAGCGTCTTCGTGAGAGGTACTCTCGGCGCTGTCGGGTTGCTGCTGGTGCTGCTGGTGCTGGGGCTGCTAGAGCTACTGGAGGTGCTGGCGCTGCTGGAGGTGGTGCTGGTGCTGGAGCTGCTGGAGGTGCTGCTGGTGCTGGAGCTGCTGGAGGTGCTGCTGGTGCTGGAGCTGCTGGAGGTGCTGCAGGTGCTGGAGCTGCTGGAGGTGCTGCTGGTGCTGGAGCTGCTGGAGGTGCTGCTGGTGCTGGAGCTGCTGGAGGTGCTGCAGGTGCTGGTGCTGCTGGAGGTGCTGCTGGAGCTGCTGGAGGTGCTGCTGGGACTGGAGGCCCTTGGGCTGAGGGTACCGGTTCTGTCTCTGCTGTCTCTGGAGGCGCTGCGCGGCCGCGGCCGTACTACGTTCCGCTCCTTCAGCAGGTTCTTGGCTCCCCGCCTTCTCCTGGTCCTCCTCCTCCTTTCCTGAGTCCACCGCCTGTCCAGTCCCAGTCGCAGTTGCAGCCGACCTCTCCGCTGCCTGGTCCTTCTCCTTACTCTGGTCCGACTAGAGGTCTTACGGAGCGTCGTGAGCCTGAGTCTCGTCCTGTGTCGCCTGAGTCTCGTTCTGCGTCGCCTGTCCGTCCTGTTCGCGCTGGTCGTGTTTCGCGTCCGCGTCTTCCTCCTGTCCCAGGCACTCACTCTATGACACTGCGTCCTTCTACTGCTCCACAGCGTGTCCCTCTGCCCTCTCCTCCTGCGTCCTCTCTTCCTGACGGTCCGGACCCGGAGTCTGACTCCCTTCGTGCTGCTAGTCCTACTTTCACGCGCTTTCTGGCCACTGTTGTCACTGACCCTCTGTTTGAGTCCTCTGCTGCGTCTGCTCTTGCTGCTGAGCTTGTTGACTTTGCTGCAGCCTGTCGCCTAGACTACGCCGCTAGTCTTGTTGCTGAGTCTGCGTCTGCGTCTGTCTGTCCTCCGTCCGTCGGGGGTGAGTGTGCTCTTGGCACGGACGTCCTTGAGGACAGACAAGAGGACCTTGAGTGCTTTGCCGCTGCTTCACCTCATCTCGTGTCCACGCTGCTTACCCCTGAGGGAGACCCGGATGCACTAGACATCCCGACCCCGCGCTCTTACGCAGAGGCGATAGAGGGTCCCTACTCCTCTCAGTGGCAGGCAGCCATGGACGCAGAGATGGCTTCCTGGAAGTCCACAGGCACCTACGTAGACGAGGTTCCCCCACCTGGGGCGAACATCGTCAGTGGCATGTGGATCTTCAGGGTGAAGCGGCCGCCGGGTTCTCCGCCTGCCTTCAAGGCGCGTTACGTTGCACGTGGCTTCAGTCAGCGACAGGGAGTTGACTTCTTTCAGACCTTCTCCCCTACCCCGAAGATGACCACTCTTCGGGTACTGCTGCACGTTGCTGCTCAGCGTGACTACGAGCTCCACTCGCTTGACTTCAGCACAGCCTTCCTACAGGGCAGCCTGCACGAGGAGATCTGGCTGCGCCGCCCACCTGGCTTCACTGGGTCGTTTCCTGCTGGTACCCAGTGGAGCCTCCGGCGGCCAGTCTACGGTCTCCGCCAGGCGCCCCGTGAGTGGCACGACACGCTCAGGACGACTCTTGCTGCTCTTGGTTTTGCTCCTTCCACTGCTGACCCTTCTCTGTTTCCACTGTTCCATGGCTGCCTGCCACTGAGAGGAGTAGGGACCCTCTATCGCCTCTGCGTATGAGCGCGGGGTCGGGATGTCTGGTGCATCCGGGTCTCCCTCAGGGGCAAGTAGCATGGACACGAGATGAGGTAAAGCAGCAGCAAAACACTGGAACTCCTCCTGCCTGTCCTCAAGGACGTCCGTGCTAAGAGTACACTCACCCCCGACGGACGGAGGACAGACAGACGCAGACTCAGCAACAAGACTAGTGGCGTAGTCTAGACGACAGTGAGCAGCGAAGTCGACAAGCTCAGCAACTAAGGCAGAAGCAGCAGCGGACTCAAAGGAAGGGTCAGTGACAGCAGTGGCGAGGAAACGCGTGACAGTAGGGCTGGCAGCACGAAGGGAGTCAAACTCCGTGTCAGCAAGGGTAGGAAGAGGGGACTCTGGAGGAGACGGCAAAGGGACACGCTGTGGTGCAGTGGAAGGACGCAGTGCCATCTGATACGTGCCCGGGACCGCAGGAGGACGCTGACGTGGAACACGACGACTAGTGCGAGCAGTACGAACAGGTGACGCAGGACGCGAATCAGGCTCACGACGCTCAGCAAGACCTCCAGTAGGACCAGCGTAGGTAGAAGGAGCAGGGAGAGGGGAGGCCAGAAGTAACTGTGACTCGGACTGGACAGGCGGTGGACACTCTAAGGAAGGAGTAGGACCAGAAGAAGGCGGAAGACCAAGAACCTGCTCAAGGAGCGGAACGAAGTACGGCCGCAGCCGTGCAGCACCTCCAGAACCAGCAGGGACAACACCAGCACCCCCAGCGTCAGCTCCAACTCCAGCAGCACCACCAGCACCAGCAGCACCTCCAGCAGCTCCAGGAACGCCAACTCCAGCACCCACAGGAGCACCGGCTCCAGAAGCACCTCCAGCTCCAGTACCTCCAGCAGCTCCAGCTCCAGCAGGACCACCGGCAGACGCAGCAGCTCCGGCTCCAGTACCTCCAGTAGCACCCACTCCAGTAGCACCGCCAGCTCCAACTCCACAAGTAGCTCCAGCACCAGTAGCACCACCAGGCCCAGCAACTCCAGTACCTCCAGGACGAGCACCTCCGGGACCCATGGCTCCAGCACCCCCAGCAGCAGTAGCACCTCCAGCACCGGCAGCACCACTAGCTCTAGCAGCACGGCTCCAGCGCCGAGCAAACCACTCGCGCAGCTCCTGTGGAGAGGGTAGCTCCCGCCGGGACAAAGCACCCGAAGGACCACCAGGTCCAGCACCGGCAGGCTCCGCACCCCCATTCTCAGCACCCCCAGGCTCAGCACCCCCAGGCTCCGCACGCTCAGGCTCAGCACCCCTAGGCCCAGCACCCCCAGGCTCCGCACGCTCAGGCTCAGCACCCCCAGAAGCACCAGAGTCAACAGCTACCTCGACAGGCTACACACCTGAGGGGGCAGGACCCTGAGGGGGGAGGGGGTCTACCGGGGGGGGACCGGGCGCGAGGAAGAGCGGCGGGGGGGGAAGGGGGGCAGCGCGGTAGGGGAAGAGATGGTAGTACGGAACCGACTCATCAAACGTGACGTCCTGAGAGGACAGAACACGACGCGAGGTGGGGTGGTAAAACTGCCAACCAGGCGCGTCAGGGGGAAAGCCGAGGAAGACGCAAGGAACAGCACGGGAGGACAGCTTGTCCGCAGACAAGTCTCGGACGAAAGCTCGAGATACCCAGACACAGAACGCAGACGCATCACCAACCTTCCCCGTCCACCGCAGAGTAGGGGAGGTCTCCGGCAGGGAGACCCGGGGCTGAAGGTTGATCTGATGCGCCGCGTACTGAACCGCGAACGGCCACAGAAAATGGGGAGCAGCCGCATGGATCATGGACGTACGAGCGACATCCATGACCATGCCAATGCGGCGCTCAGCAATCCCATTTTGCTGTGGAGAGGCCGGAAGCGTGAACGTCTGGCGGATGCCCTCCGCACGACAGAAGGCTCGCAGAAGGTTGGAGGAAAACTCTCCACCTCTGTCGGAGTGCAGACGCAGAACAGGAAAGTCCGAGCTGAAACGCTCTCTGATCTGGAGACGAGCAACGCGGATCCAGTCGATCAACACCTCAGTGACCTCATCCTTGCGGCGCAAGGGGAAGACTGTGGTGTAACGCGAGTAGTCGTCAACCACCAGCAGGAAGTAACGCTCGTGACCCTGTCCACGGACGCGAGCTGGGCCCCACACGTCCATGTGGAGAGTCTGCAGCGGAGCCTCTGTCGGGGGAAACTCGGAGGAGTGAGGAGCGGCGCGCTGCCGCCCCTCGACGCAGGGAACGCAGGTAGGGGCAGGCCCTGGGGGAAGGGGAGGGAGGGACCGGGGAAGACCAGAGACAAGGACACGGGAGGCCATGCCTCGTAGACGAGGCAAGGAGGGGTGACCAAGGCGGTGGTGCCAAAGGAGGGTCTGGTGGGACAGGAGGCGACACGAGCAGGGGGCAGACTCAGGACCTGACCGAGACGCTGCGGCAAACACCTGACTCGATGCAGCTACCTGACCAGACGCAGCAACCGGTGGAGACTCTGTGGTCGGTGTGTACAGGCTCGACCCCGGTCGACGGGTAAACGTGGCCAAGTGGCGGCCCGTCTGAGCCCACGTGCAGTGGGTCATTCGCTGACTAGCAGGAATGAACTTGTCAACCCCGCCATCCTGAAGGTCAGCACCACTCACCAAGTTCGTAGAAAACGAGGGGAGGTAGAGACCGGACAGGGAGTCTGACGGGGCCGCCGGACACGGGAGGACAGTGGAGTAGTGGGCAAGGACAGGACCCCTAGAGGGGTCTGCCAGGGAGACCGCTACCGGCCGACTGAGCGGCGTAAGAGTGGTGCGGTCTCGAAAGAAGGAGCGGGAAGCACCCGAGTCGAGGGTGAAGGTGTGCAAAACCTGAGCCGACGCAGTACCTGAGAGAGCAGACTCACTAGCACCTGGAGCAGCAGACTCACTAGCACCTAGAGCAGCAGCCTCAATGCCCGGGTCAGGCGGAACACACACGTAACAGTCACCCTCAGCACTAATAGACACAGCATACATGGCAATAAGAATAGCATCAAAGTCAAGATCAAAGATAGCTACACCCGACCTGAGCAGATCACCCCAGCGAGGGATCTCGGTGGCGTCAGGGAACTGGGTACGCCAGGCGTCTGTCAGGCGGCCGAAGCAGCGCTGGGTGGCGTGCAAGCCGCCACACTGCTCTCCAGTGCGGTCGCCGGTGCGCAGGACGTAGGCACAGGGACCAGCACCCCCAGACCCCTGGCGCCCTGCGTACCACTCACGAAGCTGCTGGGGCGACGAGGTCTCACGAGAGCGCTGCTGCTGCTGGGGTCCCCGCTGCACAGTACCGCCTCGACCAGCTCCACCTCCGCCGGAGCCGCCTCCGCCGCCTCCACCCCAACCGCCACCGCCACCGCCGCCTCCACCTTCACCGCTGCCACCGAAGCCCCCACCTCTGCCACCACCCCCACCCCCACCCCCTCCTCCGCCTCCACCGCCACTACCTCCTCCCCCGCCACCTCCTCCAGTGCCCTTGCCCCGCTTGCCCTTGCCGTTGCGGCGTCTCTCGCTAGGAGCAGACGCAGCGCTGGCCGACTCAGTGCCAACAAGGTCGACAGCAGCAGCAGAGGCAACGGAGGGCAAAAGAGGAACGGGGGAGCACCCCTCAAAGAAAGGGGTACGGGGGTCACCACGAGAGGCTCCTACAGCGGCAATACTAGTCTCTGCTGCAAGGAGGCGCTCCTCGAGGAGGTCAACGGTGAGTGTGGTAGGGCAAAGAGAGAGGAAGTGGTCCCTGACCGAGCGAAGGGTGTCAGGGAGCCGGGTGACTAGGTAGTAGAGGGTGATGTACATGGGGGGGGGGGTTCTTGGCGCAGAACTCAGCAGAAAGCGCAGCGCGGTAGCGGGTGTCACTAGTGCGGAGGTGCGTAATGAGGTCAGCGACTGCGGCAAAAGCGGCGAGGTCAGGGAACAGGTACGGTAGCATGAGGCGGCTAAGAGCAGCAGTGGCAGGGGAAGAGTAGCGTGCAACTACAGCGTCGTACAGAGTCTTAGCACTCTTGTATTGACTAAAGTGCGCGCGCTCAGTAGACGGTAGGTGACTACGCACAGCAAGGCGGGCAGCAGCATCGCGCGTGGTCCACTGCGAGCGAACAGTACTGTTAGCATCAGCAGCAGGGGCAGTAGAGGCGCCAGACGTGAGATCGAACAGTGAGAGACCATCCTTGCTATCGCACTGTAGGAAAAGCTGCGGATCATCTAGCCAGACCTCGAAGTCAACCGCTCGACCCTCAGCATCAAAGGTAAGAACACTGGGACTATCCATGACAGAAGCAGCAGCAGGCTAGCAGCAGCAGCAGTGTAACTCAGCTAAGCGACGCGGCTAGGCAGGGCGGCGCGGCTCGACGGCGCTGCGCGGCTCGGCTAGTGACCAGGGGCGGGGCCGGGGCAGGGCCGGGGGAGGGCCGAGGCAGGGCCGCAACAGGTCCGGGGCAGGGCTGCGACAGGTCCGAGGGAGGGCCGGGGCAGGGCTGCAACAGGTCCGGGGCAGGGCCGGGGCAGGGTTGCGACAGGTCCGGGGCAGGGCCGGGGCAGCGCCGGGGAAGGGTCGGGGCAGGGCCGGGGCAGGGCCGGGACAGGGCGGGGGCAGAGCCGCGACAGGGCCGCAACAGGGCCGGGGCAGGGCCGCGACAGGTCCGGGACAGGGCCGCGACAGGGTCGGGGCAGGGCTGCGACAGGCCGGAACAGGGCCGCGACAGGGCCGAGGCCGGGCCGCGACAGGGCCGCGACGAGCGACGGGGCAGGGCCAGGGCAGCGCCGGGCGACGGGGCGACGGGCAGGGCCGGGCCGGGACGACGGGGCGACGGGCTGGGCCGGGCCGAGGTGACGGGGCGCTGGGCGACGGGGCGACGGGCCGGGCCGCGACGCGGCGGCTTTGGGCGACGGGGCAGGGCCGGGGCGGGGTCGCAACGGGGCCTCGAAGGGGGCCGCTAATGGGCCGCAAAGGGGGGCCGCGTAGGGCAGGACAGGCCGCGACGGGGCCGCGAAGATCGAGGGTAGGGCAGAGCGCGAAGCGCGCTTCGGGCAGGTAGGAAAAAAAAAATTTTGACGGTGGGCCCTTAGGAAGGAACGGTCTCGCTAGGGAACCCGCTCTATACCATGTGAAGAAACAGGAATGAATGATTGACTAGGAAATGAGTTGGGTACAAATATGAAACCCTAGAAAACTGTACCCCATAGTGTCTACCCCACTACAGCCTAGATAGGCTATGTGATTAATGTTTGACATATTTAACGGAAGCGTAATAGTGGATTAATTGAACCATCTTGTACTAGTGTGTGAGAACAAGATGAATTGATTATAGCAAAGAGATACAAGGTTTTATATGAGTACAAGGAATACGAAAGGTTTAACTGTAACTGCTGTTGCGTTTCGATGCAACGACGACTCGGTTAATTGCTCAATAGCGAGTCAGTTATTTGTCCTTGCTGTCGCGCTGCCTTTGTCAAGTCAAAGGTCGCTGACCTTTGACCTTCGCTTCAACCTCCTGCTGTTGTCGCGTTGTCAAGCGCTTTGGTTGACTCGATGTTCCTTCGCTGTGAATATGCTTCTCTTTTGTTGTAGTGCTCGATACTTCAGAAGCGTAAACTAAATGTTTCCAACACAAACATAGAATTAGCATTCGTCATTCTGTTTAACCAAGGCATTTGCTAATGCATTGCATTCAATTGCTATTGAGTGTTTGCAAAGAAAGAAGTTTCACTGAGCATGTTTCTTTCTTGTACCTTCACTTGAAAGTGTAGCTTTTGACATAAAGTGGCGCAGGATGACGCTTTGTTTTGCATGGGATGACGCTCCAGGTTGACAGTTTTCGGAGCGTCATCCTGGCCGAAAAAAAAAAAAAAAAAAAAACTGAAACCCTCTCGGAATGGCATGCATGTTTTGTCGGCATCAACCCTAAACTCCATGCGGCAAGGTGTTTAGTGCTCATGCCGACAAAAACGGCATGCCATTCCCTGGGGGGTTTATTATTTTGCCCACGGACAGCGAGCCTTTTGGCCAGGCTCGCTCGGTCCATTGAGATATACTAACGACGTGATTCAGATCGGGGCAATCTGAGGCAATCTGTCTCAATCGGAGAAATCCTTAATTTCTCGGAAGCCCTGGGGCCATTTTCAGTCGATCGGGGGCAATCTCTCGATCGCAATCGAGATCCCGATAGATTGCGATCGATCACCTAAATCTGACGCAATCGATTGCGATCGATTGCAATCTATCGATTGCGTCAGATCGGGCAGCCTGGCGGCACACGCGACTAGTAAAAGAATTCTGCTCGCAGCAACATTGTGTTGCGGCACACACGATTAGCAAAACAGGGCTACGCTATAATTGTGGAGTACCAAACTTTGCTACGTCTTGCATACATTGTGTGGAAGGGATGTGTGCCTAGCCTTGAACCCGTGTTGCTGGTTCTGACTGTCGTCCCAGAAGTTCTTCGGTCAGATCGCGCACGAGACACGGGACGCGGTCGAGAGATTGCGTCAGATCGGTGCAATCCCACCCGATCCGATCTGATCCGATCCGTCCCGATCAATAATCGACTGCCTCGGATCAACCCGACATGTACCACGTTCTAACCGGAGGTGTGTGTCAAATGAACATGAATGCTCGCGTGCATCCTTCACAAATTTGCTGCCGCTAGCAATGTGGGTTTCTCGCCATTGACGCCAGCCTGGCTTGAATAATTCCGACCGACTTTCATTAAGGACCAACCCAACCATATACGGCCCAATATCTTGTCTTGCCTTGAAGGCTCCATTTACGTTTCATACCCCTCCGTGTAAAATGCCCGGGGAATAAAAAAACATGGAATTTTAGGATGCTAGCCCTTGTCGGTGGGTTTCAAGCAGTTGCGGGTTTTCGTTACTGCTATATGCTGAGTTGGTGTTGAAAAGATTGTACCACCTCCACCCCCGCGCGCACTGGGGGCGATGAGTTGGAACCAGCGAATCGGAAAATTGGATTAGTGAACAGATACTGCGGATGAGGCGACGAAAACATATGCAGGAAACCTTGAACAACAAGGACGTCATTGGATCAGAACTCAGACACATCGAGGGCAATGTTTTAGGGCTATGTGACTTCACGTCTGATTTGGTGTTCATTTTGACTAAAAACAAACTGACATGCTAGGTTAGGAGAATTTGCGTTTCCGGGATGGAGCCCCACTATAATGGGCGGCGAATCACGTCCACCACCCTGAAGTCCCTAACCGTTATGTGCGTACGTGTGTACATTATCTGGATTCTGGAATTGAACAATGCAAGAATTTGGGAATTTCGTTACTGTTACAGCGCACTGCTGCTCCAGCTCTGGGCGGGTGCTTTATGTGAATGAGGTCAATTTCGCATGGGTCGTTTTTCGGGTTGCACATCTGCTGCGTACCACGAAATGTCGCTAACCACTGGGGTCGACTAGCACAGTCGCATGTTGGTTCACTCAACGATGTTTGCCTTGAAGTTCACGAAGTCACAATTTTGGTGCAATTTTAGCGCACAAAAGACCCCGTCGATGTGTTCTGAAAATACAATGACATCAAGATTGCCGTGAGGGAATGACGAACCGCGGTGCTTTCCCGTCTTCAATTCTAACGGGCAGTGGTTTTTACAATCTCCTGCTACGCGATCGCGCCCGATTCTCGCGGTCAGTTTCGCCTCCTAACACCGAATTCTGTACACTTTTTTGATTTTCGTGGGCAGGCCCCAAACATCTCGTGAATGTTGCACACACTCATTACGACTTTGTCTTTATTGGTGCGCTCTAAAACACAGCTGTTCATGTTTCCACGAGTCTACTGTTCATGTTTCCTGGGTGGCGTAATGATTATTCAGGGAAGTCAGTTGTATTTCTCGCCTGGGCAGAAACCGTCAGTGATCGAAAAATGAATATTGATGGCCAAAACTGACCGCGGGAATCGGGTGCCATCGCGTGGCAGGAGGCCTGTAAAAACCACTGCACTGCCCGTTGGAATTGGAGAAAAGAAAGCACGGCGGTTCGTCATTTCCTCCAATTGTCGTGCTCTCGCTCCAGTGGCTTGTGATGAAGTGATGAAGGATGGACTCGACATTCACTCTGGTGGCACATTCTTCCGTACTCAATTCATAGATGGGCATGGGGATACCGCCTGAGGTACATGAAGTAACACGCCGCCCTGAGGGTTGCTTCAACCAGGATGAGTATTTTCTTGCTAGTGCCGGGACTGACCAAATATTCTAAGTGACGTTTGATTGAAGACTGATTCGGCGTATGTTCTAGAAATGTCTTATTTTCACGCGCTCCGCACGCAATTACACCGCTCGCACAGCAAGGGCTGGTGGTCTATGTCCTGCGGCAAACGCGCGATCCAGAATGTAGTGTTTCGAGGTAAGCTCAAGGTCAGGCTTAGACAAGCAGTACTTTAGCGTGAAATTCGTGTTTCGAACGCGCACCAAGCTCCTCTCGTCTCACTACTAATATGTTCTCTTCTCTGCTGATGCCACGGCTCATCTCGAGGTGTCGAAGTTGTTCGATGCACGCCGTCGCCTTGTTTGCAGCGGGCGGAGGTTTCAAGTGGGACTTGGCTCTCATGATGACCCAAGAATGCGGTCTCCTGCCTTATCCCACCGTCCATGCTTCGCAAGCGGCGATCCTGGGTGTACTATCATGAAAATGCGACGTTCCGTTGTGTCTCTATCTACCACACTCCCGCCAGGCCCTGTCTTCGCCGTCCTTCTCGCGCTATGGCTGCTCTCGGGCTTGGCGTTCGCGGCGTGGCTCTGCTACTCCACGCACGCGGCGTACCTTGGCGATCGCTACCGCCGCCTCGACACGTGGTGCTACGAGCGCGCCAAGCTCTTCGAGCAGCACACGCTCACCACCGTCAGCCAGATACGGGTGAGCGCTTTCAATGCGCCTCATGCCATAAGCGGGGGGGCAGAATGCCAGCATCCCCAGCCAGCCGTTAGTAGCAGCAAGAGCTGCTAGCGCGGCGTGGTTGAGTGAATCTCAAAAGGCTGATGGTCTTCACCTGCAGTCCCTTGTGTACTACTAGCAGCACCTTGGTGATACGCCGCTTTGCATTCTAGCCCTCCCACCCACCGCGACATGCGGCTCACGTGCTCTGCAGATGGCTCTCAACCTCGGAATCAAACGTAAGTGCACGTTGGTCCGTCTCTAGCGATTGAGGCCATCAGGGGGCTGAACACACAAAGAAACACATTCAGGCTTTCCGGTTCCAATTAGATCCGTGATTGCTCGCTCTAGGTTCCACAGCACGGTGCAGATGTACAACGGTGTGTGCGTCTCGTAGTGTCGTATGGAAGATAGCGGTACATTCATCAGCATGGCATCACTTCGCGGCAGGTGAAGTGTCTGCCAGCCCGTCTAAGTAGCTCCGACCTGACTCGTGCTGTCTCTCTTCCACCCCTCCTGTCACCCGCACGTGCCACCCGTCCACACGCAAATGCCCACCTTTGGCAGACTCTGGCGGGGCTGGCGTCGGTGATGGGCAAGCCAAGGGGCCACGGCAACTGGACGTGGGACAGGTGCCTCACGGAGCAGCGCTGGATCGCCTACCTCAACAAGACCAAATATTCCCGACCAGGGGACACGGGCGCCATGGTCTGCCTCTTCGTTACAGATGCAGAGAGGTCAGTGGGTCGCGGCACTGTGAGAAGAGAACACTCCTTCCCACCACCCGAATCGGTTTCTCCAAGCAGCTCCACTCTGCTCCTGCCGTCCGTCACCCATGCCGCCTGCTCAAACCCGCCAAAGCATCCCGGTGTCCTCCCATGTGCTTGCCACCGCCTCGGTCACACTCCCTCGCCGCTGCTGTGCTGTGCGCAGGCCTGCCTTTGAGAGTTTCTACGGCGGCCCCATTCTCGACACCACGCTGTCGCCACGGCAGAAGGAGCCTATGTACTGCCCCAAGCTGCTGGAGCTGCACACATTCCGGAAGGGGATCATTTTGCTCATTGACATCATGCAGCGCGGGGCTGCAGAGCTCTCCTACATGCGCAGGACGGGCGACATTGTCTTCAGCCGTGTCGTGCCCATCGCAGACCTCTCTCTCAACATCACCGGCTTCGGTCAGTCAGTCAGGCCCCCATCACCCCGTTTGAACTTTGAACGTCGTCACCACGTTTCATTTCTGTGACACCGTGAACCCTCTCTCCTTTCACATCTTTTAAATAAGCTGAACCTCGCTACTCTTCACCTCTGTCTGTCTTGCATCTCCCCTGGCGCAGCGGTAGCATTGCCCATCTTGCAGCATGCGCTGCCACCGAATCCCATGGAGCAGCAGGCGGAGGAGGCAGTGCTGGGAGCAGCTGGGGCGAATGTGGACCTCGGGTCCATCGCCCGCCACGTGCTGCAGAACGTCTTCACGCCAGGTGCTGCAAAGCTTGTTCACCTCCCTTTGCACTGCACTGCACTGCTCCCCACCGCTGCCCCTTCAAACACCCAGACGCTGAAAACGCTCAACTATACCGGTTGGGCAGCTATCGCCTTTCCTTTTAACCTTACCTTTCACACCCTGTCCGCCATCCTCTTTCCGCTGACTCTTCCAGTCCTTTCTCCCTTTTACCCTGGCTCTCTCTGCCCCCTAACATGCCCCCTCCATGCATCCTGCATCGCCCAGACCCCAGCATCACATTCGAGGTGTATGACATCACAGACCCCAAGGGCCCGGCAATGATCTACGGCCCGGGCCCACGCCTCGTGTTCTACCGCGAGCGTGACAGCCTGCCCATCACCGACATCTCGCCCCCCAATGTCACGCGCCCCTGGGAGGAGCGCTCTGTCGTGCCGCTAGAGCTGCTCGGGGGCCGCCTGCGGCGCTACCAAGTGTGGTGCCGGTGAGTGTGCTGTGTGGTGTGGTGCCGGTGATTGTGCTGTGGTGCCGGTGAGTGTGCTGTGTTGTTGGTGAGTGCTGTGTGCCAGTGCGTGCTGTGTGGTGTGGGCCCCGTGAGTGCACAGAAGCATTCACACCCAGCCTGCTTCTTGCTCCTTGCTATGCCGCTTCCCCGCAAGCTCGCCATTTCGTCACTCTTCAGCAAATAACCATTCCGCCAGAGGGCTCCTCGCTCCCTCAATGCTGCTTGGTCCATACCGTTGTCTTGCACCTCTTTCATCACCTGCTGCATGACAGTCCTTGGTGGCTCCTCAACCTCAATGCTTCTTGCTTCGTGTGCACCCCCCCAGCTACGTGGAGGCACCAAGCACATGGCTCTCCTGGGGAGTGCCCGTCCTGTGGGCGGCGCTTGCTCTCGTGGTGACGGCACTGATAGCAGCTGTGGCGTGGCAGCAGCGGGTGGGGTACATGCGCAGCGAGGAGAGCATGGCAGCGGCGGACCAGTTGAGAGCGAAGTCGAGGGCAGCGGAGCGGTCGAAGAGCTCGTTCGTGGCGTCCATGTCGCACGAGCTGCGCACACCCATGCTCGGCATCGTGGGGCTGCTCGATGCTCTCGAGGACCGCCGCCTCTCTGCCGCCCAGCTGCACGACGTGGCTGCGGCGCGCACTGCCGCGTACGACACGGTGCGCCTCGTCAACCGCGTGCTCGACCTCTCCAAGCTCGAGGCGCGCCGCATGGCGCTCTGCTGCTCGCAGTTTGAACCGCGCGCGTGGCTGGAGGAGGTCGTGGTCGGTTACTGTGAGCTGGCGCGGAAGAAGGGCATCGAGGGTGAGTGCGTGGGGAGTGGGGAGGAGGAGGGGGGAGAAGGGGGAGCGGGAGCTGGTGGGGCTGGGGATTGGGTTTGAGTGCGTTGAGAGCAAGCTTGACAGGTGTGTGTGTGTGTGTGTGTGTGTGTGTGCGCGCGCGCGTGCGTGCGTGTGTGTGTGTGTGTATGTGCGCGTATGTGTGTGTGTGTGTGTGTGTGTGTGTGTGTGTGTGTGTCTATGTTGTGTGTACCCCATGTGTGGGTGCCATTCAAGAGGTGCATTTTCCCTGGGCGTATACTCCTCGTGGGCATCTTACTACACGCGCTTTGCTGGAGGGGCCTTGCTTTGATTGTCACTGACATGGCTGCACAAGAGGGTGGGTGGCATGGTGCGTGGACTTGACTCACAATATCACCCTCCTTCGAGGTGGCTGACAGTGGTGTGGTTGTACTGTGACTGTGGCTGTGGCAGTGGCGGGCATGGTGGACACGGGAGTGCCTGCATTGCTTCACATGGACACCATGCGACTCACTCAGGCGCTCAAGGAACTCATAGGTCAGTTCACCACTACAATGCAAACTCCCACTCCCAAAACTCTCTCTCCGTCCCCGTTTTTTGTACACATGTACCAAATATGACGTTAAGTAATACACTTACACTTGGTATTGATGATAAGATTAAGAACTGCAGTTTCACTTAATAATGTACTTACACTAGGTACCAGACATAGAGTTAATTAACACACATACATATAGTAACGAGGATAATGTTGAACAATAAGGTTAATATCTATTGACACTTTGTACGAAGCACGTAGTTACACTTGGTACAGAATACAAGGTGAAGTAACCCACTTACACTTACTACTAGACATAAGGTAAAGTATTAATAACACTTAGTCCCAAACATAAGGTGAAAATGAAAGCTTTCATGTATTGCTGCCCCATGCTCACACTCTTATGTTGTTGCATAACGAACTGTCCCATCTTTTCAATCCTCTTACAATGGGCAGACAACGCCATGTGCTACACGACCCATGGGCACGTGCTGGTGCGAGCGTACGTGTGCCCTGCCACCACCTCCCTCGAGGACTTTCTCCACCACCACCTCTGTCAGTGCCGCCCTGCCCACCATTCGTTCCACTTGCCCTATTCGACCTTCTCGCTCCACTCCCTCCACTCACCCCAATCACTCCACTCATCCTGCATCAACCTTTGTGTTAGAAATGGAGCTTCAATAGATGATCAAGAAAGAAGGCACTAGGCCTTAAGTACAAGCAAGTTTGGGTTGAGCAAAGCTAGGGGATGGATAGGATGGAAGTACAAGCAAGTTTGGGTTGGCAGATTTGTTGGATTACGCGGGAATCCCAACCAGATAGGGTTGGGATTAAAAAATTACACCCAACCTTCAAATAACATACGAGATATAAAATATAGTACACAAAAGGTTGACAGCCTATTTCTAACACTTTCTTTATCTGGCTGAGTGGTCTTCTTTGCTGGAAATCCTTGTTCTACCGTCCGACACTTTGCTCCCTCCCTCTCTCCCCCCAATCCCCCTTCCCCCTCCTCACAACTCTCTGGTGTCCACGTTCCCCCCTTCCCGTACATGCATATCAGATACCCCGCTCCACCCCCCTCCTCCACCTCCTCGCCACTTGTTCTTCTCCTGGGCGGCCTACCTGCACACACAGCTGGGGCTTCTCTTCAATGGAGCTGCTGCAGCTTGCTGGGAGGAGAAGGGGCCGCTAGATGAGGGCGAGGGGGATGAGGACCCCTCCCAGTCAGCTGTTCCGGGAGACCAAGAACAAGTGGGGGAGACGATGGGAGATGGAGGAGGGGACGATCCTGGGTGGAGCAATGGGGGTGAGGAGATGCAGCTGGTGCTGTCGTGTTCCGACACGGGCTGTGGGTTTGACTCGACAAAAGAGGAGGTGTCAGAGTTCAAGGTAGAGCCTCTTAAACATCATAATAGTTGTTGAGAGCACACTGTGATGATGGAGTTGTTGAGGATCTCATCACATCATAATAGGCAAACGTGCATCTCCGTAGAGGAGTGGTGTGCTCATATCGGTCGTGCTCGCTCGTCGTAGCAGGTGTGAGTCGGTACTCAGGTCTCATGATTCATCTCCTTATCTGTGTTTGGTTCGCTGCAGGGGCGATCGGAGAGTGGAGGAGCGGGCCTGGGGCTTGTGCTCGTGCACCAGCTGGTGAGTCCTCCCCCTGTGCTCCTCCCTCACCGAGTCTCGTCCCATCCCCTCTCGTCGCTTCATGCTTCTCCGAAACCCTAAGCAAAGAGCAAACACCTCCCTTCCACCCGCCCTTCCCAACTCCTCCATTCCCCCTTCCCCCCTCCTCCATCTCCACCCTTCCCCCTTCCCCCATCCCATCTTCCCTCCTCCTCCATCCCCTTTCCCCCCCCTTCCTTCATCTCCCCTTCCTCCCTCCTCCATCCCCCGTTTCCCCTTCCTCTATCGCCCCTTTCTCCTTCCTCCATCCCCCCCTCCCTCCTCTTCCATTCCGCCTTCCCCCTCCTCTATCTCCCATCCTCCACTCCTCCATCCTCCCTCTCCACTCCTCCATCCTCCCTCTTCCTCTCCATACCCCTCAACCCTCCATCCCCTATCCCCGTCCCTCCCTCCGTCTCCCCTCCCCCTCTCCATCCCCCTTTTCCCGCTCCATCCCTCCTCCTCTTCCCCATCCCTCCTTCCGCCCTTCCGCCCCCGCCAGCCATGCCCCTTTCCCCCACAATGCCCCCTTCCGCCACCATGCTCCCCCCTTCCCCCAGGTGGCCCTCATGGGCGGCCGCGTTGCCTGTCTCTCCCACCCCGGCACCGGCTCCACCATCGCATTCTCCGTGCCCTTCGCTCGAACCCGCCGCCCCCCTGCTCCCCCTCCTGCTGCTGCCCCTCACACTCACCATGCGGGAAGGGCAGACGGGCGAGAAGGGGGCGAGATAGAAGAGGAGGATGGGAGGTCGACAGGGGAGGGATGGGGATGTGGCACGTGGTGGGGGGGTAGTGGGGGATGCTGCAGCAGTTTGAAGGAGGGGAGCTGGCTGCGAGGGTGTACAGGCAGGGGGAGGCGGCAGGGGTTGGATGCACGGCGCTTGGGCATGCAGGGCATGGGGGAGAGGAAACCGTGCAGGGGGGAAGAGGAGGAACATGCGGGGTGCACGAGGGGCGTTTTAGGGGTGGCTGTGGGCGTGGTGGGGCCGGAAGGCAGCACGCGAGAGGTGAGGCCTCTAGGGGGATTGGGCACATATGCTTGTGTGTGTGAGAGGGGCGAATCAGATGGAGTGGTTCACAGGGGTCATCATGTCACTCATCTTCTTTACTGCTTCTCTCCTCTAGTGACCTCAAGCCTGAAGCATGGCATGACCTCCTTCCTGCTACCATTCTCTTTCTTAATGGCAACCTACGCCATTCAAGCACACCTAGAAGCGCCTCAAACTCCCGTGTTCCAGGACCATTCTCCTGCTGTTGCGCCTTTGCCCATTGCAACCACCCAATTTGTGCCCCCACTCTTTGCGAATCTGCTTGTCTTTCCCGTGGCAGCTCACGGCGCTCATGCTGGCGGGTCTAGGAGCTCACGTGCACGTGCTGCCCCACGCTCTGGATCGCTTGCAAGCCGCTGACGCCCGTACTGCTGAGGGGGGGACAGGCAGAGCTGAGTGGAGCTGCGAGGATGCAGCGAGGGAACAGGGGGGGGCGGGTGAGATGAGATATGTGGAGTGCGGAGTGAGTGGCTTGTGTGGTCCGACGGGCGGGGAATCCAGGGAGGAGGCGGGAGGGAGAGGTGGTGTGGGAGAGGGAGGGGATGAAGAAGAGGGTAGGGAGGCCATGCCATGCGTGGTGGTGGTGAATGAAGAGGACCTGTGGTGGCAGCAGGGAGGGGGAGCAGCAGCAGGCATGCGGTGGGACAGGGACAGTGAGCCTGATGCGTGCAAGGGTGATCCCCTGTGTGGATGGAGCGGGCAAGGGGGTGGGGGCAGAAGCACGGGTGTGGTGGCGCTGGCGCCGGGGGAGGCAGCAGCATGGCAGGCAGCAGCAGTGGGGCTTGTGAGGCGCACACAGGGGAGAGAGGAGCTAGGTGGGGGGAGAGGGGCGGACGGGGAATCGGGAAGAGGAGAGGGAGTGGGGGAAGGGATGCGGTTGAAAAGGAGAGAGGTGAGCTGCACGGAAGTTAGGCAACCTTGCTGGGATAGGGCAGCAGGGATCGTCATTCTCGCTGCGTACGCTGCTGGATCCAAAATGGATGAGGTGGGGGGAGGGGACGGAAGGGATTGGATGGAGGAGGTGGAGGAGAGCACAAGTGCTGGAGGGGGAGAGGAGGAGGAGGTGTGTGGTGATGACAGAGGAGCAGGGAGAGTTGGTGGAGCGAGGCAAGCATCCTCTGGTTCTTGTGCTGCTGTAGCCGCCTCGCCTGCCACTGCCTCTGCCAGTGCTGCTGCTGCTCCCCGTGTAGTGGTGTGCTTCCGCCCTCTGCTCTCCCACTACCTACACCACGCCGTCCAGGTGAGCTTGAGTTTGTGTTGCACGTCAGCCATGCTGGCAAAGCCAGCTCGATCACGCAGTGAGCCGGCGGTCACCTTCTGGGGATTCAAGACCCATGCAGTGGGTTAGTGTGGCCAGCAACCCCCAAACCAGACCTATTGCCTCACTGAGTTCCGCAGCCTGGTGTTTGCCACTCCACACTCACCGTTCACCCTGCCTTCCCACGCCCATCTTTCCCAACTGCAGGTGGCAGCGTTTGGAGTGGATTCCGAGAGTGCATGCCATGGCAATTCAAAGTACGTGTCAGTGCAGGTTAGCCCCGATTCTACCCGGCAAGCACAGCAGGGCACGCAGCAGGAGAGCAGCAATGGGAGGTCAGAGCAGCG
This sequence comes from Closterium sp. Naga37s-1, assembly GCA_947471745.1. NCBI lineage: Eukaryota > Viridiplantae > Streptophyta > Zygnematophyceae > Desmidiales > Closteriaceae > Closterium > Closterium sp. Naga37s-1. Next base: position 1,344,874 of record CANJKZ010000743.1, read on the forward strand.
GATTCCATTCAAGCGGTGGAGTGAAGACACGCCGCGTAGCAGCAGCAGGGATGGTAATGCAGGGTGTGGTGAGGGCCAGAAGGGTGGCAGTGTGTGGGGTGAGATGAGTGACAGTGGTTTCGTGAACGTGAGTTCACATACAGTGGTGAGGAGCGTGAGTGAGCGTACTGCAAGCTTGGAAGGAGTGGAGCCTTCTAGCTACACAGCAACGCGGAGGGCAGCAGCCGCAGGAGCGGCGGGAGCAGCAGCAGGGGGGGCAGGGGGGTTGGTGGCGGGGTGGCGGGTGCTGGTGGTGGACGACACGGCAGTCAACCTGCTGGTGGCCCGCCGCACTCTCACTCGCTGCGGCGCCACCGTCAGCACGGCGGGCAGCGGGGAGGAGGCGGTGCGGCGTGTGGCGGCGGCTGTGAGTGCGGCAAGCGATGGCGCGGCGGCGGATGCCAGCGCTGTGCTGGATGTGGTGCTCATGGACCTGCAGATGCCCGCCATGGACGGGTCAGTGGTGCCCAGCGGGGGTGGTGGGCATTGGATGGGTGAGTGGTGGGCATGGATGGGTGAGTGGTGGGCATGGATGGGTGAGTGGTGGGCACTTTGTCAACCTTCAATGGAAATCTAGAGCAATCTCCCATGTGTGACAACTACGTGGATGAACGCAGTTGTATGGAGTGAGACAGCAAGGATAAAATCAGCGGTGATACTCAAACAGGAGGGTATTCAAACTCTCGGTGCCAGTAAACCCAGACAAGCGGTTGGTGAACGCAACTCAGTGCTGGAGAGGGCTGCAGCCCTGAGTCCCACATACAATCGAAGTGCCATTGAGTCCCACATACAATCGAAGGGATGAAAATGGATGAATATTCACTGCCTTGCACATTCACTGTCTTTGCATAAGCTTCTGTCTGATTTTCCTCCTCACAGCACCCTACACACCCTCTGTTTCTGCTGCCTGTGCTGTGCTGCCTGTGCTGTGCTGCCTGTGCCGCACTCCTCCCAGGTTCATGGCAACAGAGGCGATACGCGAGCTCGAGAGGTCTGCAGCTCTGAGATCCACCCCGACAGCACAAGCAGCAACTGACGGCGGTGCACAAATGCACACGCAGGGTGGTGCTGCATCTCACTCTCTCGCTCCAGTCACCACGCTGACACGAGTGCCCATACTGGCTCTCACAGCAGATGTGGATGCTCACATCACGCAGCGGTGCCTTGCCAGTGGCTTCGATGGCATTTTGCAGAAGCCCATTGACCCCAAGCAGCTCGCCAATTTAATGCTACGGATAGAAAAGCCTCCCCGGTTCGGACCGTTGAGAACGATTTCACATCCGACAACATGACCGTTGTCTGTATTGATCCCCCCACATAGATGGTAAAACCCCCACATAGTACACCCCCCCATAATAGAATGCACCACCAAATTCTTGTATTTTTATACCACCCCTCCCCCTCCCCTCCTCCATCCTTCCCCCCCCCCTTCCTCTTGTTTTTGTGTTAGGTTGTTTGTATGTTTGTGTTTTTTTTTAACATGCTCTAATTGGATACACAAGAGAGCATGTGCTGAGATCAGTGGTTCTCAATATCACAATCAGTCCTCAACACAAACTCACAGGTCTCATGAGGCATACCACTCTATCTCCTCTCCCATCACCATCTCCTCCTCAGATTATACTCCTTCCTCAGCCTCTGGTTATGGCGGGGACATGTCATCGTACATTTCATACAGGGGGTTGTTCATGTCAAAATGTTACAATGCTTATATCGTGTAGGCTGTAGTGGGGTAGCCCATAAGGGGTACAACCCAATTAGGGTTAGTACCGTATCACCCCAGATAGAAGCGCAGGCCTATTATAAGCGCATGCGCTTCTATCTGGAGCAATGCGCTTATGGCCGATCCTCAATTGTAAGCACACCCCCTTTGAAAACGTTACTTATTATAAGCGCATGTACAATTTTAAATTAAAAATTCTGTTCGAAACGGTAGCGAGATTCAATTTTGAAGCGAGTACAATCTCATTTTCGCTGAGTTTGACTCTCGAAGACCTGACTAGCTGCGCGTCCAGTCAGGATGTGCTGGCATGACTGCAAAGTGTCGCATCTTGGCCCCAGTGTGCTGGAAGAGAATCGCGTGCAGGAGATTCTGCATTGTGACGCGAAAATTTTCGACTCGGTTGAAATGGCAAGAGTGAAACATACAATTTGGTGTCTTAAATTTATAAATTCGTATATGTCATTATATAAGCGCATGCGCTTATAAAAATGACTCAATTAGAAGCGCACCCCCCTAAAAAACTCTGCTTTATTATAAGCGCAGGTGCGCTTCTTGTGAAAATGAACGAGGAATGAAAAGACTAAGGGAAAGTTGGGTACAAGTACAAACCCTAGAAAGCTGTACCCCATATGTGCTACCCCACTATAGCGTACAGCAGCTAAGTCATATAAATATGACACACCCCCATAGGCAAAGTGGGGGAGGACAAGGGGTCACAAGACCAGTCAAGCAAAGCAAAGCAAGCTCAGGGTGGATCAAACGTCACCACACATTCCGAGCACAAGTTCAAGGCCACAAGGCCAGTTCACATGCAGGATTACATATATATATAAGGCTAAACAAGCAAGAGCAGGTGTATATATATATGTAACAGTACAAACAAGGTCAAGGGGTGAGCAAGTGAGGCAAGGTAGGCACAAGACCCAGCTGAGTACAGAAGCGCTGATGATCACAAGGCGCAAGTGCCTTGGTGAAGATATCAGCAGTGTTGGCCTGAGAGGCCACGTACGCAAGCCGCAGCTGACCACGCTGCTGTAGCTCACGAGCAAGGAAGTAGCGGAGAGCAATGTGCTTCGTTCTGTGCTCCAGTCTCTGCTCTCGACACAAGGCCAGCATGGCCTTGTTGTCTACGTACATCACTGGAGGAGAACGAGGCGGCTCTCCGAGGTCAGTCAGCAGGTACGTGAGCCAGCGAAGCTCCTGTGCAGCCATGGCCCCTGCGTAGATCTCAGCCTCACAACTAGAGCCGAGAACAGAAGACGAGCGGGTAGCCCGCCACGAGACAGAGCCGGAACCAAGGCTGAAGGTGTAACCCTGTGACGACCGCTGCGTAGCCTGGTCGTCAGCCCAAGAAGCGTCTGCGTGCCCAGTGAGGACCACTGGACTCTGCCCTCCAAGCACAAGCCCCATGCCCGACGTACTGCACAAGTAGCGCAACACCCTCTTCGCTGCAGCCATGTGCTCCGGTCTGTGTCTCCCAGGAGCAACATAGCGTGCGAGAATGCTAAGAGGGTATGCAAGGTCAGGTCGAGTGCAGGTCATCAGGTACATGAGGCAGCCAACAAGCTCTGGGTACGGGCCACTCGACTCTACGGACTCATCCGAAGGCAGAGCTGAGAGCGAGTGGCGAGTAGGCAGAGGAGTGGCCTGAGGCGAGGAGTACGTGAAGCCGAAGCGCTGAAGGACCTGCTGCACCATGTGTGACTGAGTCAGGGTAATGGTGCGGCGTGCTCTGTCCCGGGTGATCTGCAAGCCAAGGTAACTGCGCAGTTCACCCAGGTCTGTGCACGTGTGTCTCTTCTGCAGCTCGGACTTCACGTGGGCGAGTCCAGCAGTGTCAGCTGTGGCAAAGACCAAGTCGTCGACGTACACGAGGATGTAGAACGGCGGCAAAGAAGTGTCGGTGCGCAGAAACAGCGACGGGTCGGCAGTAGAGGGAGCAAACCCAAGAGCCGCAAGCGTAGTCCTCAGTGTGTCGTGCCACTCACGCGGTGCCTGGCGGAGACCGTAGACTGGCCGCCGGAGGCTCCACTGGGTGCCAGGAGGAAAAGTCCCAGTGAAGCCAAGTGGGCGGCGCAGCCAGATCTCCTCGTGCAGGCTGCCCTGCAAGAAAGCAGTGCTGAAGTCAAGAGAGTGTAGCTCGTAGTCACGGTGAGCAGCTATGTGCAGCAGTACCCGAAGAGTGGTCATCTTCGGGGTGGGAGAGAAGGTCTGAAAGTAGTCAACTCCCTGCCGCTGACTGAAGCCACGAGCCACGTAACGCGCCTTGAAGACATGCGGAGAACCCGGCGGCCGCTTCACCCTGAAAATCCACATGCCACTGACGATGTTCGCCCCAGGCGGGGGAACCTCGTCAACGTAGGTGCCTGTGGACTTCCAGGAAGCCATCTCTGCGTCCATAGCTGCCTGCCACTGAGAGGAGTAGGGACCCTCTATCGCCTCCGCGTAAGAGGGCGGAGTCGGGATGTCAAGTGCATCCGGGTCTCCCTCAGGGGTAAGCAGTACGGACACGAGATGAGGTGAAGCAGCAGCCAAACACTGGAACTCCTCCTGTCTGTCCTCAAGGACGTCCGTGCCAAGGGCACACTCACCCCCGACGGACGGAGGACGGACAGACTCAGACGCAGCAACAAGACTAGCAGCGTAGTCTAGACGACAGCGAGCAGCAAAGTCGACGAGCTCAGCAACTAGGGCAGACGCAGCAGTGGACTCAAAGGAAGGGTCAGTGACAACAGTAGCAAGGAGACGCGTGACAGTCGGACTGGCAGCACGAAGGGAGTCCGACTCCGGGTCAGCAAGAGCAGGAAGAGAGGACTCAGGAGGAGAAGGCAAAGGGGCACGCAGAGGAGCAGTGGACGGACAGAGAGACATCCGGTGCGTGCCGGGCACAGGGGGAGGACGCTGACGCGAACCACGACCACTAGCGCGAGCAGCACGGACAGGCGACGCAGGACGAGACGCAGGCTCACGACGCTCAGCAAGACCTCCAGTAGGACCAGTGTAGGGAGAAGGAGCAGGCAGTGGGGAGGCCGGCTGTAACTGTAACTGTGACGGGACAGGCTGTGGACACTCTAAGGGAGGAGGAGGACCAGTAGAAGGCGGGAGACCAAGAACCTGCTCAAGAAGCGGAACGAAGTACGGCCGAGGCCGCGCAGCGACTCCAGACACAGCAGGGACAGCACCAGTACCCCCAGTGGTAGCACCAGCGCCAGCAGCACCTCCAGCTCCAGTACCCCCAGCAGCTCCAGTAGCTCCAGGATCTCCAGCAGCACCAGTAGCACCCCCAGCAGGACCGCCTCCAGTACCGCCAGCAGTACCCTCAGCGCCAACACCCTCAGCAGCTCCAGCTCCAGTCGGACCACGAGAAGACGCAGTGGCTCCAGCTCCAGTAGTACCCGTAGGCCCAGCAGCTCCAGTACTCCCAGTACGAGCACCTCCGGGACCCGTGGCACCAGCACCCTCAGCAGCCGAAGAACCTCCAGCTCCAGCAGCACGCCTCCAGCGCCGGGCAAACCACTCACGCACCTCCTGTGGAGAGAGTGGCTCCCGTCGAGACGGAGCACCCAGAGAACCTCCAGGCCCAGCACCGCCAGATGCCACACGAGCAGGCCCAGCTCCCTCAGGCTCCGCACCCCCAGGCTCAGCACCTCCAGGCGTAGCACCCCCAGGCTCAGCACCCCCAGTCGTAGCACCCCCAGGCTCAGCACCCCCAGACTCAGCACCCCCAGGCTCAGCACCCCCAGTCGTAGCACCCTCAGGCTCAGCACCCCCAGGCTCAGCACCCCCAGGCGTAGCACCCACACGCTCAGCACCCCCAGAGTCAGCACCCCCAGGCTCAGCACCCCCAGCAGCACCAGAGTCACCAGCGACCTCCACAGGCTCGACTGCGTCTACCTGGGACACACCTGAAGGGGCAGGACCCTGAGGGGGAAGGGGGTCTACCGGGGGGGGACCTGGCACAAGGAAGAGCGGTGGCGGGGGGAGGGACGGAGTGCGGTAGGGGAAGAGACGGTAGTAGGGGACCGACTCGTCAAACGTGACGTCCTGGGAGGACAGAACACGGCGAGAGGTGGGGTGGTAGAACTGCCACCCTGGCGCGTCAGGGGGGAAGCCATGGAAGACGCAGGGAGCAGCACGAGGGGACAGCTTGTCCGCAGACAAGTCGCGGACAAACGCCCGAGATCCCCAGACACGGAACGCAGACGCATCGCCAACCTTCCCCGTCCACAGCAAAGCTGGGGAGGTCTCCGGCATGGAGACCCTGGGCTGAAGGTTGATCTGATGCGCCGCGTACCGAACCGCAAACGGCCACAGAAAATGGGGGGCAGCCGCATGCATCATGGACGTACGGGCGACGTCCATGACCATGCCAATGCGGCGCTCAGCAATCCCATTTTGCTGTGGAGAGTCCGGAAGCGTGAAGGTCTGGCGGATGCCTCGTGCATGACAGTAGGCTCGCAGAAGGCCAGAGGAGAACTCTCCGCCTCTGTCAGAGTGCAGACGCAGAACAGGAAAGTCCGAGCCGAAACTCTCTCTGAGCTGGAGACGAGCTGCGCGGATCCAGTCGATCAACACCTCAGTGACATCACCCTTGCTGCGCAAGGGGAAGACTGTGGTGTAACGCGAGTAGTCGTCAACCACCAGCAGGAAGTAGCGCTCGTGACCCTGTCCACGGACGCGGGCCGGGCCCCACACGTCCATGTGAAGCGTCTGCAGCGGGGCCTCTGTCGCAGGAAACTGGGAGGAGTGAGGGGCAGCACGCTGCCGCCCCTCGACACAGGGGACGCAGGTAGGGGCAGGCCCCGGAGGAAGGGGAGGGAGGGACCGGGGAAGACCAGAGACAAGGACACGGGAGGCCATGCCTTGGAGACGAGGCAGGGAGGGGTGACCAAGGCGGTGGTGCCAGAGGAGAGTCTCGTGAGACAGGAGGCGACACGAGCAGGGGGCAGACTCAGGACCAGACCTGGACGCTGCAGTAAACACCTGACCCGACGCAGCTGCCTGACCAGACGCAGTGACTGGAGGAGACTCAGTGGTCAGTGTGTACAGGCTCGACCCCGGCCGACGTGTAAACGTGGCCAAGTGTCGGCCCGTCCGAGCGTCCGTGCAGTGGGTCACACGCTGGCTCGCAGGAGTGAACTGGTGAACCCCCGCATCCTGTAGGTCAGCACCACTCACCAAGTTCGTAGAGAACGAGGGGAGGTAAAGACCAGACAGGGTGCCAGAGGGGGCCGCCGGACACGGGAGGACAATGGAGAAGTGAGCAAGGACAGGACCCCCAGAGGGGTCTGCCAGAGAGACTGCAACTGGCCGACCAAGCGGCGTGAGTGTGGTGCGGTCTCGAAAGAAGGAGCGAGAAGCCCCCGAGTCAAGAGTGAAGGTGTAGGAGGCCGGAGCCGACGCAGTACCTGAGAGAGCAGACTCACCAGCACCTGAGGAAGAAGACGCACTGGCACCTAGAGCAGCAGCCTCGCTAGCACCTAGAGCAGCAGCCTCACCAGTACCTAGAGCAGCAGTCCCAATGCACGGGTCGGGCGGAAAACACCAGTAACAGTCACCCTCATCACTAATAGTCACAGCATACATGGCAGCAAGAATAGCATCAAAGTCAAGGTCAAAGATAGCTACTCCCGCCCTAGACAGCTCGCCCCAGCGAGGGATCTCAGTGGCCTCAGGGAACTGGTGACGCCAAGCGTCCGTCAGGCGGCCAAAGCAGCGCTGGGTGGAGTGCGCACCCCTGCACGGCTCACCCGCGCGGTCGCCGGTGCGTAGGACGTAGGTGCACGGACCAGTACCCCCACCCCGCTGGCGTGCAGCGTACCACTCACGAAGCTACTGAGGGGGGGGGATCTCACGAGTGCGCTGCTGCTGCTGCTGCTGCTGCTGCTGGCGCTGACCACCACCGGAGGCGACCCTCTGCGCAGCGCCACCCCGACCAGCTCCACCTCCTCCGCCGCCGCCTCCTCCACCGCCGCCACCTCCGCCACCTCCGCTCCCACCGCCACCGCCGCCGCTGCCTCCGCCTCCACTGCCGCCACCGACGCCCCCACCCCCGCCACAACCCCCACCGCCACCCCCACCCCCTCCGCCGCCTCCACCGCCGCCTCCACCGCCCCCGCTAGCTCCTCCAGCGCCCCTGCCCCCCTTGCCCTTGCCAGTGCGGCGTCTCCCGCTAGGGGCAGACGCCGCACCGACCGACTCAAGACCAACGAGGTCGGCCGCAGTAGCAGAGGCAACAGAGGGCAAGAGAGGAGAGGGGGAGCACCCCTCAAAGACAGGGGCACGAGGGTCACCACGAGAGGCTCCTACAGCGACTATGCTCTTCTCTGCTGCTAGGAGGCGCTCCTCGAGGAGGTCAACGGTGAGGGTGGTGGGGCAAACAGAGAGAAAGTGGTCCCTGACCGGGCGAAGGGTGTCAGGGAGCCGGGTGACTACGTAGTAGAGGGTGATGTACATAGGGGGGGGGTTCTTGGCGCAGAACTCAGGAGGAAGGGCAGCGCGGTAGCGAGTGTCACTAGTGCGCAGGTGCGTAATGAGGTCAGCGACTGTGGGAAAAGCGGCGAGGTCAGGGAAGAGGTACGGCAGGATGAGGCGGCTAAGTGCAGCAGTGGCAGGGGAAGAGTAGCGTGCAACTACAGCGTCGTACAAGGTCTTAGCACTCTTGTACTGACTAAAGTGTGCACGCTCAGCGGTAGGCAAGTGGCGGCGCACAGCAAGACGGGCAGCAGCGTCGCGTGTGGCCCACTGTGAGCGAATAGTGGCGTCAGCATCAGCAACAGGGGCAGAAGAGGCACCAGAAGTGAGGTCAAAGAGAGAGAGACCGTCTGCCCTGTCGCACTGTAGGAAAAGCTGCAGGTCATCTACCCAGACGTCAAAGTCAATGGCCCGACCCTCAGCGTCAAAAGCGAGGACACTGGGGGTAGCCATGACAGCAGTAGACTAGCAGCTGGAGCAGTAGGGTAAGGGCAGCGCAGTGGTAGAGGTGCCGCTCTTACCGGACAGGGCGGCTCGGGCGGCTCGGCAGCTCGGCGGCTCGGCAGCAACTGCAGCTCGGCGGCTCGGCGACTCGGCGGCTCGGGCGGCTCGGGCGGCTCGGCGGCACGGCGGCTCGGCAGCAACTGGAGCTCGGCGGCTCGGCGACTCGGCGGCTCGGGCGGCTCAGGTGGCTCGGCGGCTCGGGCGGCTCGGGTGGCTCGGGCGGCTCGGCAGATCGGCGGCTCAGCGGCGCTGGCGGCTCGGTGGTGACGGCGGGGCCGCGTGGGGACGGCGGCGGGGCCGGGTGGGGCGGCGACGAGGCCGCTGAGGGCGGCGGCGGGGCCACGAAGGGTGGCGACCGGCGCCTTAAGGGTGGGGCCGCGGGGTCGCAAGGGTGGGGCGACGGGGCCAGCAGAGGCGGCGCCGGGGCCGGGAAGGGCGGCGCCGGGGCCGGGAAGGGCGGCGCCGGGGCCGGGAAGGGTGGCGCCGGGGCCGCAAGGGTAGGCGACGGGGCCGCGAGGGCGGCATGGAGGGGTCGCGAGGGCGGCTCGAGGAGGCCGCGAGGGCGGCGCGAAAGGGCCGCGAGGGCGGCGCGAAAGGGCCGCGAGGGCGGCGCGACGCGACGGGACCGCGAGGGCGGCGCGACGGGGTCGCAAGGGCGACGCGACGGGGCCGCTAGGGAGGCGCGACGCGACGGGGCCGCTGAGGCGGCGCGACGGGGTCGTAAGGGCGGCGCGACGGGGCCGTGAGAGGGGAGCGCGACTCGGGCAGAGGCTGAGCGCGCTCCGGGCAGGAAAAAAAAAGTTGGTGGGCCCTAGGAACAGTTCCCACAGGGGAACCTGCTCTATACCATGTGAAAATGAACGAGGAATGAAAAGACTAAGGGAAAGTTGGGTACAAGTACAAACCCTAGAAAGCTGTACCCCATATGTGCTACCCCACTATAGCCTACAGCAGCTAAGTCATATAAATCTGACACTTCTATCCGGGGTAATACGGTACTTGTACCAACTTTCTGCTCAATGCATTCATTCTCGTTCAGTATTCTGACATGGTTTCAGAGCAGGTCCTGCTCCAGGACCGTTTTTTTTTAGGGCCCAATGCATAGTTAAACCCTGCTCGTCGACCTGCCCCACCGTCGCGCCGCCCTGCCAGTCGCCCTGCTCGTAGTGCTGCTCTAAACCCTGCCCTGCCTGTCGCGCCGCCCTGCTGGCCGCGCGTTGCCCTGCCCTGCTGGTCGCGCGCCGCCCTCCCCTGCCTGTTGCGTCGCCCTGCTGGCCGCCGCGTCGCCCTGCCCTACCCGCGCGCCGCCCTGCTGGCCGCCGCGCCGCCCTGCTCTGCCTGCGCGTCGCCCTGCCCTGCCCGCGCACCGCACTGCTGGCAGCCGCGCCGCCCTGCCCTGCCAGCGCGTCGCCCTGCCCTGCCCGCGCGCCGCCCTGCTAAGCGCCGCCCTGCTGCCCGTGCCGCCCTGCCTGCGCGCCGCCCTGCTGCTCGCGCCCCGCCCTGCTGGCCGCCGCACCGCCCTGCCCTGCCCGCGCGCCGCCCTGCTGGCCGCCGCCCTGCCCTGTCATTGCGCTGCCCTGCCCTGGTCGCGCGCCGCTCTTCCCTAGCCGTGCGCCGCCTCGCCCAGCCCTTCGCGCTTCCCTAGTGCTCGCACGCCGCCCTGCCTGCGTGTTGCCCTACTGGTCGCGTGCCACCCTATTCTGCTCGCTATTGCTTCTCTCAGTGTTCTCACCTTCGATCATGAGGGCCGTCCGATCCAGTTCGATACGTGGCTCGACGACTTACAGCTGTACCTACTGAGCGATTCTAGAGACAGTGTTTCGTTGTTTGACAACACGTCTGGAGCCTCTCTTGCCCCTCCCGTCATAGCTGACAGTGCAACTCGCTCACAGTGGCTTACCCGTGATGCTGCTGCTCGCTTAGCCGTTCGTAACCACCTGCCGTTAGCCGAACGCGTTCACTTTGGCCAGCACAAGACTGCTAAAGCCTTGTACGACGCTGTAGTCGCTTGTTACTCTTCCCCTGCCACTGCTGCTCTCGGCCGCCTTATACTGCCCTACCTTTTTCCTGAGCTGTCAGCCTTTGCCACAGCCGAGGACCTCATTACCCACCTTCGCACTAGCGACACTTGCTACCGCGCTGCCCTCCAAGCCGAGTTCCTAGACAAGAACCCGCCCCCGATGTACATCACTCTCAACTTCATAGTCACCCGCCTCCCTGACTCTCTTCGCGCAGTCAGGGACCACTTTCTCGCACTTGACCCCACAGACCTCACTGTCGACCTGCTCGAGAAGCACCTCTTTGCAGCTGAGACTAGCGTAGTCGCTATAGGTGCTGCTCGTGGCACTCCTCGCACACCCTTCTTTGAGGGGTGTCCCCCCTCCCCCCTTGCCCCCTCCGATGCTTGTGCTACTGCTGTTGACATCCTTGGTACTGAGGATGTCAAGGCTGCTTCTGCTCTTAGTGGGAAGCGCCGCAGTGGCAAGGGCAAGGATGGCAAGAGTGGTGGCGGTGGCAGCGGGGGTGGTGGTGGTGGAGGCGGTGGAGGCAGTGGAGGTGGCGGAGGTGGTGGCAGCGGTGGGAGTGGTGGCGGGAGTGGGGGCTTCGGTAGCGGCGGTGGTGGCAGCGGTGGGAGTGGGGGTGGCAGTGGTGGCAGCAGTGGGAGTGGTGGCGGCGGCAGTGGTGGCGGTCGGGGTGGAGCTGTTCAGAGGGGAAGCTCTGGCGGTGGCCAGAGGCAGCAGCAGCAGCGTCGGAACAAGACCCCTACGCCCAAGCAGCTTCGTGAGTGGTTTGCTCAGCGTGGGGCGTCTGGGGGTAGTGTTCGCTGCTCGTATGTCATTCGCACAGGTGACCGCGCTAGTCAGACATGCAGGAAGTTTCACACACAGCACTGCTGCTTCTCCTGCCTTGACGACGCTTGGCGCGCAGATTTTGGCGACGAGGCTGAGCGCCCCCGCTGGCTAGAGCTGCTTAGGTCTGGTGTTGATAACTTTGCTCTTGACTATGATGCTATCCTTGCTGCCATGTATGCCTTGTCTGTTAGTGCTGAGGGTGACTGTTACCTGTGTGTGCCGCCCGACCCAGGTATAGAGGCTGTTGCACTAGGTGCTAGTGAGTCTGCTCTCCCTGGTACTGCGCCTGCCGAGGCCTTGCACACCTTCACACTGCACTCAGTTGTTCCCGCTATTTCTTTCGCGATAGTACCACACTCACTCCACTCCCTGCACCTGATCCACTCAGACTGGCTGACCCCTCAGGGGGGCCAGTTCTTGCACGTTCCTCCATTGTTCTCCCGTGTTCGGCGGTTTTGTCTGGCTCACTCTCACGTCTTCACCTCCCCTCTTTCTCTACGAACTTGGTGAGTACCGCTGCCCTCCAGGATGCGATGGTCACTACCACCACTCCTGGGGGTCAGCGTGTGTCGATCTGCACATGTACACGGACGGGCCGTCACCTGGCCACGTTCACCCGTCGGCCTGGGTCGAGTCTGTACACATTGACTACCGAGCCTCCTAAGGTAGCTGCGTGTGCCAAGGTGTCCGCGTCAGGTCCGGTAGCAGCCCCCTGCTCGTGTCGCCTCTTGTCGCACCAGACTCTCCTTTGGCACCACCGCCTTGGTCACCCCTCCCTACCACGCCTTTGTGGCATGCACTCCCGCCTCCTTGTTTCTGGTCTTCCTATGTCTCTGTCTCCCCTCTCGCCCTTGCCTGCCCCGCCCTGCCTTCCTTGCGACGAGGGGCGGCAGCGCGCCGCTCCTCACTCCTCGTTTCCTTCGACGACTGCTCCCCTGCAGACTCTCCACATGGACGTGTGGGGCCCAGCCCGCGTTAGTGGACAGGACCGCGAGTGCTACTTCCTACTGGTTGTTGACGACTACACGTATTACACCACGGTCTTCCCCTTGCGCAGCAAAGGTGAACTCCTTGATGTCTTGATCCCTTGGATCCACGCAGTCCGTCTCCAGCTCCGTGAGCGGTTCCGTGAGGAAATTTCTGTCCTGCGTCAGCACTCTGACAGAGATGGTGAGTTCTACTCCAACCTCTTGCGGGAATTTTGTCGTGGGGAGGGCATCCTCCAGTCATTCACGCTTCCGGCCTCTCCGCAGCAAAATGGGGTTGCTGAGCGCCGCATTGGCTTAGTCATGGAGGTGGCTCGTACCTACATGATCCATGTGACTGCTCCCCATTTTCTGTGGCCGTTTGCGGTCTCGTACGCTGCGCATCAGCTCAACCTCTGGCCCCGTGTCTCCTTGCCGGAGACCTCGCCTACACTGCGTTGGACGGGGAAGGTTGGCGATGCGTCGGTGTTCCGGGTCTGGGGCTCTCGTGCCTTTGTTCCGCGATACTTCCGCAGACAAGCTCTCCTCCCGCGCCATTCATTGCGTCTTCCTTGGCTTTTCCCCTGACGCGCTTGGCTGGCAGTTTTACCAACCCACCTCGCGCCGTGTCCTGCCCTCTTAGGACGTCATGTTTGACGAGTCGGTTCCCTTTTACCGTCTCTTCCCCTACCGCTCTACCCCTCTACCCCCCCCGCCGCTCTTCCTCGCTCCAGGTCCCCCTCCGGTAGACCACCTCCCCCCTCAGGGTCCTGCTCCCTCAGGTGTGTCTCAGGTAGACCCACTCCCCCTGGCTGAGCCTGTCGAGGTCACTGTAGACTCAGGTGCTGCTAGAGGTGCTGCGTCTTGGGGTGCTGAGCCTGCGAGTGCGGAGCCTGGGGTGGCTGAGTCTGAGGGTGCGGAGTTTGGGGGTGCTGATCCTGAGGGTGCGGATCCTAGGGGTACTGAGCCTGAGGGTGCGGAGCCTGGGGGTGCTGAGTTTGAGGGTGCAGAGTCTGGGGGTGTTGAGCCTAAGGGTACTGTGTATGCCGGATTTCCTGCAGGTGCCTAGCCACGATTGTCTCACCGGCGGGAGCCTCTCTAACCGCAGCAGCTGCGCGAGTGGTTTGCTCAGCGCACACACCTTAGGAGTGGTGCTGCAGGAGCTAGAGGCCCTGCCGCTGGAGGCACTAGAGCTGGAGGTGCTGGAGCTACTAGTCCTGGAGGTGCTGGAGTTACTGCTGGAGCTGGAGGTACCGGAGGTGCTGGAGCTGCTGGTCCTGGAGGTGCTCGTACTCGAGGTACTGGAGCTGCCGGAGCTGGAGGTGTTGGAGGCACTGGAGCTGGAGACCCTGGAGCTGGAGGCACTGGCGCTGGAGGCGCTCAAGCTGGAGGAGCTGGAGCTGGAGGCGCTGGAGCTGGAGGCCCTGGCGCTGGAGGCGCTGGAGCTGGAGGCCCTGGAGCTGGAGGTGCTGGAGCTGGAGACTCTGGAGCTGGAGGTGCTGGCACTGGGGGTGCTGGAGCTGGCGGTACTGGTGCTAGAGGCACTGTACATCGGCGACCGTTTTTCATTCCGCCGCCACCATCGTCTCTGCCGCCACCTGATTTGGTCCTTCGCCAGGTTCTTAGTCTCCTGTCTTCCACTGGCCTTACTCCTAGCTTGCTATGTCCACCGCCTCACCAGTCGCAGCCACAGTTACAGCCAGACTCCCCACTGCCTTTTCCTTCCCCTTACGCTGAGCATATAGACTCTCTTACAGAGCGTCGTGAGCCTGAGTCTTGTCCTGCCTCGCCTTTTTGCGCTGTTCGCACTGGTCGTCGTGTTCCTCGTCCGCGTCCTCCTCCTGTCCCCGGCACCCACATTATGGCACTTTGTCCTTCCTCTATTCCACTGCGAGTTCCCCTGCCGTCTCCTCCTGCGTCCTCTCTTGCTGACGGTCCGGACCCTGAGTCTCACTTAGTTCGTGTTGCCAGTCCTATTTTCTCATGTCTTCTATCCACTGTTGTCATTGACCTTTCGTTTGAGTTCACTACTGCGTCTGCCCTAAATGCGAAGCTTGTTGACTTTGCTACCGCCTGTCGTCTCGACTACGCCGCTAGTCTTGTTGCTGAGTCTGAGTCTGACTGTCCTTCGTCCGTCAGGGGTGAGTGTGCTCTTGGCACGGACGTCCTTGAGGACAGGCAGGAGGACTTTGAGTGTCTTGCATGTGTTGTGCCTCATCTCGTTGCCATGCTGCTTGCACGTGAGGGAGACCCGGATGCACCAGACATCCTAACCCCGTGCTCTTACGCAGAGTCGATTACGGGTCCCTACTCCTCTCAGTGGCAGACAACCATGGACGCAGAGATGGCATCCCGAAAGCCCACAGGCACCTACGTCGACGAAGTTCCCCCTCTTGGGGCGAACATAGTCGATGGCATGTTGATTTTCAAGGTGAAGCGGCCAACGGGTTCTCCGCCTGTCTTCAAGGCTCGTTACGTTGCACGAGGCTTCAGTAAGCGACAGGGAGTTGACGTCTTCCAGACCTTCTCCCCCACCCCGAAGATGACCACTCTTCGGGTTCTGCTGCACGTAGCCACTCAGCGTGACTACGAGCTGCACTCTCTTGACTTCAGCTATAGGGCAGCCTGCACGAAGAGATCTGGCTGCGCCGCCCACCTAGCTTCACTGGGTCGTTTTCTGCAGGTACCCAGTGGAGCCTCCGGCGGCCAGTCTACGGTCTCCACCAGGCGCCTCTCGACTGGCACGGCACACTGAGGATGACGCTTGCGGCTCTTGGGTTTGCTCCTTCGACTAGTGACCCGTCGCTGTTTCTGCGCACTGACACTTCGCTGCCGCCGTTCTACGTCCTTGTGTACGTCGACGACTTGGTTTTTGCCACTGCTGACACTCAGGCATTGGCCCTTGTGAATTCGGAGCTGCAGAAGAGACACAACTGCACTGACCTGGGTGAGCTGTGCAGCTATGTTGGCTTGCAAATCACCCGGGACAGAGCACGGCGCACCATCACCCTGACTCAGTCAGGCATGGTGCACCAGGTCCTTCAGCACTTCGGCTTCCGGTACTCCTCGCCACAGTCCACTCCTCTGCCTACCGGTCACTCGCTTTCAGCTCCACCTTCGGACGAGTCCGTAGAGCCGAGTGGCCCATATCCAGAGCTTGTGGGCTGCCTCATGTACCCGATAACCTACACTCGACCTGACCTTGCCTACCCTCTTAGCATCGTGGCACGCTACGTTGCGCCCGGGAGACACCGACCAGAGCACTGGGAGGCCGCTAAAAGGGTGTTGTGCTACTTGTGCAGTACATCGGGCATGGGGCTTGTGCTTGGAGGACGGGGTCCAATTGTCCTCACCGGACACGCAGACGCTTCTTCGTTTGACAACTTGGCTACGCATCGGTCGTCACAGGGTTACACTTTCAGCCTTGGCTCCGGCTCTGTTTCTTGGCGGTCTACCCGCTCGTCTTCTATTCTCAGCTCCAGTTGTGAGGCTGAGATCTACGCAGGGGCCATGGCTGCACAGGAGTTAGGCTGGCTCACCTACCTGCTGACCGACTTGGGAGAGCGGCCTTGTTCTTCTCCAATTATGTACATAGACAACACGGCCATGATTGCCTTGTGTTAGGAGCACAGAATGGAGCACAGAACGAAGCACATCGCTCTGCGTTCCTTCCTTCCTCGAGAGTTGCAGCAGCATGGTCAGCTTTGTCTTGCTTACGTGGCCACTCAGGCCAACACTACTGATATATTCACAAAGGCACTTCAGTCTAGTGATCATCAGCGTTTGTGTACTATTTTAGGCCTTGTGCCTACTTTGCCTCACTTGCTCACTGCTTGACTTTGCTTGTACTGTGATATATATATATACCTGCATGCTTACACTTGCTAGGGTATGATCACTGTACAGTTTGTTCTCTTTTATATAAATCTGCATGTGAACTGGCCTTGTGGCCATTTGCTTGTGCTCGGAATGTGTGGTGACTTCGTGATCCACCCTGAGCTTGCTTTGCTTTTCTTGACTGGTTATGTGACCACTTGTTCTCCCCCACTTTGCCTATGGGGGTGTGTCAAAATGTTATAATGTTTATATTGTGTAGGCTGTAGTGGGGTAGCCTATATGGAGTACAACCCAATTAGGGTTAGTACTTGTACCAAATTTCTGCTCAAAGCATTCATTCTCGTTCAGTATTATGACAGTTCACGCCCTCTGAATTTGCTTTGCAGCATGCATGCACGTCATCGTAGACATCTTGCTCAGACCCTGTCCTCATGTGCGAGGGCGAGGTGGTCCTCGGTACTGTTGACCACCATGCTGATTCCACCCACATTTCTTGAAGGCCCGGGAGATGAGCTGCGCTGGCACCTCCTCCCATGCTTGGGCTACCCACGCCTCCTCAACCGGAGGTTTCTTCAGATTCCCTGCGTTGCGTACAAGTCATTCACTTCGTTAGGAAAACCTTTCATGATTACAGGGAGAATGAATCTGCTAGACAGTTTAGCAAACCTCACCTTTTTTTGTGAAACTGTTGATGCTGTGTTCAGCAACCAGGGCTGGTACTGGCTCCTCACCTCACGAAAGATTTGAACCTCTTGTTGACGCTGATGTCAAGAAGTTGTTCTAGTGGTGTGCAGCCCCCCAGAATGATGGACGGGTCGATATGCAGCAAGGAGAATGTGCACTTCAATCCTGAAGTGAGGTGGCCTCGATAAGAATTTGCGACCAACAAGGTTGGAGCACTGCGATCTAAGCAGAACGGCGCATAGCAGGTGCAAGGACCTTCGTGGTCTAGTCTCTCAGAATGATTTGACTAGAATGGATTGGGGTACAAGTACTTGTCAAAATGTTATAATGCTCATACTGTGTAGGCTGTAGTGGGGTAGCCCATAAGGGGTACAACCCAATTAGGGTTAGTACTTGTACCAACTTTCTGCTCAATGCATTCATTCTCGTTCAGTTTCTCGACATGGTTTCAGAGCAGGTCCTGTTCTAGGACCTTTTTTTAGGGCCCACCGCATAGTTCCCTGCTAGTAGCGCTGCCCCACTAGTCGCACTGCTCTGCCCTGCCCGTCGCGCCACCCTGCTGGCCGCACGCTTCCCTGCCCTGCCCATCGCACCACCCTGCCAGTCGCTCCCCGCCCTGCCCTGCCTCTCGCGCCGCCCTGCTGGCCGCGCGCTGCCCTGCCCTGCCCGTCAAGCCGCCCTGTTGGTAGCGCGCCGCCGTCCCCTGCCTATCGCGTCGCCCTGCTGGCCGCCGCGTCGCCCTGCCCTGCCTGCGCGCCGCCCTGCTCTGCCTGCGTGTCGCCCTGCCCTGCCCGCGCACCGCACTGCTGGCAGCCACGCCACCCTGCCCTGCCTGCACGTTGCCCTGCCCTGCCCGCGCGCCGCCCTGCTGGCCGCCGTGCCGCCCTGCCTTGCCCGCGCGCCGCCCTGCTGGCCGCCGCACCGCCCTGCCCTGCCATTTGCGCTGCCCTGCCCTTGTCGCGCGCCACTCTTCCCTAGCCGTGCGCCGCCCCGCCCTGCCCTGTGCGCTTCCCTAGTGCTCGTGCGCTGCCCTGCTTGCGTGCTCCCCTGCTGGTCGCGCGCCACCCTGCTCTGCCCGCTATGGCTTCTCTCAGTGTTCTTACCTTCGATAATGAGGGCCGTCCGATCCAGTTCGATACGTGGCTCGACGACTGATCGCTGTACCTACTAAGCAATTCTAGAGACAGTGTTTCGTTGTTTGACCACACTTCTGGAGCCTCTCTCGCCCCTCCCGCCCCTCCCGCCATAGCTGACAGTGCGACCCGCTCACAGTGGCTTACCCGTGATGCTGCTGCTCGCTTAGCTGTTCGCAACCACCTACTGTTAGCCGAACGCGCTCACTTTGGCCAGCACAAGACTGCTAAAGCCTTGTAAGACGCTGTAGTCGCTCGTTACTCTTCCCCTGCCACTGCTGCTCTCGGCCGCCTTATACTGCCCTACCTTTTTCCCGAGCTGTCAGCATTTGCCACAGCCGAGGACCTCATTACCCACCTTCGCACTAGCGACACTTGCTACCGCGCTGCCCTCCCAGCCGAGTTCCTAGACAAGAACCCGCCCCCGATGTACATCACTCTCTACTTCATAGTCACCCGCCTCCCTGACTCTCTTCGCGCAGTCAGGGACCACATTCTCGCTCTTGAACCCACAGACCTCACTGTCGACCTGCTCAAGAAGCACCTCCTTGCAACTGAGACTAGCGTAGTCGCTGTAGGTGCTGCTCGTGGCACTTCTCGCACACCCTTCTTTGAGGGGTGTTCCCCCTCCCCCCTTGTCCCGTCCTACGCTTCTGGTGCTGCTGTTGACATCCTTGGCAGTGAGGATTCCGGGGCTGCTTCTGCTCTTAGTGGGAAGCGCCGCAGCGGCAAGGGCAAGGATGGCAAGAGTGGTGGCGGTAGCAGCGGGGGTGGTGGTGGTGGAGGCGGTGGAGGCAGTGGAGGTGGCGGAGGTGGTGGCAGCGGTGGGAGTGGTGGCGGGAGTGGGGGCTTCGGTAGTGGCGGTGGTGGCAGCGGTGGGAGTGGGGGTGGCAGTGGTGGCGGCAGTGGGAGTGGTGGCGGCGGCAGTGGTGGCGGTCGGGGTGGAGCTGTTCAGAGGGGAAGCTTTGGCGGTGGCCAGAGGCAGCAGCAGCAACATCGGAGCGAGATCCCTACGCCTAAGCAGCATCGGAGCATCGGTAGTGTTCGCTGCTCGTATGTCATTCGCACATGTGACCGCGCTAGTCAGACATGCGGAAAGTTTCACACTCAGCACCACTGCTTCTCACTCCTTGACGACGCTTGGCGCACAGAGTTTGGTGACAAGGCTAAGCTCCCTTGCTGGCTAGAGCTGCTTAGGTCTGGTGTTGATATCTTTGCTCTTGACTATGATGCTATCCTTGCTGCCATGTATGCCTTGTCTGTTAGTGCTGAGGGTGACTGTTACCTGTGTGTGCCGCCCGACCCAGGTATAGAGGCTGCTGCTCTAGGTGCTAGTGAGTCTGCTCTCCCTGGTACTGCGCCTGCTGAGGCCTTGCAAACCTTCACGCTTGACTAAGGCGCTTCCCGCTGTTTCTTTCGCGACAGTACCACACCCACTCCACTCCCTGCACATGTTCCGGTCAAACTGGCTGACCCCTCAGGGGGCCCTGTTCTTGCCCGTTCCTCCACTGTTCTCCCGTGTCCGGCGGTTCCGTCCGGCTCACTGTCAGGTCTTCACCTCCCCTCGTTTTGTATGAACTTGGTGAGTACCGCTGCCCTCCAGGATGCCATGGTCACTACCACCACTCCTGAGGGTCAGCGTGTGTCGATCTGCACGTGTACATGGACGGGCCGTCACCTGGCCACGTTCACCCGTCGGCCTGGGTCGAGTCTGTACACACTGACTACTGAGCCTCCTCAGGTAGCTGCGTCTGGTCAGGTGTCCGCGTCAGGTCCGGTAGCAGCCCCCTGCTCGTGTCGCCTCTTGTCGCACCAGACTCTCCTTTGGCACCACCGCCTTGGTTACCCCTCCCTGCCACGCCTTCGTGACATGCACTCCCGTCTCCTAGTTTCTGGTCTTCCCAGGTTTCTGCCTTCCCTCCCGCCCTCGCCTACCCCGCCTTGCCTTCCTTGCGTCGAGGGGTGGCAGCGCGCCGCTCCTCACTCCTCCTCGTTTCCCCCGACGACTTCTCCCCTGCAGACTCTCCACATGGATGTGTGGGGCCCAGCCCGCGTCAGTGGACAGGACCGCGAGCGCTACTTCCTGCTGGTTGTTGACAACTACACGCGTTACACCACGGTCTTCCCGTTGCGCAGCAAGGGTGAGGTCTCTGATGTCTTGATCCCTTGGATCCGCGCAGTCCGTCTCCAGCTCCGTGAGAGGTTCCGTGAGGACCTTCCTGTCCTGCGTCTGTACTTTGACAGAGTTGGTGAGTTCTCCTCCGACCTCTTGCGGGACTTTTGTCGTAGGGAGGGCATCCTTTAGTCGTTCACGCTTCCGGCCTCTCCGCAGCAAAATGGGGTTGCTGAGCACCGCATTGGCTTAGTCATGGAGGTGGCTCGTACCTCCATGATCCATGCGGTTGCTCCCCATTTTCTGTGGCCGTTTGCAGTCCACTACGCTGCGCATCAGCCCAACCTCTCGCCCCGTGTCTCCTTGCCGGAGACCTCGCCTACACTCCGTTGGACGGGGAAGGTTGACGATGCGTTGGTGTTCCAGGTCTGGGGCTCTCGTGCCTTGTTCCGCGATACTTCCGCGCACAAGCTCTCCTCCCACGCCATTTCTTGCGTCTTCCTTGGCTTTACCCCTGATGCGCCTGGCTGGCAGTTTAACCACCCCACCTCGCACCGTGTCCTGTCCTCTCAGGACGTCACGTTTGACGAGTCGGTTCCCTTTTACCGTCTCTTCCCCTACCGCTCTGCCCCTCTCCCCCCCCCCCCCGCCACTCTTCCTCGCTCCAGGTCCCCCTCCGGTAGACTCCCTCCCCCCTCAGGGTCCTGCTCCCTCAGGTGTGTCTCAGGTAGACCCACTCCCCCTAGCTGAGCCTGTCAAGGTCACTAAAGACTCAAGTGCTGCTAGGGGTGCTGCGTCTGGGGGTGCTGAGCTTGCAGGTGCGAAGCCTGGGGGTACTGAGCCTGCGAGTGCGGAGCCTGGGGGTGCTGAGCCTGAGGGTGCGGAGCCTGGGGGTGCTGAGTCTGAGGGTGCGGAGTCTGGGGGTGCTGAGCCTAGGGGTATTGCGTCTGCCGGAGGTCCTGCGGGTGCCTCGCCATGACAGTCTCAACGGCAGGAGCCTCTCTCACCGCAACAGCTGCGCGAGTGGTTTGCTCGGCGCACACGCCATAGGAGTGGCGCTGGAGGAGCTGGAGGCCCTGCCGCTGGAGGCACTGGAGCTGGAGGTGCTGGAGCTACTAGTCCTGGAGGTGCTGGAGTTACTTCTGGAGCTGGAGGTACCGGAGGTGCTGGAGCTGCTGGTCCTGGAGGTGCTCGTACTAGCGGTACTGAAGCTGCCGGAGCTGGTGGTGTTGGAGGCGCTGGAGCAGGAGATCCTGGAGGTGCTGGAGTTACTGCTGGAGCTGAAGGTAGCGGAGGTGCTGGAGCTGCTGGTCCTGGAGGTGCTCTTACTCGAGGTACTGGAGCTGCCGGAGCTGGAGGTGTTGGAGGCAGCGGAGCTGGAGACACTTGAGCTGGAGGCACTGGCGCTGGAGGCGCTGGAGCTGGAGGAACAGGAGTTGGAGGCACTGGAGCTGGAGGCCCTGGATCTGGAGGCCCTGGCGCTGGAGGCGCTGGAGCTGGAGCCCCTGGAGCTAGAGGCGCTGGAGCTGGAGACCCTAGTGCTGGAGGTGCTGGCGGTGGGGGTGTTGGAGCTGGTGGTAATGGTGCTGGAGGCACTGTGTAGTGGCGACCGTTTTTCGTTCCACCGCCACCGTCGTCTCTGCCGCCACCTGACTCGGTCCTTCGCCAGGTTCTTAGTCTCCCGTCTTCTACTGGCCTTAATCCTAGCTTGCTATGTCCACCGCCTCACCAGTCGCAGCCACAGTTACAGCCAGACTCCCCACTGCCTGCTCCTTCTCCTTACGCTGAGCAGACATACTCTCTTACAGAGCGTCGTGAGCCTGAGTCTCGTCCTGCCTCGCCTGTTCGCGCTGTTCGCACTGGTTGTCGTGTTCCTCGTACGCGTCCTCCTCCTCTCCCAGACACTCACATTATGGCACTTCGTCCTTCCTCTATTCCACTGCGAGTTCCCCTGCTATCTCCTCCTGCGTCCTCTCTTGCTGACGGTCCAGACACTGTGTCAGACTTAGTTCGTGCTGCCAGTCCTACTGTCCCACGTCTTCTATCCACAGTTGCCACTGACCCTTCGTTTGAGTCCACTGCTGCGTCTGCCCTAGTTGCTGAGCTTGTTGACTTTCCTGATGCCTGTCATTTCGACTATCCCGCTCGTCTTGTTGCTGAGTCTGAGTCTGACTGTCCTCTGTGTTATAGACTAGAGTCCACTTAGGGGTCGCGAATGCCCTTGAAACGGCCTAAGCAGAATCTGATGACTTCAAACCGCCTCTGTTCAAAACGCCGTCACGATCAGCTCTGATAACATACGAACCTGAAACTTGGAGAAACGTTAGATTCAGCAGTCTGCTTTCCAACGGTATATTGTTTGCTTTCATCAGAGGTGTATGCGCTATGCAGTGATCGAAAACGTAAGCTTGGCTGAAAACGTGTAGTTTCATTGATGCAAGGAAGAGGTGAGTACAACATTGCCTAGGGGACTCTTAAGGGGTTGGGACCATCCTGGGAACTCAGAGAAGGTGGAGTCCTAGGGGAGAAAGGTTAGAGAAGGATGGGAAACGTCCTATCTAGGTCAGCAAAGCCAACCACACTTGGATGTTCAGAGCTGTACTCAAGGCTACCAATAGTGAGTCAAGCCAACCATGAGTCAGCTTGTCTTCCCACTTGCACCCTCTTGCAAGCTGCTTCCAGGAAGACCACACTTCTCAAAAGGAGGGTGGTAGAGTCCCACTTGACCACCTGTACTTCTTGTCTCATTCTCTGTCCCTGCAGCATTGGCATGACAACAATGAAAGGGTGGCAAGGGAAATGCTGCCAACAGTGCACCATGACTACGGAACTGTAACTTTCGACAGCTCTCACGTGCTGCTCCGATGCTGGGTTGTCGTGAAACTCGGTGACCACCTGCACAACACGGCAAAGGACTGCCACACCGATTTTCAGACCAATCAGAGCTTCGTAGATGAGTCAGCAGCCGAAATGGTGAACTCGGGTGTTACCAAAAAGAGTAACACACACTTCCGGGATGCCATAAGTCTTGAAACTAAAAATGTTGCCGTGCCTGTAAACTAATTCAAAAACTTCTGAAACTTTGAGGGTCTGAAGAACACATGTTGAAGCACCTTCTCACAAAATTCCAGAAGCTGAGCAGGCTTGTAGGCGGAATGGGAGTGCGATGACCGTGCCACTATAGTGCTTTGGCACAACAAACTCCCCCTCATCGTGCTCTCATTCATTCCTTAGCTGCTCCCTGGAAATGCCTCCCTTAGTTGAAGGACATGCCACACAAGGTGGCACAGCTCCAATGCTGATGCTCTGCAAGCCGCTTAGTCAAGAAATCTGCAGGTTGCTTGGTAGTGTTTATGTAGTTCAAGGAGATGGTGCCCTTCTTCACCTCCTTCCTCACCCAATGCCACTTGATATGCATGTGCTTGTTCAGCCCATGGAGCACAGCATTACGCGCCATTGCAATTGCTCTTTGGCTGTCACAAAACACAGGTGTAGGACCCTCTTGCTGTTATAGTCACAATAGGCTTGAATGTGCCTAAAACGAAAGATAGAGAGCACAGACGGATTTCTGCACAGCGGCTTCAAACGTTGATAGCGTTCTGCTCACGGCTGCAAATGACTTGATTCAAATTGGATCTGGAGCGTCTTCACGTCGTCTACAATTATCAATTTAGATTGCACGATTTGATAAAGAATTGACGACACAGCGTCGGTTTGAACGAACGGTACTATGGCAGCCACTATAGTCTTAGAACACAAGATAGGAAGAGTTACGAGTTGGGAATGACTCCCAGCTCCTACAAACCCCAAGAGCCGAGGTACAGTGATGTGGAACAGTGCCACACTGTCCCCAACCACGAAGGGTCTCGAAACTACCCTTCACTAGGGCCTACACCAAGTGAAATGTTACACTACACAAAGTAATGTAACTATCTTCAATATCTTGAGGTGTACCCTTTTGGCAAGCTTCGAAATCACTTGAGGCTTGACACCAAGGCTCGGGCTCTTCATCACAAACTCATCCTTGAGTTCTTGATGGGTCTGCTGCACACACCTGCGACACGCCGAACGTTCGACACAGGACAAAATAGAAACCGCGCACGACAAAATAGAAACCGCGCGCGAGACACAAACGACCGCGTAACACGCGTCTAGCGATAACTCGCTATTGACTCGACACACACACTCGACATCATGACTCAACATTCACACACAATTATAAGCATGAAATATATATTATCCCATGCCCTCATACCATTCCATACACACACACATTCACGCACACGGACAACAAGCCGAGTGCAAACCGTAGGGTTGCACCAACACTTGCTCCTGCCCCAACTCCTCAAGCAACCTCCTCATCCAAACCACCTCCTTCACTCCATGAAACAACGCCATGTACTCGCTCTCTGTTGATGAGTGAGCTATCTCTCCTTGCTTCTTAGAATTCCAGCTCACTGGACTCCCTCCAACATAGCATATATAGCCACCATGGGATGTAGCATCACCGATGTCACTTGCCCAGGTAGCATCGGTGAAACACGAGAGGTACAAGTGCCCATGCCTTGCAGGTGCACCAGTCTTTGTGCTCACCTCCTCCACTTCCTTTTGCTTCAGCTGCCCATGCACTGAATATTGCAGCCCCACCCTTGAGGTTGCTATGCAGTACCTCACTAGCCTCTCTGTTGCATCCAGGTGCTCTTGAAGGGGCCTAGACACCACACGAGCGAGCTGTGAAATTGAAAACGCAATGTCGGGGCGAGTGTTGACCGAAGCGCACATCAAGCTCCCCACCATTGACTGGAACCGACGCTGCAACTCGTACTCCAACACCTCACCCTCCTCTTCATCAAGGTGCAGCTGAAACCCTGAGGGTAGAGGATTCTTTACACTCCTCCCTTCCTCCAGCCCATACTTCTCCCCCATGGCTGCAAGGTACTTGTGTTGGTAAAGCCTCAACCATCCCTTCACCTCGTCCCGCTCCACGTGACAACCAATGTAATACCCCACTGGTCCAAGGGCCTTGCATTGAAAGGTCTCCTTCAGCTTCCCTTGCACCTTCTTGATCCTCTCCAGGGGTGGAGAGAAGAGGAGGATGTCATCGATGTAGACAAGGAGAAATACCTTTTCCTCCTCCCCCTCAGTCATGAAAAGACTCTCGTCGCACCCGCTAACTTTGAAGCCAAGAGCCTCCAACGCCTCCACCAGCCTTGCATACCAGCAGCTTGGAGCTTGTTTGAGGCCATAGATGGCCTTGTTGAGCCTGCAAACACGTCCGCTCCCATCATCATACCACTCTGGCTGCTTGATGTAGATCTCCTCATCTACCACGCCATAGAGGAACGCCGTCTTCACATCCATTTGCTCCACCTTCCAGCCACAAACGGCAGCGGCTGCTAGCAACAACAGGAGCGTAGGAGCCCCTGCAACAAGAGCAAACACCTCTTGAAAGTCAATCCCCTCCCTCTGCTGAAAGCCGTTGATCACAAGCCTTGTCTTGCGCCTCTCCAACCTCCCCTCCGCATCGGTCTTCACACGTAACACCCACGTGCAGTCCAACGCCTTCCTTCCTAGGGGCAGATGGGTAACGGTCCACGTTTCATTCTCCATGTGGCTCTCGAACTCATCCTCCTTTGAAGGAAGCCATGCCTCTCGATCATCTCCAGCGAGAGCTTCCTCCATTGACGCCGGCTCATGAGGTAAGTTGACGCCAAAGCAACAAATCTGCTCCATCTCCCCCTCGGCTCCCTTCTCCTCCTCATCTTCCTCCTCCTGGACCAGCAATGCCTTGGGAACCCCAAGCCTTTCATACTTGAGGAAATCCCTTGGGTGGGCAGCTCTCTTGGGCCTCTCCTTGGCTGCTCCTTCCTTGGCTCCACCACGAACAGCATCACGCTACCCTTGGGTTGTGCGCCTTGGTGGAAGCTTAGGGGATGGTGTAGGCTGCTGCACCTCCTCCTCGGTATCACCTCTCTCAGCTACAGGGGCCTCCCCTTGCTGCAGTACTTCTTCCACATCTGCTGCCTCCCCTTCAGCACCTCCCAAGTCATGTGACACCTCTGTCAACTCTGAAGATGAGGAGAACTCGATGGGAATGAGAAGTGGGTCGTTCGTTCCCACCTCTATTCCAAGCGGAATGGTGACCTTGCTACTCCCCCGCTCCGACCACTCCTTGAACATGAGCCCCTCCATAAACTTGGCATCTCTGGTGGTGAAGACGATGTTGGATTTTGGGTCCCACATGAGCCAGCCCTTGCTCCCCCGTGCAAGACCCAAATGAACAGCCCACACCGCCGCCGCTTGAAGCTTGTCACGCTTCTCCTTAGGGACATGCACGAGCCCCATGCACCCGAAGACACGAAGCATATCCACCAGGGGCTTCTTACCACTCCACTTCTCCATAGGGACCCAATGCTGACCTCCCACATGAGTCAACACCCGGTTCTTGATGACGGTAGCATGACGAATATCGAGGGGCCAGAACCGCAAGGCTAGACCCGAGTCCACCAATATCGTTCTCCCGACCTCTATGACGGTCCGGTTTGCTCTCTCTGCCACGCCGTTGGACTGTTGGGTGTAGGCCGTGGTGAGTTGCTGCTTGATGCCGTGCCACTTCAACCAGCTCCGGAACTCCGCTCCCAAACACTCCCCACCACAGTTGCTACGAATCGCCTTCACCCGCTTGCCGCTCTCTCGCTCCACCATGGGCAGCCACTCTTCAATGATGACCCTTGTAGCATCACTCTTCTTTGCAAGTGGAAAAGACCAGGTGAGCCTTGTGTAGTCATCCACCATAGTCATGGAATACAGGGCCCCACCATCTCCCTTCACCTTCATGGGCCCCACAAGATCCACATGCATGAGCTCCACCGAGTCACTTGACTGCCCCACCGTCGAATGGAAGGGAAATCGTGAGAACTTGCTGGTCAAGCAAGTCTCACAAGAGCCCATCTCCTTGGGCTCCCTTTTTATCCTCAGCCCCTTGACTCTTTCCTCCTTAAACAGCTGCTGTAACTGAGGCAGCGCCACGTGGCCAAAACGATGGTGTGCAGTGAGCCAATCCATCTCACCCGTGCTAGGATTTACACTTGGTAGTGCACCCCCCCCATGCACAAGCAGCCCACCATCACTGCCATCACCACCTCCTCCACTGGTTACGTGGCTTGCATGCCCTCCTCTTACAGCTTCAGCAGCCAAGCACGCAGCCGCCTCCTTCCATGGCAGCACCGGTATCTCCCACATGGACTGGTGCATGTCCTTGCCGCCTCGGAGGTCCCACAACACGCGCCCATCCAGAGTTGCCTTGAACACCTTTGTGCCCATCATCTCCATCTTCATCCCTGCCTCACTCAATGCCTTGGTAGAGAGAAGGTTGGCACATAATCCAGGGACAAGAAGAACACGCTTCAGCCCCACAAGCCTCCCATCCGCACCCATAAACATGGCTCTCCCCTCGCCACGCACGGGTACAACTTGGCCGGTGGCTGAAACAACGGTGGCTGCCTTTGATGGCCTGACTTCATCCAGCAGATCCTCTCGGTTGGTCATGATCATGAAGGCTCCCGTGTCGATGACCCAATGGGAGGAGCGGTGAAGAGCAACCTTGCTGGCCGGTACAACCATGTCCTCGGAGCATGCCTCTCCTACATGGTAGAACATGCCGCCATGTCCGCCGGCACCTCCATCGCCCTCCTCACTGCCCATGCCTTCTCCCATAGCTCCATGAACACCCTTAGAGCCTTCAATTGATGGCTGACCAGGCCTCCAACCGTCAGGTAGCTTGCGATACTTAAACCATGGGTGACCTTCCACATGGCGATACCAACACTTGCCGCCACACCGCTTGCCTCCCTTGTTGCTACGCTTCCCTCCCGAATACTGCTCCCCTCCAGAGCCTTCCTTGGCCTTGCCTTTCTTGCTACCACGTCCCTTGAAGCCTTTCATGCTGTAGGCAGAGCCTCCACCTTCACCAATAGCGGCAGTCAGCTCCTTCCTCCAAAACTCCTCTTGAAGGACTTGAGCACGGATCCACTCAAGGGACCAAGAGTCCTTCATGCCATTGAGGTTGACCACCAAGGGGCCCCATGACTCTGGCAGCAAGGAGAGAGCCTTGTAACACTTGATCTTCTCAGTGTAGTCCACACCAGCAGCAGAGAGCTTCACATAGAGGTCCCGAAGTTGATCGAACGCTCCTTGCATGGCATCACCTTCGTTGATCTTCACCGCATGGAGTTGTCGTTCGAGCACCACCACCATCGCTTCGCTGCTGGGGGCATGGACATCCTTCAATATTTTCCATGCCTTGGGACCACACTGGATATCTTTGATGAGATGCTTGACATGGTGCAGCTGGTTGGATGAGAGGCATTGAGAGAGAAGGAAGAATCCATCCTTGGTCGCTCCTTCACTCGCAGGCCTCTTCAATTCTCCATCCATCACTTCAAGCAGCCCGTAATGGTTAAATAGGAGCTCCATCCTGAAGCTCCATGATGCCCAATCCTCCCCAGAGAACTTCTCTAGGTTGAATGCCTTCACATCATCCTTGGCTGGGGTTGAGACGGATGCTATTGGTGCAGATCCGCCTGCAACGCCTCTTCCTGCTTCCCCAGCACCTCTCACGCCACCACTGCCACTAGGACCAGCTGGAGCAGAACCTTCAGCCTCTATATTGACCCAGGAACAGAGAAGAACCGCTCTGATACCACTTGTTATAGACTAGAGTCCACTTAGGGGTCGCGAATGCCCTTGAAACCGCCTAAGCAGAATCTGATGACTTCAAACCGCCTCTGTTCAAAACGCCGTCACGATCAGCTCTGATAAAATACGAAACTGAAACTTAGAGAAACTATCGCTTCAGGTGTCTGCTTTCCAACGGTATATTGCTTGCTTTCATCAGACGTGTATGCGCTACGCAGTGAACGAAAACGTAAGCTTGGCTGAAAACGTGTAGTTTCATTGATGCAAGGAAGAGGTGATTACAACATTGCCTAGGGGACTCTTACGGGGTTGGGACCATCCTGGGAACTCAGAGAAGGTTGAGTCCTAGGGGAGAAAGGCTAGATAAGGATGGGAAACGTCCTATCTAGGTCAGCAAAGCCAACCACACTTGGATGTTCAGAGCTGTACTCAAGGCTACCAATAGTGAGTCAAGCCAACCATGAGTCAGCTTGTCTTCCCACTTGCACCCTCTTGCAAGCTGCTTCCAGGAAGACCACACTTCTCAAAAGGAGGGTGGTAGAGTCCCACTTGACCACCTGTACTTCTTGTCTCATTCTTTGTCCCTGCACCATTGGCATGACAACAATGAAAGGGTGGCAAGGGAAATGCTGCCAACAGTGCACCATGACTACGGAACAGTAACTTTCGACAGCTGTCACGTTCTGCTCCGATGCTAGGTTGTCGTGACACTCGGTGACCACCTGCACAACACGGCAAAGGACTGCCACACTGCTTTTCAGATCAATCAGAGCTTTGTAGATGAGTCAGCAGCCGAAATGGTGAACTCGGGTGTTACCAAAAAAGAGTAACACACACTTCCGGGATGCCATAAGTCTTGAAACTAAAAATGTTGCCATGCCTTGTAAACTGCTTCAAAAGATTCTGAAAGTTTGAGGGTCTGAAGAACACATGTTGAAGAACCTTCCCACAAAATTCCAGAAGCTGAGCAGGCTTGTAGGCGGAATGGGAGTGCGATGACCGTGCCACTATAAAGCTTTTGGCACAACACTCCGTCCGTCAGGGGTGAGTGTGCTCTTGGCACGGACGTCCTTGAGGACAGGCAGGAGGACTTTGAGTGTCTTGCAGCTGCTGTACCTCATCTTGTGGCCTTGCTGCTTGCGCGTGAGGGAGACCCAGATGCACCAGAATCCTGACCCGCGCTCTTACGCAGAGGCGATTACGGGTCCCTACTCCTCTCAGTGGCAGACAACCATGGACGCAGAGATGGCATCCTGAAAGTCCACAGGCACCTTCGTCGACGCAGCTCCCCCTCCTCGGGCGAACATAGTCGATGGCATGTGGATTTTTAGGGTGAAGCGGCCGCTGGGTTCTCCGCCTGTCTTCAAGGCTCGTTACATTGCACGAGGCTTCAGTCAGCGACATGGAGTTGACTTCTTCCATAACTTCTCCCCTACCCCGAAGATGACCACTCTTCGGGTTCTGCTGCACGTCGCCACTCAGCGTGACTACGAGCTGCACTCTCTTGACTTCAGCACAGCTTTCTTACAGGGCAGCCTACACGAGGAGATCTTGCTGCGCCGCGCACTTGGCTTCACTGGGTCGTTTCCTGCAGGTACCTAGTGGAGCCTCCGGCGGCCAGCCTACAGTCTCCGCCAGGCGCCTCGCGAGTGGCACGACACACTGGGGATGACGGTTGCGTCTCTTGGGTTTGCTCCTTCGACTACTGACCCGTCGCTGTTTCTGCGCACCGAGACTTTGTTGTCGTCGTTCTACGTCCTCGTGTACGTGGACGACTTGGTTTTTGCCACTGCTGACACTGAGGCATTGGCCCTTGTGAAGTCGGCTCTCCAAAAGAGACACAACTATAATGACCTGGGTGAGCTGCGCAGCTATCTTGGCTTGCAGATCACCCGCGACAGAGCGCGGCGCACCATCACCCTGACTCAGTCACGCATGGTGCACCAGGTCCTTCAGCGCTTCGGCTTTCGGTACTTTTTGCCACAGTCCACTCCTCTGCCTACCGGTCACTCGCTCTCAGCTCCACCTTCGGACGAGTCCGTAGAGCCGAGTGGCCCGTATCCATAGCTTGTGGGCTGCCTCATGTACTTGATGACCTGCACTCGACCTGACCTTGCCTACCCTCTTAGCATCCTGGCACGCTACGTTGCGCTCGGGAGACACCGACCAGAGCACTGGGAGGCCGGTAAGAGGTTGTTGCGCTACTTGTGCAGTACATCGGGCATGGGGCTCGTGCTTGGAGGACGGGGTCCAGTTGTCCTCACGGGACACGCAGACGCTTCTTGGTTTGACAACTTGGCTACGCAGCGGTCGTCACAGGGTTACACTTTCAGCCTTGGCTCCGGCTCTGTTTCTTGGCAGTCTACCCGCTCGTCTTTTGTTCTCAGTTCCTGTTGTGAGGCTGAGATCTACGCAGGGGCCATGGCTGCACAGGAGTTAGGCTGGCTCACCTACCTGCTGACCGACTTGGGAGAGCGGCCTCGTTCTTCTCCAGTTCTGTACGTAGACAACACGGCCATGATTGCCTTGTGTCAGGAGCACAGACTGGAGCAAAGAACGAAGCACATCGCTCTGCGTTACTTCCTTGCTCAAGAGTTGCAGCAGCGTGGTCAGCTTCGTCTTGCTTACGTGGCCACTCGGGCCAACACTGCTGATATATTCACCAAGGCACTTCAGTCTGGTGATCATCAGCGTTTCTGTACTATTTTAGGCCTTGTGCCTACTTTGCCTCACTTGCTCACTGCGTGACTTTGCTTGTACTGTGATCTATATATATACCTGCATGCTTACACTTGCAAGGGTATGATCACTGTTCAGTTTGTTCGCTTTTATATAACTCTGCATCTGAACTGGCCTTGTGGCCATTTGCTTGTGCTCGGAATGTGTTCCAGGTCTGGGGCTCTCGTGCCTTTGTTCTGCGATACTTCCGTGGACAAGCTCTCCTCCCGCGCTATTCCCTCCGTCATCCTTGGCTTTGTCCCTGACGCGCCTGGCTGGCAGTTTTACCACCCCACCTCGCGCCATGTCCTGTCCTCCCAGGACGTCATGTTTGACGAGTCTTTTCCCTTTTACTGTCTCTTCCCCTACCGCGCTGCCACATTCCCCCCCCCCGCCGCTCTTCCTTGCTCCAGGTCCCCCTCTGGTAGACCCCCTCCCCCATCAGGGTCCTGCTCCCTCAGGTGTGTCTCAGGTAGACCCACTCCCCCTGGCTGAGCCTGTCGGGGTCACTATAGATTCGGGTGCTGCTAGGGGTGCTGCGTTTGGGGGTGCTGAGCTTGCGGGTGCGGAGCCTGGTGGTGCTAAGCCTGTGAGTGCGGAGCCTGGGGTTACTGAGCTTGATGGTGCGGAGCCTGGGGGTGCTGAGTCTGAGGGTGTGGAGTCTGGGGGTGCTGAGCCTAGGGGTACTGCGTCTGCTGGAGGTCCTGCGGGTACCTCGCCACGACGGTCTCACCGGCGGGAGCCTATCTCACTGCAGCAGCTGCGCGAGTGGTTTGCTCGGCGCACATGCCTTAGGAGTGGCGCTGCATAAGCTGGAGTCCCTGGAGCTGGAGACCTTGGAGTTGGAGACACTTGAGCTGGAGACCCTAGACCTGGACGCGCTGGCGCTAGAGGCGCTGGAGCTGGAGGCACTAGAGCTGGAGACCCTCGAGCTGGAGGTGCTGGAGCTGGAGACCCTGGAGCTGGAGGTGCTGGCGCTGGAGACCCTGGAGCTGGAGGCCCTGGAGCTGGCGGCCCTGGAGCTGGAGGCGCTGGAGCTGGAGACCTAGGAGCTGGAGGTGCTGGCGCTAGGGGTGCTGGAGCTGGCGGTACTGGTGCTGGAGGCACTGTGCAGCGGTGACCGTTTTTCGTTCCGCCGCCGCCGTCGTCTCTGCCGCCACCCTGTTTGGTCCTTTGCCAGGTTCTTAGTCTCCCGTCTTCTACTGCCCCTACTCCTAGCTTGCTGTGTCCACAGCCTCACCAGTCGCAGCCACAGTTATAGCCAGACTCCCCACTCCCTGCTCCTTCTCCTTACGCTGAGCACACAAACTCTCTTACAGAGCGTCGTGAGCCTGAGTCTCGTCTTGCCTCGCTTGTTCGTGCTGTTCGCACTGGTCGTCGTGTTCCTCGTCAGCGTCCTCCTTCTCTCCCGGGCACTCACATTACGGCACTTCGTCCTTCTTCTGTTCCACTGCGAGTTCCCCTGCCGTCTCCTCCTGCGTCCTCTCTTGCTGATGGTCCGGACCCTGAGTCTGACTTAGTTCGTGCTGCCAGTCCTACTATCCCACGTCTTCTAGCCACTGTTGTCATTGAACCTTCGTTTGAGTCCACTGTTGCGTCTGCCCTAGTTGCTGAGCTTTTTGACTTTGCGGCCGCCTGTCGTCTCGACTACGCCGCTAGTCTTGTTGCTGAGTCTGAGTCTGACTGTCCTCCGTCCACCGGGGGTGAGTGTGCTCTTGGCAAGGACATCCTTGAGGACAGGCAGGAGGACTTTGAGTGTCTTGCAGCTGCTGAACCTCATCTTGTGGCCATGCTGCTTGCACGTGAGGGAGACCCGGATGCACCAGACATCCCGACCCCGCGTTCTTACGCAGAGGTGATTACGGGTCCCTACTCTTCTCAGTGGCAGACTGCCATGGACGCAGAGATGGCATCCTGGAAATCCACAGGCACCTACATCTACGCAGTTCCCCCTCCTTGGGCGAACATAGTCGTTGGCATGTGGATTTTCAGGGTGAAGCGGCCGCCGGGTTCTCCGCCTATCTTCAATGCTCGTTACGTTGCACGAGGCTTTAGTCAGTGACAGGGAGTTAACTTCTTCCAGACCTTCTCCCCTACCCCAAAGATGACCACTCTTCAGGTGCTGCTGCACGTTGCCGCTCAGCGTGACTACGAGTTGCAATCTCTTGACTTCAGCACTGCTTTCTTACAGGGCAGCCTGCACGAGGAGATCTGGCTGCGCCGCCCACCTGGCTTCACTGGGTCGTTTCCTGCAGGTACCCAGTGGAGCCTCCGGCGGCCAGTATACGGTCTCCGCCAGGCACCTCGCGAGTGGCACGACACACTGAGGACCATAGTTGCGGCTCTTGGGTTTGCTCCTTCGACTACTGACCCGTCGCTGTTTCTGCGCACTGACTCTTTGCTGCCGCCGTTCTACATCCTCGTGTACGTCGACGACTTGATTTTTTCCATTGCTGATACTGAGGCACTGGCCCTTGTGAATTCGGAGCTGCAGAAGAGACACACATGGATTGACCTGGGTGAGCTGCGCAGCTATCTTGGCTTGCCGATCACCCGGGACAGAGCACGGCGCACCATCACCCTGACTCAGTTACACATGGTGCACCAGGTCCTTCAGCGCTTTGGCTTCTGGTACTCCTCGCCACAATCCACTCCTCTACCTACCGATCACTCGCTCTCAGCTCCACCTTCGGAAGAGTCCGTAGAGTCGAGTGGCCCGTATCCAGAGCTTGTGGGCTGCCTCATGTACCTGATGACCTGCACTCGACCTGACCTTGCCTACCCTCTTAGCATCCTGGCACGCTACGTTGCGCCCAGGAGACACCGAGCAGAGCACTGGGAGGCCGCTAAGAGGGTGTTGCGCTACTTGTGCAGTACATCGGGCATGGGGCTCGTGCTTGGAGGACGGGGTCCAGTTGTCCTCACTAGACACGCAGGCGCGTCTTGGGTTGACGACTTGGCTAGGCAGCGGTCGTCACAGGGTTACACTTTCAGCCTTGGCTCCGGTTCTGTTTCTTGGCGGTCACACCGCTCGTCTTCTGTTCTCATTTCCAGTTGTGAGGCTGAGATCTATGCAGGGGCCATGACTGCACAGGAGTTACGCTGGCTCACCTACCTGCTGACCGACTTGGGAGATCGGCCTCGTCCTCCTCCAATTCTGTACGTAGACTACAAGGCCAGGATTGCCTTGTGTTTGGAGCACAGACTAGAGCACAGAACGAAGCGCATCGCTCTGTGTTACTTCCTTGCTCGAGAGTTGCAGCAGCGTGGTCAGCTGCATCTTGCTTACGTGGCCACACGGGCCAACACTGCTGATATATTCACCAAGGCACTTTAGCCTGGTGATCATCAGTGTTTCTGTACTGTTTTAGGCCTTGTGCCTACTTTTCCTCACTTACTGCGTGACTTTGCTTGTACTGTGACCCATATATATGCCTATATGCTTACACTTGCTAGGTTATGATCAGCGTACAGTTTGTTCTCTTTTATATAACTCTGCATGTGAACTGGCCTTGTGGCCATTTGCTTGTACTCGGAATGTGTGGTGACTTCGTGATCCACCCAGAGCTTGCTTTTCTTTTCTTGACTGGTCATGTGACCACTTGTTCTCCCCCACTTTGCCTATGGGGGTGTGTCAAAATGTTATAATGTTTATATTGTGTAGGCTGTAGTGGGGTAGCCCATAAGGGGTACAACCCAATAAGGGTTAATACTTGTACCAACTTTCTTCTCAATGCATTCATTCTTGTTCAGTTTCTCGACACTACTAACCCTAGAATGTGTTCAACCCCATATGGATTGCCCCAGTATAGCCTAACAAGCACAATTGCAGTTTGACACACCCCCATAGGCTAAGTGGAGGACAACAAGACGATCACAAGATCAGTCAAGAGAAGCAAACAAAGCAAAGCTCATTGTGGATCTCAATATCACCAAGTAGTACGAGCACAAGCAAGCGGCCACAAGGCCAGTTCACACGCATAGTTATAATAGTAATGGCAGTACACTGATCACAACATAGCAAGTGAAAACATGCAGGAATACGTATATATAACAGTGTACAACAAGGGCAAAATAAGATCAAAAGACTAGCAAGTGAGGCAGAGTGAGCACAAGCCCAAGAGCAGTGCAGAAATGCTGATGATTACCAGACCCGAGGGCCTTGGTGAAGACATCAGTTATGTTGGTCTGTGAGGCCACGTAAGCAAGACGAAGCTGACCAAGCTGCTCTTAATTTCGTGCGAGAAAGTAACGAAGCGCAATGTGCTTCGTTCTGTGCTCCAGCCTCTGCTCCCGACACAAGGCAATCATGGCCTTGTTGTCGACGTAAAGAATTGGAGGAGAACGAGGCCGCTCACTTAAGTGTGCCAGCAAGTAGGTCAGCCAGCGTAACTCCTATGCAGCCATGGCCCGCCGTATATCTCAGCCTTACAATTGGAGCTGAGAACAGAAGACGAGCGGGTGGACCTCCAGGAGAGAGATTCAGAGCTGAGATTGAAAGTGTAACCCTGTGTCGAACGCTGAGTCTCCTAGTCGTCGGCCCAGGAAGCGTTTGAGTGACCTGTGAGAACAACTCGGCCCCGTCCTCCAAGCACAAGCCTCGTGCCTGATGTACTGGCCACGTTGTGCAGCACCCTCTTAGCAGCTGTCCAGTGATCCTTCCGGTATCTACCGCGAGCAACATAGCAGGCCAGGATGCTAAGAGGGTACGCGAGGCCAGGCCTAAAACAAGTCATCCGGTACATGAGACAACCCACAAGCTCTGGATACGGACAAATCGGTTCTACAGACTCTTTTGAAAGTGGAGCCGAGAGCGATTGGCCAGTAGGCAGAGGAGTGGGTTGTGGCGAGGGGAACGGAAGGCAGAAGCGGTGAAGGACCTGTTGCACCATGTGTGACTAAGTCAGAGTGATGGTGCGCGCTACTCTGTCCCGGATGATCTGCAAGCCAAGATAGCTGCGCAGCTCACCCTGGTCAAAGCAAGTGTGTCTCTTCTGCAGCTCCGCCTTCACAAGTATCAACAGTAGCAAAGTCCAAGTCGTCAACGTACACGAGGATGTAGATCGGCAGCAGAGAAGAGTCGGTGCGTAGAAACAGCGACGGGTCAAAATTCGAAGGAGCACACCCAAGAGCCGCTAGTGTGGTCCTCAGTGTGTCGTGCCACTCGCGGGGCGCCTGGCAGAGACCATAGACTGGCCGCCGGAGGCTCCACTGGGTACCCTCAGGAAACGACCTAGTGAAGCCAGGTAGGCAGCGCAGCCAGATCTCCTCGTGGAGGCTGCCCTGCAAGAAAGCTGTACTGAAGTCGAACGAGTGTAGCTCGTAGTCACGCCATGCTGCAACTTGCAGTAACACCCGAAGAGTGGTCATCTTCGGGGTGGGGGAGAAGGTCTGGAAGTAGTTGACCCCATGTCGCTGACTGAAGCCTCGAACAACGTAACGCACCTTGAAGGCAGGCAGAGAACCTGGCGGCCGCTTCACCCTAAAAATCCACATGCCATCGACTATGTTCGTCCGAGACAAGGGAACTGCGTCGACGTAGGTGCTTGTGGACTTCCAGGATGCCATGTCGACGGGGTTCCCCCCCCCTGGGGCGAACGTAGTCGATGGCATGTGGATCTTCAGGGTGAAGCGGCCAACGGGATCTCCTCCGGTCTTCAAGGCGCGCTATGTGGCAAGAGGTTGCAGTCAGCGCGAGGGAGTTGACTTCTTTCAGACCTTCTTACCCCGAAGATGACCACTCTTCGGGTGTTACTGCACGTTGCAGCACAGAGAGACTACGAGTTCCACTCTCTTGACTTCTCCACTGCTTTCCTTCAGGGTAACCCACACGAGGAGGTCTGGTTGCGTCGTCCCTCTACCTTCACTGGCACTTTCCCTCCTGGGACCCAGTGGAGGCTTAGGCGACTGGTCTATGGTCTCCGTGAGGCTCCTCGTGAGTGGCATGACACCCTTCGCTCTACCCTTTCTGACCTTGGTTTCCAACCTTCTTCTGCCGACCCGTCGATGTTCGTTCGTCGTGGCTCCATACTGTTCTTTGTACTGGTCTACGTCGACGACCTGGTTTTCGCCATTGCTGACAGGGTTGCTTTGGCTGATGTGAAGCTCGAACTGCAGAAGAGACACACTTGCACTGACCTTGGTGAGCTGCGCCACTATCTTGGCCTGCAGATCACTAGGGACAGAGCCGCTCGCACCATTACACTCTCAGAGTCACACATGGTGCAGCAGGTCCTTCAGCGGTTCGAGCTTCAGCACTCAACTGTACAGCGCACACCTCTTGCCGTTGACCACAGACTCACCGGACCCTTTCCTGACGAGCCGTTCGAGCCTAGTGGTCCTTACGCAGAGCTTGTGGGCTGCCTCGTGTACCTGAAGACTTGTACTCGCCCGGTCCTCGCCTTCCCTCTCAGCATCCTTGTGTTGAGATAATATCAAGACTTGTGCACTTCAAGGAATTCGTGTAGTGTAGTTAGTACAGTAAAAGTACCGATAGGCTGACGTCAACAAAGCGCTACGCGCCCTAGGATGACGTCAGCAGTAGCTGTAGGTATCGCGAATAGTCACGTACCGTTTCAGGCTATTAGGTACATTAAGCGAATAGGTACTTTATCCTAGTATATATTCTGTATGTTTGTCATTTCTTAATATACTTGATTTCAGAGATATTGATCCTGTTACAAGTCACTCATATAAGACTTCCACTGCTACAGGAAGCTACTATCCTAAGACTACGATCCTATTCAAACAGCTTAAATTCTAACACCTTGCTCGCTTTGTTGCGCTAGGGAGACACCGTCTAGTCCACTGGACAGCTGCTGTGAGGGTGGCGAAGTACCTAGCGACGACATCAGGCATGGGGCTAGTTCTTGGAGGGAGACAGGACGTCGTGCTTACTGGTCACTGTGACTCTTCTTACGCTGACGACGCCGAGACGCATAGGTCTACTCAGGGGTACTGTTTCAGCCTGGACTCTGGAGCTGTTTCGTGGAGGTCCACACGTTCCTCCTTGGTCTCGACCTCTACTGCTGAGGCCGAGATCTACGCTGGAGCTATGGCTGCACAGGAGCTGCGCTGGCTGGCGTTCTTGCTTACTGACCTTGGTGAGCGGCTGAGCTCTGCGCCGACCTTGTTCACTGATAACAAGGCAACGATTCTCCTCTGTCGATAGCTGCAACTGGAGAGCAGAGTGAAGCACATTAACGTCAGGTACTTTCTTCTGCGAGAGTTGCAGAGGCGTGGACAGGCTCGCTTCGACTTTGTTGAGTCCGAGGCCAACACTGCAGACATCTTCACCAAGGCCCTACCGCCTTGTGACCACCAAAGGTGTTGTGTACAGTTAGGTCTCGTTGACACACGTTCTCGCCTTGCATAGTCTTGAGTTCTCTCCTTGCTTTGTTTGTACACCTTACATATACCTCTGTGAACTCTTGAATTAGCCTTGTGGCTCTTTTGCTTGTGCTCGGAGTGTGTGGTGACGTTGTGATCCACCCTGAGCTTTGTTTCTTTGTGACTGGTCTTGTGACCGTACACTTTTGGTTTTGCTTGACACCCCTCACTTAGACTATGGGGGTGTGTCAAGTGTTGTAGTCTTAGTGATGTGTGTTATAAGGGGTACAACTATAAGGGTTAGGTTTATGTACCCCAACCAACCTTAGTCAAACCAACACTTTCATTCTTGACAGTTTCTTCAAACATTCAGTCCAGGAAACAGGGTGTGTTGTCCAAACATTAGACCTACCAACCAACCCAAGTGTTGACTCAGTTTTGACTTTAAACCCTAGACCCTATCCAAGAGATTATGGTACATCTCATAAAACTCTAGGGGTCATATTGCACGCAATCAGGCAAGGGCCAGGAGGACGGGGAAACACTTACTGTGATTTGCTGAGGCCTGCCATGCCCCCGGGTTTATTTCTATTGTTCCCTAAAAGCCCCTGGAGGAATGCAAAACACTTAGTACTCGAAGGCATTCCGATCCAAGCTAAAGCCTTTTCTTCCCCATGTGCTCGTCAGTACCGTATGCAGCCCCACTGCATTCTACCGCATCCCTACCACATCCCTACCGCATGCATCCCTACCGCATCCCTACTGCATGTCCCTGTCTGCCCCGTGGTATGCATCGTCATCAGAAAAGGGTGGTGGGTCCAAGTCAATCTCTTCATCTGATACCACCTCCTCCTCCACCGGTGCCACATGCTCCCGCACTAGCTGCACCGCGCAAGAGCATTAAGAGGGAACAGGAAGGGGAATGGGGAAGAGGGAGGTAGGCCCAGAGGAATTGAAGAGGGCGCGCAGGTGGGAGGGGGGGCGAGGTGTGGGGCCGGGATGGATCGTATGACAGAATGCTGACAAGGTGTCATGGCAAGGTGGGCACGGCATAACACGCGTCACACCATGGCATGACACGAGCTGCACGAATCGCATCGTAGCACAAACAAGAGGGAAGAGGGAAGAGGGCAAGAGGTCAAGAGGGCAAGAGAGCAGGAGAGAGACATGCTCTAACGCTCAGTGTAGACATTGCTGGTCTCTGTAACAGTGTTTTGTGAGCCAACCCAACAGTCACGAGTGGGGGCATGCTGACCTTCGGGAGCTTGTGGCGTGAGGAGGGTATTGAGGGGAGTGCAGAGGCGCACTGACCTGCTCGAGCTCGTCACACACGTGCGGGTTCTCGTTGAGGAACGTGATGGCGTTCTCCCGCCCTTGCACCCTGCCATGGGGCGCACACGGAGCATGGGGGACGAAGACGAGGAGCACGGGAGAGTGGGGGAAGGAGGAGCGGTTGTAAAGGAGGGAGGGGAAATGGAAGAGGTAGAGAGGGAGGTTGGAGGGGTGGGGAAGAGGGTTGGAAATAGGTGCGATGAGTACGTGCAATGGCATGAGGAGGGAGAGTGAGTGGGAGCAAGCAGCAGTGGTGGTGGAGATAGGTGGGCATGAGAATGAACTGGTAATCGTACTCCCATACAAACCTTTGCCGCACCTCATGTCCCCTCCTTACCTCATCCCCCCTTTTTTCTCCTCATTTCCCCCTCTTCTCACCTCATGCCCCCCTTCTCACCTCATGCCCCCCTTTCTCACCTCATCTCCCCCTTTCTCACCTCATCTCCCCCTTTCTCACCTCATCTCCCCCCTTCTCACCTCATCCCCCCCCCCCCCCCCTTCTCACCTCATCCCCCCCTTTCTCACCTCATCCCACTCCCTCTCACCTCACCCACCCTCCTCACCTCACCCCTTCCCACCCCTCCCCCCTTCTCACCTCCCTCCCTGCTCTCACTGCATGCTCTCCTCTCACCACATTCCCCCTGTCACAGCGTGCCCCGCCCCTCTCACCCCATGCCCCGCCCCTCTCACCCCATGCCCCGCCCACATGCCCCGCCCCTC
Source organism: Closterium sp. Naga37s-1 (assembly GCA_947471745.1). NCBI lineage: Eukaryota > Viridiplantae > Streptophyta > Zygnematophyceae > Desmidiales > Closteriaceae > Closterium > Closterium sp. Naga37s-1. The sequence goes on from CANJKZ010000743.1 coordinate 1,385,994, forward strand.
TCACCCCGTGCCCCGCCCCTCTCACCACATCCTCCCCCCCCCCTTCGGACCACATTTCTCCCCGCCCCTCTCACCGCATCTCGTTCTTGTAGCTGCACCAGTAGCCGTTCCATCTAGCCTTCCCCCTCTACTCACTTCCCCCCTCCTCTCACCGCATGCCCTCCTCTCACCGCATGCCCTCCTCTCACCGCATGCCGTCCCGGACGCTGTACCACGTCCCCTTCCCTCTCACCTCTCCCCTCTCCGCCCTCCACTCATCTTCCCCACCCCCCCCTTCTCACCTCCCCCACCCCTCTCCTCTCACCGCATGTCGTCCCGGAAGCTGTACCATGACCCCTTCCTCTCCACCTTCTTCAGCTCCTCCGCACAGTCCAGCACACACCCCTGCTCCGCGCACACAGGGCGCCCAGGGGAAGAGGTGCACAGGCGGCACAGGGGGGGCAGAGGGGGCAGAGAGGGCAGAGGGGGCAGATGGGGAAGAGGGGGAAGCATATGCATGGTGCTTCCCAAGATCATGGTAGGGTTGAGGCATGAAGAAAAGAAAACAAGAACAATAACTGCAAAAACAGAAAGCAGAAGCAGAATAGAACTGGAGGAGCGCGGAAAGGGGTTGAGGAAGTGCGGAAGAGAGGGGTAAGAGAGGGGTGCATGGTGGTGTAAGGTTCTGGCGACTAAGACTGCGTGCGACAATTTAGAGGGGGGAACTGCACACGCATGCGAAGGAGAGGAGAAGGGAGAAGCAGAGGAGAGGGGCAGGGAGACGGGGGGGGGGAAGAGCGTGGGGGCTGAGGTGAGGTGAGGTGAGGTGAGGTGAGGTGAGCGAGGTTACCGCGTGGGAGATGCCGGTGCCGAAGAGTAGGTCGAACTCCGCTGTGCGTAGTGGTGGACTCACCTGCCATGGACGGCAGGGTGGGGGCAGGCAGAGGGAAGGGGGGGGCGGCAGGGGGGAGGGCACGCAGGGGGGAGGGCACGCAGGGGGGAGGGCACGCAGGGGGGAGGGCACGCAGGGGGGAGGGCATGCAGGGGGGAGGGCAGGCAGGGGGGGAGGGCAGCAAGAGGGCACGGGGAATCACCAGGTGGCAAGAAGCTTCATGTGTGTGTTGTGACACGCGAGGCAGCCCGATGTACAGAGAGATGCAGAGAGATGTAGAGAGATGCTGCATGGGTGCGTGCGTCACATATCATGGGGCATGGGTGTGCAGGGGTGGGGGAAAGAGGGCATGTGTGCGTGCTTGCCTTGCTCTTGGCCACCTTGCAGCGCACACGAATACCCATGTCTGACTCATCCTTGGTCTGCCATGGGCACACAAGAATGCAGTGAGAGCAGCAGGGAAGAGCAGAGGGCGTTGGGACGGAAGAGAACGATGCAGGCAGGGTTGATTTAATAGCTCTCAAACGTAAATCGGACGCCGTGCAGAGCAGAGCACCACGTGTGCAGGGTTTAGGGTTTAGGGCCGCATTCACCAATCGCCACATGATCCTTGCACTCATGGATCTCACACGCTGCCCACACACGACGGTGCTTGGCTGCACTTACGGATTTGATTTTGCCAATGCTGCGCAGGTCAAGGCGCACAGAGGCAAAGTAGCGCAGGGCCGTGCCGCCCGTGGTGGTCTCGGGACTGCCAAAGGCAAAGCCACCCGTGTTGATCTGCACGCACGTCACCACAGCAGCACGCCAGCACAGCAGCACGTCACCACAGCAGCACGCCAGCACAGCAGCACGCGTGGATATGGGAGGCGGGAGGGTGAGATTTGGGGCGGGAGGTGGGGGGAGAGAAAGGGGAAAGAGGTGAAAGGGAGATTTAGACGAGGGGGGTATGGGAAAGGAGGAGGAAGGGGTAAGGGAAGGGAGGCGGGGGGAGAAAGAGTGACATGGCATGGCAGTGTGCAGGTTGTGATGTCGCAGTGTGGATAGTGATGGAGATGGGCGGGGGCAGGGTGGGTGGAGGCAAGTGACATGGTGGTATGGTGGCATGGTGGCATGGTGGCATGGTGGCATGATGGCATGGTGGCATGGTGGCATGGTGGCGTGGTGGCATGGTGGCATGGTGGCATGGTGGGTGGCATGGTGGCATGGTGACATGGTGGCATTGTGGCATGGTGACATGGTGGCATGGTGGCATGGTGGCATGGTGGCATGGTGGCATGGTGACATGGTGGCATGGTGGCATGGTGACATGGTGGCATGGTGGCATGGTGGCATGGTGGCATGGTGGCATGGTGGCATGGTGGGTGGCATGGTGGCATGGTGGCATGGTGACATGGTGGCATTGTGGCATGGTGACATGGTGGCATGGTGGCATGGTGGCATGGTGGCATGGTGACATGGTGGCATGGTGACATGGTGGCATGGTGGCATGGTGGCATGGTGGCATGGTGGCATGGTGACATGGTGGCATGGTGGCATGGTGACATGGTGGCATGGTGGCATGGTGGCATGGTGGCATGGTGGCATGGTGGCATGGTGGGTGGCATGGTGGCATGGTGACATGGTGGCATTGTGGCATGGTGACATGGTGGCATGGTGGCATGGTGGCATGGTGGCATGGTGGCATGGTGGCATGGTGGCATGGTGGCATGGTGGCATGGTGACATGGTGGCATGGTGGCATGGTGGCATGGTGGCATGGTAGCATGGTGGCATGGTGGCATGGTGGCATGGTGGCATGGTGGCATGGTGGCATGGTAGCATGGTGGCATGGTGGCATGGTGGCATGGTGGCATGGTGGCATGGTGGGTGGCATGGTGGCATGGTGACATGGTGGCATTGTGGCATGGTGGCATGGTGGCATGGTAGCATGGTGGCATGGTGGCATGGTGGCATGGTGGCATGGTGGCATGGTGGGTGGCATGGTGGCATGGTGACATGGTGGCATTGTGGCATGGTGACATGGTGGCATGGTGGCATGGTGGCATGGTGGCATGGTGGCATGGTGACATGGTGGCATGGTGGCATGGTGGCATGGTGGCATGGTGACATGGTGGCATGGTGGCATGGTGGCATGGTGGCATGGTGGCATGGTGGCATGGTGGCATGGATACAGGGATGACGGAGTGCATGTGCGAGTGCGCATAGAGACGCGAACAGCCAAGTGAGGGCAGACAGCTCATCCCTACTCCCAGCTTGTGTGACTTGACGCGCCCCAAATCACCACGCCACCCTCCCCATCTCTCCCTCCACCCCTTCTCCCCCTTCCCTTCCCCCCCACCTCCCACCTTCTGGCGCATCTGGTTGAGGAAGATAACGGTGCACTTGGACCTGCTCGCACTCGCGCTCAGCTTGTGTGCCTTGATAGGCCTCAATACTACGACCACACATGAACTACCCAAATCCAACCACCCCCCCCTCTCCCCCCACCCCCACCCCCCCCCCCTTTCCTCCGTCCTTATCCCCTCCCCTCCCCCCCACCTTCTGGCGCATCTGGTTGAGGAAGATAACAGTACACTTGGACCTGCTCGCACTGGCGCTCAGCTTCTTGAGTACCTTGGACATCAGGCGCGCCAGCAGCCCTATCGACTCCTGCCCCATCTCGCTCTGAGCGTGCCATGGTGGTGTGGAGTGTGCATGCGTGGGAGGGGGAGGGGCGTATGGGTGGCATGGTGGTGAGCATGGGATTGGCACCGATGACGGTGGGAGAGGGGATGAGGGGAGAGAGAGCAAGGGAAAGAACTTGCAAAGGAGACGAGAGAGATGGGGCAGAGAAGTGGAGCAGCAAGCGCAAGAGCGAGGCGCGAGGAAACGAATGCATGTGTGCGGCGAAGGATAGACACACACACACATGCACACATGCACACATGCACACATGCACACATGCACACATCCACACACGCACACACACACACATGCACACATGCACACATGCACACATGCACACACACACACATGCACACATGCACACATGCACACATGCACACATGCACGTGCAAAAGCATGCAAAGGAGAAAGGAGAGACGCAGGGCTGGGGTGGGTGTGCGGGTGGCAGCAGGAGAGGAGAGGAGAGGCACCTCGAGCTCCTGCGAGGGGATGAGCGCGGGCACCGAGTCCACGACCACTATGTCCGCTGCCAGTCCCCTCATTGCCGTGTCCACAACTGGTGCCCCGGGAGGGCGAAAGGGGGGGAGTGGGACGGGAGCGGGAAGATGGACGCGCACACAGTAGCATGAACGGATGCGAAGGATTGAGGGGATGAGATGAGCGCAGGCACGGAGTCCACGACCACTATGTCCGCTGCCAGGCCCCTCATTGCCGTGTCCACAACTGGTGCCAGGCGAGGGAGATGAAGAAGGGGACGGGGAAAGACGGGGGGAAGGGGGAAGAAGAGGGTTTGGGAGGGGAGGTGGGAAGGGAGGGGAGGGAAGGGAGGGAGGGGAGGTGGGAAGGGGAGGAGAGAGGGGAGGGAGGGAAGGAACGGGAGGGAGTGTAGGGAAGGGAAAGGGGGGAGGTAGGCATGCGCGCACACGTCAGTTCGAGTTGGGAGAAAGGGAAAGAGTAGGAAAAAGGTGGGCGTAGGGTAGGGTGTATAAGGGACAGGGGGGTGGTTTAGAAGGGCAGTGCGGAACGTATGGTGGAGAGGGATGATTTGCATATATGTGCACACATGGTAGATGCATCCACGTGTGGAGGGTGCGGGCAGTGTAAAAGAGTTGAGGAGAGATGGGACAGGAGGACGTGTGATGAGAAAGCGGAAATGAGTGGGGCAAAGACAATGTAGAGTGCAGGCACGGAATCACACGCCATTGTTCATGCCCACTCAACTCAACCTCTTCCCCCCGCCTTCCGCTCCCCTCCCCTCTCCCCCGCCACACGGCCCCACTCCCCATGCGCCCTCCCTCCCTGCCCCGCCCCTGTCCCTTCCCCCTGCACTCACTCTCGAGTGCCTTGTCAGCCTCCTCGGCCTGGCACAGCACGAGCTTGTCCGTCTGCACGCCCAGCTTTTGACTCAACTCAAACATCACCCCCCCACGGCCCCTTTCCCCATACCCCTTCCCTCCCTCCTCTCCACCCCCCCCCTCACCTCACTCTCGAGTGCCTTGTCAGCCTCCTCAGCCTGGCACAGCACGAGCTTGTCCGTCTGCACGCCCGGCTTTTGACTCAACTCAAACATCACCCCCCCCAAAAACGGCCCCGCTCCCCACACCCCTTCCCTCCCTCCTGTGCCCTCCCCCCACTCACTCTCGAGCGCCTTGTCAGCCTCCTCGGCCTGGCACAGCACGAGCTTGTCCGTGTGCACGCCCAGCTGCTGCGCGTACTTGAGGTCCAACGCATGCTCCGCGTCCACTATCCATGCTGTGCCTCCCCGCTTCTGCTCACATGCGGTGTTGCGGGGAGAGGGGAGCAGCGAAGCAAGTGGTGGGGGCGCAAGTAGAGGAGGGGACGCAATTGGGTCGCGATGAGAGGGGACGGTCCGACGGAGGGGAGGGAGGTAGGGAGTAAGTGAGGAGGATTGTCGTGGTTGGGCGAACCAACATCCAACAGTGTGCACGCCCAGATGGGGTGCATATTTGAGGTCCAGCGCATGTTCCTTCCACGTCCACCACCCACGCCACCCCGCCCTGCTTCTGCTCACGCCTGTTGGGGGTACGGAGAGAGGCGGAGGGGATGAGAGAGCCAGTGGAGGAGCAGGTGCAAGTGGGCACGGATGAGAGGAGAGGGGAAGGGGGAGGATTGGGAGGAGGGGGATGAGGTGGGGAGGGGATGGGGGAGGAAAAGTGAAAGGGGAAAGCGGGGCAGGGAGGAGGTGAGGCTTGGAAGGGGGGTGGGAGTGTGGGGATGCTGGGAAGTGAGCGTGGTTGAGGGAGAAAACGTGAGGGAAAGCAAAGACCAATGGAAACAGGAGGGGGAGGAGCGGAGAGGATGGAAAGGCGTCTAAAGGGTTCACAGCAGCGTAGGGGCATAGGAGGTAAGGCGGAGAGTAGACGAGAGGAGAGGAGCGGAGAGGAGAGACGAGGAAGGCAGTGCAGAGGAGAAGAGAGAGAAGGAGAAGGATGGTGACAGCAGTACCTGCACTTGAGCGATGGCGTGTAGGGCGAGGGTGGTCTTGCCACTGCTCTCCTGCCCGTAGATCTGAACACACACGCCAGCACGGCAGCACCCCGGCACATCAGCGGGGAAATGCCCATTGAAATCGTTCTTACAAAAAAAACTTTTTAGGGCAAGGCAGTGATGTTACAATGGCACACGAGGGGGGAAAGGGGATGGAGGAGTGTGGTGGGGGCAAGAGGACAGGCAATGAGGCAGCAGCACGGCGACCAAACAAAGAAAGGGTCACCTCCATTATTGCCATTCTGAACCCCCCCACCTCCCAGCCCCAATCCCCCCCACCTCCCACACCCAACCCCCTCACCTCCACTATTCTGCCCTTGGGCAGCCCTCCCCCCAAGGCAATGTCCAGTGTGAGCGCACCCGACGGAAAGGTCTCTCTGCCGCGCGGGGAGACGTGCGCGTGGGAAAAGCAGGCAGGGAGAGGCGGGCAGGAAAAAGCAGGCAGGGAGAGGCGGGCAGGGA